>JAWZYV010014991.1:0-64703 GCA_038373885.1 Cheiracanthium punctorium | reverse complement strand
TGAAGGAATTAAGATAACGAATAACCACACAAACAACTAATGTGTCTCGTCTCCGCATATTCTTTACAGTGTATGGAGTTTGATATTCTCCGAGTATTTTTTGATGCTCAAAGTAATGTGCATTAATATAATTTCTTTCTTTTTTTTTTTTGAGCTTCTAAATAAAATTTGGTGATTTTTTTCTCTTTTTCCTATCTCTCATTCTGAAATTATTTATAAGAAGTATTTACTCGATAACTAATTCATAGACATTCCGTTACTGTGTTTACAATTTCAAATGTGACTCTCGAGGCAAAATTAATTCTATTATATTTTGCATTAAAGTAAAGCTACTCGAGAGCTATCTGCCTAAGAAGGGATGCCTTGGCTGAATACTTTTTAAGAACTTTCTTGTTTTTAGGATCGGAAACATTCCTCACATTTTTTACGTTAGCGCCATCTATCGATCCCTTTCTGAACTGTAACTTTTTTTCTCATAAAAAAACAAAAAATCCGATGTCTCTCTAATCATGTTCGCGCAAACCGCAATTTTTTATCATTCTTTGATCTATTTTAAAGAATTTCATGTTTTCACGAACTTTTGACGTATCCAGTCTTTTCCGATCAGACTTATAAAACGATAATTATTCCAATACAAATAAAGTAAACCATCTTACAAATATATATATATATATATATATCATTCGATGTTTTGCATTCTGAATGAGTCAAAATCGCCAAGCAAAAACAACTCATCATAACAGAAGGAAACAAGTGGCGGAATTTCCCCCCGTTTGTACTTGCGATCTTGACGGCAGGACAATAATGAATGAGGCATTTGATAAATAAGCCCAATTAAACTACTTCAATGGAGTTTGGAGGAAAACGTAGGTTTCCGGTTGTCGGAAGAAGACGACTTGGTCTTTGGAAATCGGCCAGGATGCATGATTTTTATCTACTTTTGGAGGGTGATTTATAGCTGTCATGGATTATTTAGTTCCTGTTGTGTTTATGTTTATTCTATGAAGTTTCTGAACCTTGTTTATAAAGTTAGATTTAGCTTTTACCTATTTTATTTCATGCTGGTTTAGAAAGAAGTATCATGTTTGACGGAAATAGTGCTTGTTAAATATGGATATCTACAAGTTACAGTTACATCAAATATTCAAAAGAGCAAAAATCAAGAAAGATCAAGCATGCAAAACAAATCGTTTATAAAACATTTTCCAGCACAATAGTTCTGAAGGGCCATGATTTGAGTGGAATTCAGGCGACGGAAACAAGACATGTGAGATCAAATACAAGAATGCCGTACTAAATGAAAAGACTATGCATACTTCGAGTGCATTTCAGACACAGCAATTCCAAGAGCTGTTCACGATTATTGCCACAAAAGTCTGAAGAGACTGTAATCTCGACCGATATTACGGAGATTAGATCAATGTAGGGGCTGCCCGACAAGGTAAGCAAGGTAAGCATCGCTTCGGGGAGCCGTCTTTGAAGGGGCGCCATTTCGATGATTCGAGCTGACCTAGAACATAAAAAGGGGCGCCCTTCTTTATGTCTGCAGTAGGACCTACGTACCCTAGGGCCGCCGACCGATGAAGCCAGAACAGCCATCTTGCCTATTCCTTGAAATAGATTATGATGACTGTTTTTTTTTATTTGAGTCTTCTGATTATTATGACTGTCTTCCTTGTGAGTTTAGCTACAGAATTTTGCATTAAGCAGTTTCGCAGAAACATACAATCTATTTTATTTTTTTATTTTTTTATAATTGTAATGTTCTACAAAACCCTGCGATAAAGAAAAGAATAAACTGTTATCATTCCGTCTTAAGCAGTGGTAGAAATTAAGAATATTTAAACACTGGTCCAAAGGCCCAGTTACTCCATGATTTCTGCAATCTCTAACCATTATCACTGGTCCTTATACACGATTTTGTATAAACAAATTGCAAAACAAAAGAAATTAAATGAATATATTTCGATTTCTGTTAAGAGCTGAATAAAAAAGTGTAAATACCTATCATTGATTTATTAAATAGATCAAATCAAACATATGGCACTATGCTAAGAACTGCATGACATGTATTTGTAATTTATTTATTTTTTAATGGCGTATTTTTTAACCTAGAAATATATTAAATCGAATTAAAAATAAATCTTCACTTAAATTATAATTTATTTTCTCGGAGAAAATCTAAAATTAAAGAGAGAAATGTAAATAAAACATTATTGGTCCAACGGATCATACAAAGTTACTATTATACTAGTCCGTTGTATATTTTGGGGGTATGAGCCGAACAGGCCACCGTTAATTTCGAGCCCTAGTTTTAAATATTACTTAAATATGGAAATGATGGATATCTGAGCAACTAACTGTGTTTATGCTGCATTTATGTAAATACAAACGTTTAAAAATATTTTTAATAAGTTTTTTTATATAAAATTAAATGTAGTTTAGTCCAAATCAAAATAAAATAAAATGAAGAGACATTCTGTATGTATTACCGAAAGGCACTGACTTTAATATTTCTGGGTGGAAGCCAAAACACATGTAAGACGGGATATGATTTATGATAATCCATGAATACATAGCTTGTATTCTGCTTATATTTGTTCCTGCAAGATGATGTATGTTTTCTGAGAATGCAGGATATAGAAAACAAGTGCCATTTTTCAAAATACGCTTTATCGAAAACTAGCTGGCTAAATACAAAATTATAATGATTCATATGACACTTTTCAACTTAGTTCTTTGTGATTATATATTGAAGGAATAAATATTTTGTGAAACTTCATGTTTAACACTTTTGCAAAACACGTTTATTGAAAATAATTATACTGCATAAATATAAAAAAAACCTAGATTTTTTAGATACTTGGATTTATTAATAAGAATTTATTAAAGTTCTTATTGAAAAATGTACTGACAGTTTAAAAAGACTAAAACTTAATTCAAAAATGTGCTTTAATTATCTAAATAATAGATTTTAATACAGCATTGGTTTGTTACTACATTAGTTAATCCGCAAACAAAATTACTTATATTACAATTGAAAAAAGTTTTTTTTTTTTTTTTTAATTTCAGTTCACATGGTAACGGAGACCGGGACACTTTGTCCCATTTCTTTTCTTTATGATTTTATAAAATAAGGGAAATGGGTATTTTTGATTTGTCTTTTAGCGCGAACATTATGTAAATCTTCAAGCATAATAGCTGATGCTCAAATTTGTAAATTATTTTTGTTATATAGCTCTACATAACATCAGGTCAGTGGGCAAATATAGGGCATAGGTCAACCAGCCTAAGTCTCCCTACTTAAAAATGAAATTTTATGCATGGGAATTGAAATGCAATAATTATATTTCCAGCATAAAATATTGTAAAGAATACTAACGTCTTGTTTCGAAAGCTACAATTCTAAATTAATTAAAGGAAGCTTCAAGGGACGATTGGTTTTATTTTCGATTTTATTGTAACGAAGGATGGCAAAATATACGCATGTATTCATAGTATTTTCTGTCTTGAAGTTTCCTAGGCGTTAAACTCCGTTCCCATAAGAACACCACGCAAAGTGAAAAATCACCGACTTGGGCAATGATTGGAAGAGTGAAAACCGCTTCCGTCTGGGCTGCCGTGGAACGTGGACGATAAAGGGAGCTGCTGCACGTAAAATCTCTAATGGCTCCAATGTTCTCCAAGTTCAAACAATACTTCTGAGGTGAGGTTGGCAATCCAGGTACTGGGTCTGTCATCTAGAATTTGCTCAAAATTAGGAGACTCCGACCTAAATTTTCCTTCCTCCCACTGGCCGCTCCCCTTCGCCCTCCCATATTGAGGATCTGGCCCGCTCTGACCGAGGTCATTAGTAACGACAGCAGAAGAAACTCAGTATTTTAAATATCCTACGAAATGATGATGAAAATCTGGTAAAGAATCTTCTTTTCATCTGTAATATTTTCTTCAAAAATAGCTTTCACAAATTTCACAGTAACTAAATAAAAGACCAACCATCATATTAAGTGGAACACGATTCACGTTTATCAATGATGATTTCATTTGATAAACTCCTTAATGAATAAAGCAATAAAGATAAATCATGACTAAATGTAATCAGTAATAAATTTTAAAATACATTCACCTCGTTTTTTCCATATACTTTGCGAATAATTCACCTGCTCGCTTTTATCGGTGTAATATAGGGTGTCTAATTAAAATACTCTCTTTGAAAGCTGCTCACTCTGGATAGTAAAATACCGCAAAATTTATAGAGAGAAAGTTTTAAATATCACCACATGATGGAGTATTAATTTGATTTTTTTTCGGCGTCATGCAAAATATCTTGTAAAACCAAGAAAAAAATTATAGGATATCTTACGTAAATTGTACTTACTTCTGCAGCATGGCTACACATGCAATATGCTATCAATACGTCTTCTAGTAATGATGTATGGAATATATTTTTTTTAAATCTCATGCTATTTGGAAGTGATGCACAAAAGTTTTACAATTCTCTGATACTGACGATCTGTTTTGGTTCAGTTTTAGAAAACTGTTTCTTAATTATGAAGAATCTGTGCTTTGAAATGAACTTCTGCTTTTCTCTTGTGTGTAAATTAGAAAGTTTGAAAGGCTTAGCAAAGTCCATTTTAACAAAGTTAGAGTAAGAAATCCTTTAATCAAAATGAAAGAATGATTTTCGATTAAACATATCAAACATACAGCGATTACATGCACAGGGTGCTCGTAATTAAAGTTCTCGTATTCAGAGAGATGTATAGCCAAATGTACAGGTCAGAATATGCTACCATATTTACAGGAAACATAAATCAGACTACAACAGAAGGATTTGCATAAAAAAAAAATAGTTCAAAAAATCACAACCCGGCGGTGTTTCAAATACTGATGTACAAATGTTCCCACAATGACATCTGCTTTACAAACTCTTCATTGTTTGCTTGTTGGGTTTTCTTTTTCTTTATAATGGTTATTTGTCTAATATATTCGTACTGATATAATATGAAACACCAATATGAGCACTCTGTATTGTACATTTAGACATTTATTTTTGGATCTATGAACACAATGTTTTTTATTTTCATAAAAAATTAATACACCGAGGAACACGACTTTTTGTATATTATTTAAATTTCATTTAACTCTCATAGTACTCAGTTCTTTATTTGTAATAGCATGCACTATTTAACCGACCTTGTGCAATAATGTGCTTTATCTTTTCCATCCGACACGATAAAAGTTTCCTTACTCTTGCACGAAAATCAACGCAATCACGTACCAGTGAAAACACTTTATTTTGACAATATTTTTTGAGTTACTTTCTTCTCCACTTTCAGCCGCTGCGATATCTGGAACTTTTCGGAGGGATTTAGTAACACTTTGAAAGGCGTGCTCAGCCTTCAGAAGGAATCCTTGTCTCATACCTTCGGCGTAAAATAAAAATGATGTAAGAATATGGAATCGCGAAACTCTAGACGCATACTGATGACGTTTTTCATCGATTTTTTTTTCTCTTAGCGCAGACGATTTTTGGATTTTTTGCACGCATGCTATTTTACCCTTTGGTTTTTCCCCTCGATTGATTATGCGAGCTTCGGTGAAAAACTTTTAAATAATTGACGACTCTCAAGACATGATTATTTTTAAAAATGCGCAACAAAATATTTATTCGACTGATTAAGTGTCACGAAAGTATGTGGAAAGAAAACTAGAAAGAAAAAAAAAAGATAAATCAGAGCAGACGCACCGACTTTGAAACATTTTCCAGTAAAACAACCTTTTTGTGCCAAATTGGTGAATTTATCACCAACGTTAGAGATACATTCAGATAACTTCAAAAGAGACTTTGTAAAAAATCTCAGATATTATTTCCTTAGAGCAAACTCTTTCACTTATCCATTTATACTCCTTATTTCAAAATATATCTTTATCTGATGCACGCACTTAAATAAAAGGTTAACTGTTGTAAACGTTTATACTCATTGCATTGTGCTTGAAATGGATGATTGTCTAAACTGCCATAGATCTAATGTAACTCAATTCTTTTGAGTGTCCCTATAAATGGTACAGGCACTATTTTCGATGGAGAGCATCATTTTGTAATCTTTAATGAGATACATTTTTTTTTTTAATAGCCGAAAATCTCTTAAAATACTTATTAAAGAATGATTGACCGTTGAACGTTACGTATCAGAATTCTTTTGTTTGCTCCAGTAAAATAACTATAAATGCTACTTACTCCATTTTCAGCAGGGTACATGGTGGGTCGATAAAATGAGGACCAAGCTTGCTTGGTAGTTAAACACTGGGGGCTTCGAGACAGGCTGACCACCTGACGGAGGCATATGCTTTGGAACCCCAGAGCCCAGGGTTGCGAAGGCGTGGTTGGGCATTTCAGGTCTTGGCCCCGCGTAGGGGCTGCCGCGCCAATGCTTAACTTTAAGATGGTAGGGTACATAGGAAAAACTTATATAGATTTCGTAGTAATCTAGGCATATTTACCGGAGCACAGAAAGACAAACCGAAATAATGCACGCTTTTCAACGTAGTTTATGAAAGTTAAAACTGATGGTAAAGTTCCATCTCTGCATACGTTACAGTGACCTTAAACAATAGTTAGTTTAGCTTACCTAGTAATAAATGGCTACTCTTACGGCTTTATTTAAAAGTCATGGGTACTTTAACACGCTTGCTTATATTAAATTCTAAAGTGTTTGTTGAATATGGCCTTTAATACATTCGAGTTGGTTTGCTACACCAGTGCTGCAGTCGACGGAATACTCGGTTACTACACAAACCTAGACTATTCAACTTGTAATATGAATGATTATTTATGTATTTATTTAAGGCAATGAGAGGGTGGGAGGCAAGTTGCGATGTAACATTCCATTTGCAATACATAAAATTGCCGTAAATAAAGGTAATATGCAAGGAGGAATATCATCACTTGTCTTTAGAAGTTCTTTCTTTTAACACAAAAATATTAAAAAGTCTTAAATATGCAACAAATATGTGAAATTTTCCTCCAACCAAGATTTTCTCTAGTAAAAAAAAAAAAAAAAAAAATTCTAAAATAGGATATTCCAAGTATTATTAATATTAATTGTAAAATCCAATGTATAACTGTAGGATTTTATTATCTGTATTTTGAGTTACATGAATGAAATTTTTCTTACATTCAAATATATTTTACAAATGCTTAATGTCCGCAGACTAAAAATAACGTTCATATTTCCCACCCAGAACACATCTATCCATCAACTTTACACAGATTATTCTCTCTTGGACACATACTTCATTCCATTTAAGATCCAAAAGAAACTAAACAGGAAATATAGATGGATTTTATTTTTATTTTTCCTTCAGATACATAGAGAATAATAACTGAAACATAAGACAGAATTTTTTATAAACATAGTTTTTCGTCTTCTCCAATATTTGTTCATTTCTCTTTCCTGAAGATCATGTCATAGTTTCTGGTGCATACTGATGTTTCCTAAAAACAACAGAAATGATTCATCGAGTTTCTAATTTCTATTTATTTTTTAAGGTAAGGAAAATTTAAGAATCTTTGTGACTTTTCTACATTAAATTCTCTCTCTCTATTTTGATCCTTTTCTGTCAAGAAAACAAATAAATATCTATGCGTAATTTCTATTTTTGGAACATTTGAAGCTAATTATAAAACCGAAAAATCAAAACTTGAACTTAATGAACGGAGAAATTGTTTCAAATTAAGATTTAATGCATTTCTTTCATATAGTTACTTATAAAATTTTATTTTATTTTTGTCACATAATTTTTCGCTATCCATAAAGATATATCAATACGCTAAAATATCTTTTCTATAATATCCTTATTTCTAAGTGAAGTCTGAAATTCTGTCACAAAGTGCCGGAGGAAACAATATTTGGGATTACGGTTAGCTGTTATTGGTAAAAGCTCACTTTTTAAAGTTCTTGGGTTAATGGCGTTCGCTCTGAAGGAAAAATACTTTTTAACTAGAAGTTATGACTAATTAAATATAAAAAGGTTTAGTAAAGAAATTTGTAGTAAATCTTTTATAATGAAAATTTATGAAAACTTTTCGCCAGCAGTGAGTTGTAATAAACCAGTTCGCATTTTAAATATCAATATATTACATTAAAATGTAAATATTGTATGTCAACACCAGGGGTGTAGCCAAGGGGGGGTGCTAAGGGGTCATAACCCCGCATGAGGAATTTTTTTGCCATACAAAATGTATATTCTTCACTACATTATCACACACGCGTATACATATATATGAGTTGTAGTAGTCGTAACCCAACCCATGAAAAATTTCTGGCTACGCCCCTGGTCAACACAAATAAACTTTTTTGTGACACTCTTGAGGTTTGAGGTATATATAAATAATGAATATTTTGTTTTAATTCTAATACATTTTCACAGTTATTTTGTTTTCAAACTTACACGCTTCTGTTTCTAATACACTATAATTTTTGAGATATTCTGTTAAAAAGCTAAATTAAAATGAACTTGTTTTTATCAAAATGCTATAAAATAAATATTTATGTATGTAACTATTAGGTATGAATAAAAATTAAACTTTTTATTTTTTCAGTAGTAGTAAACGTCCATGAGAAACGGCTGCAAAATGAAGGTTGTCAGTGTAAGGACTTTTACAAACACCTTGTATATTGCTACGAATTAATTTTAAAATGTAGAAGCTCTTTCTAAATTGATACTGGAAAGCAAGCATTGCATTTATAAATTCCGGACAGCTATTGAAAACATAATGCATTTTCAAAATATCAGTTAATATGATTTTTTTTTCTTAAACTGAGAATAAATTTATGATGTTTACCCAATAGTTAAACACATAATGCGTCGACGTAGCACAGCATACTGATGCATTTTGAAACATATTTGATACAACCTTAATTTACTTGTCAATTGTCTTTTATCTTACATTATTATCATCACATCATGATTCTGCTTTAACACTTCACGTAAATGAACATCGTATTTTTATGAAAATGATTAAAGAGTCTTTCATGGTGTCGATATAAATTAAGTGACAGCGACCAGTCTGACGCTTTAAACTTTTGGTTAGGTACTTTTGAAAGCATCTGTTCAAGATTTTATGTCGCTTTCATCATATAAATATAAAAATTCGGTATAATCGAAGTTTTTCCACTAAAAACTTTAACAAAATACAAACTATAGAAAATGTTACTCATGTCATATCACTGTCGTTATTTTAAAAAAGGCGCTGAAAACAGCACATCTGACTACAGTGCGGTATGCTATTGACTTAATCATATTGTTTTCTACTGACCATCAACAAAAAGAAAACGTCCATTTTCTTTCTATACATGCCTCTACAAAGTAAGTTTTTGGAACTTTTTCTGTAATTTTCTACGTATACTTTTAGTTTCTATACGTTTAGTTTAAGTGAGTCTGAATTCATCACCAATGTATAGTGAGGAAGTAGGGAATAGGAAAAGAAGACTATTTCAGATAGCAAAGCATGGGTTCTGGCGTCATGAGCAATCAATAATTGAAAGTGGGGCAACCTATAATTGAAAACAAAATAGCGAGAAAATGGTGAAAAAAACTTTTTTGTGCATAGTTTATACAAACTTACAATAGATGCTCGAAATGTCGACCATTTATTAGAAAACATGACTCACAATGTCATTACATCTGCAACCGGGTTTTCTAGAATATACTCAGCATTTCCCTGATGCTAGCGGCGACAACCAATATACCCGCTACAAGGACCGTGTTAATGGCAATAGGTATTCCGTACACTATATTTTTTTATCCCACCTTATACGAAGAAGTCGATTGTAGATAAATCCGATGACCGGTTGGCCAACAATGCATTTGGAGCTTAATGCATTGGTGGCCAACCAATGCATTAAGCTCCAAATTTAGATACAAATCTGTCTTCATTCCACTCTCATTCCACGTACACCGGTTCATGCTAGTTCTGTAAAGTCTCCTTATCGAACGACGACTGGCTGGTGTTACCTATATTCTTCGTGGCTGTCATACTACTTCGCGCGTGAATGCGAGTTGTGACACAAAGATCCTCCTACACCGGCGTGTGCCCATTTGTGGTCAAGCTTTCCTACGTGAGATAGTCTTATTTTTCTATTCCCTACCTCCCTACCAAATACTGATGACGAATTCAGAGTCACCCTGATGATAATTAGATGATTTTTTGGTGCATTTTTCTTTATAGATATTCCATTCTATAGTAATTAAGAAGCTATTTGGATGAGAGAGCAATTTCCAGTCAGTTCAATCTATTTATCCTTTGGAACGATTTTTTTTTCAACGTACATCTTATCACTTCTTAAAAGTGAAACGATGTAATGGTGACCCAACTTTATAAAAGTGAAATAAGTCAATAAATATAATGAACTTTTCATTGATTGTATTTTGCATTATCAGTAAATGTAACATTGTAATTAGAAACAAATTTTTCTACTCAATGGTATTTACAAGGTACATTCTATTCAATACTAAATGTGCACACAACTGACTTGGTACTCGAACTTTTCCAGTATTTCTTTTTATTTATTTTCCTCCCTCCAAGTGCTTCAAATTTTGATGTGTTACATCTTTCCTGATAAAGAGTGTTAAAATACAGCTTAAATATAATTTTAAATAATTTATTGTACTTCCTTATTTTTGAACTATCTGCCTGATAGATTATTCACTAATGCCATATTAGTCATTACCGTGCATGATAGAAAATTTGTTGCTGCTCCTATAAAAACATTAAGAATGTTCACATGCGTTTGACGGTACTTTGCGACAAATCTAATATATTTTGAAAGTGAAAATGCTTCACGAGTAAGCCGATTAAATTTCGCAAAACAATATTTTCTTATTTTAAATGGTATTTTGCAAATGTAAATTAAACTTAGCGCACCTCAATTACAAAGAAGATTAGTTTTCCCTAATTTTCAGTACCAATAAAAACTACTGCATTTTGTAGACGGTCAAATACATGCTGCTTACTAATCTCAAAATTCACTGAATGGCAATATGACGTTCTCATTTCATTCTGTAAGAACGAAATTTCGTTGTGTATTTATTAAGATGTAATTAAGCGATCATTAGTAAACCTCATTTTTCTAAATATCAAACAATGTTATTTGAAAATTCATTTTCCCGATTCCAACTGAACGTCGAAAGATTCCGAATAAATAAATTCCCCGTGACTTGAAAAGTTTGTGTTACAGGTGTAAAAATGTTGTCTGGAACAAAAACTGGAATGTAAAATCTCATCATAACTTTAACAATTGTTCCGATCTTGTGTAATTCCGTAAAAATTAGGGTTTCATCACGCCACTTTTATAAGTAGAACAATGACTTTCAGCGTGTTAGTAAAAATAAAACTTGTATTTATCAAAGTAACACTTAGTGCATTTTGTGGTTACCTAGAAAGAAAAACACCAAAACGCTAATTATTTAAAAAACGATAGTAATTTAAAAAAAACTTTTTTTTTTCATTTTCCACAACTTTGAATTTCTTAAATGATAAACTTAAATATACACATGAAAATAAAAACATTCAAAATGTTAAATTTTATTCAAGGTAAGTGCTCCAGTAGTGGGCCATTTACCAGTAGTGAACCATTTGAAATTTTAAGTTGAAAAACAAAAACTTCCGTCTATCCATTGAGATAGGAGATTAACTAATTTAATCATTGGCTGAAATCCTTAACTAAATATGAAAGGTTCACTCTCCTTTTCCTGTTTAGTTAGGTACAAGAAAGTTTGTTACAGAATTTCGTCTCTTAGAAAAGCATTCTGAGTCCATTTTTAGTGATTTCCTTAAGAGGCAACTCTTCATTCAAACCGTTTTTTAACACACATTCTATTTGTTTCTAAAATCAGTTGTTATTGATGTTACTTCATTATACACTGAATGTATTAAACTAGGGGCCAAGGCCCCCAGACTCGCTACGCTCACTTTTCGTAAGAGGCATTCGGTCCCTAATAAGGCTTATTCGTAAAAAAGACATAATTTCAACAGACAAAACCCAAAGATTGGATCAGATAGAATGTTACTGAGCTACATATTGCTTGGTTCTTGCATGTTCATTGATACATAAAAATTTGAACTTCACTCTACAGTAGACCCCCTCCCACTCATAACACGGAAGATATTTTGTTATGGGAATCCGTGTTGTACGGGTCCTGAGCTATACTCCACCTGGAGTGCGGACTCCGCTTATAATCGCTGGAAAAATTATTTGCACTCCTCAGAAACACAATGATATTTAGTGTTGCCATTCAAAAGTTATATTAATTAAGAGCTAAAGCGTAATAAAATCAGAACATCTGTTTCAGCTGTATTTTTAATAATGTAAAACCTATTGGACACTTGCGAATTTGCCACCCATGGCGATTTTTCATTATTTGGCGACTTGCGTACATGTAAAGTTAATAAAAGCTACGGAACAGATAGGATAGCTTGCCACCAATAGCGACTTTTCATTATTTGGCGATTTACACATGCTCACAATCTATAATTACTCTTCATTTAAGGTTACCGGAAAACCGTTATCCATATTTTCATTTATATAATCGTTTGCAGATTGGCGTACTTAGCCCCACGAATTATACTATCTCGTCGCACTAGCAAATATCCAAAGTGTACTATAACTGCTATAATGGCATAGTTAACGCCGTCAAATATTTCTACTGGTAGCAAATAATCCAGCTGGACCGAACCGGCTTTAAAATAATCTGCATTTTAATTATTTTTCATTTTCAAGATATTAGTTATTCTGTTTTGGAAAAACAAATAATCGCTAATTCTAAACTCCTGTTGTCTAAGCGAACTTACTATTTGAAAATTGTCAACTTTGTGTAACACATTTTGAGTTACTTATTTCATATTATTGTAACCTATTTATAGAAAAAACAGGTGATGCCTATTCTACAGCTTACGAAATATTGTAACAATAGATGAAAGCTGTTGTGAACTAATAGTATTTAAATATATGTAAAAAAATACATGTGAAGCATATTCTGTAGCTTACGAAATATTGTAACAATAGATTAAAGCTGTTGTGAACTAATAGTATTTAAATATATGTAAAATTATGTGGCATACTTTTATGTCGCATTTTTGGGACACATTTTTCATACAATTTTCAATAAAGGGGATGAGAGATAAAATGACATAGTCATTAATAGATGGAGAAAAGCTGCACAGAAAAAAGCACAATTCCAACTGAATGAAAATTTCAAAACCTTATTCTCAGGTGTATTCAGCAGACGATAAATTACGATAAATTGCGCCAAGCATTAGAATAATCTCCTCAAAATCGCACAAAACCGTTTAATTTTTCGCCAAATTAAAAAGTCGCACATTTTAGTCTCAGAAAATTTCTAAATAATATGTTTATTTTGAGTATAAAACATTTCATTCCTGCTCTGATTTCCCATGCACAGGATGTTTTAATTTAAAAACAACCTTACAAATAATCTAGACAAAAAAAAATCGTTATTCTTTTATTTTTACTTCAAGAGTCTGAATCATTGAATAAACTTGCCGAATGTGGCAACCTAGATAAGCTTAAACGGCGCTTTTTTCCACTGTGGGGTTAGAATTACGAAATGGCGGAAAGCAAAAATTAGCCTTTTGCGATACGTTTTTTATCGATATCTCCTAAAATAATTCGAATTTTGAAAAAATCGCTTCGAGGTGTGTTGGGAACTGTCATGGAAAATTTCCGTACAAAATTTGGTAGGTCTGCGATCACCCGTCTGCGAGCTAAGCGAGACACATTCAAACAAACTAACAGTTTACACATTGTTTTATTAATATAGAAGAAAGATAGTTTTTATTTTGGCGTAAAATGGGCGTAATTCTAACTCGTGTTTGTAAATTTCACGCGATTCTACATACTTGGAAACGCTTTGTTGCAAAGGAATGCCAAATCTGGCAACCATTCTGTTTATTTTTTCAGTTTTTTATTAATATCTTCTAAAATAATTCGATTTTCGAAATTTAATTCAGCTTAGCAGGTTCCTCGGAATTTTTCGAATCTGTGGGCACCTTAGTCGAAACTCAAATCCCCACGGTTTAGGAGGAGATAGGACAACAAGCTTTTGACAGCGGCATTGGCAGCGGCCTTTACTTTTTTTTAGAATAGAGAGAAACTATCACTGATTAAAATTATTATAGTAATTTATGGATAGTGATGGGTGGCCCACATTTACATCCACGTTTCACTAATAGATCGCTACTGGTACACTCATATAGAGCTAAACAACCTTCATAAGAGAAGAACCACTCAGAGAAATGACTGGTCCACACCTCTAGTTTAGTTTGAAAGTGGAAAAGAGAGCTTTAATATAAAACTGTGTCGGCAATATTTTACTACACAAATGCTTATTTTAATGCTTATGCTATATTTCAAGCCAGATATTTGTAACAAAGCCAAATTTCTGAAATAAAAAGTTATAATAAAAATGAATAAAAATCTGAACAATCGCACCAAAAGTTTATTCTGGTCTCCAGGAAACAGTTATTGAACAGTTCCTCGGCCAGGCAACAATTGGTAAATCAGCTGGTTTCTGTAACAAGGCAAACAATGATGACTGTCATATTTCTGGGACATTAAAGAACACTCCATCACCATTTAAGGGAGGGTCTCTAGCCACAGGAAGCAGACAAAAGAAAACATGAGAAACTTCCTGATGTGGTTACTTCGCCACTTATGATTATGCATTATAAGAAGAAAGAAGATGCTAAACATGTAAATGATGCTGAAAAAGGAAAGGAAATGGAGAATGATCAGAAAGAAAGAATTCGTGCACACAAAAGGAAACAGAAAAACTTAATGAGAGTCTTTAATTTCGCTTGAGGATTTTATCATGAATGAATTGAGTGACTTTGATTATGATGAGAGCGAAGACAAAGGATTACCTACTTTTTACAAATTAGAGCTGAAAGAAAGTCAACTTTTTCTTGTGTTCCTCATGGGAGGTAAAAGAAATGCACAAAAATATATGTATTTCTGCATAATGCAGGAAATAAAGGATGATGAAACAATATGTGTTCAAGGACTAAAATCTAGAAACAAACAAAATAAAAGGACTTTGTAATAGCTCAAAACGATTTTTTTACGGCATAACAGATAAAGATTTAATATCCACAAAGCCCCAACTACAACTACAATGAAATACCAAGAATTAACATTTACCTTTAAAAACTTGGTTGTTTGAGAAAAATATGTAAATCTCATGTGACTAGAATCTATAATTAAAACATTTCATCTGCCATTCATAGGGTATTTTTATAGTGTATAATGTTATGTATTGTTATTATTACTATATATAACCACTTCATTCTATTTCCTTAGCCATTTGACAAATCTAGGTGGCAACTTTTGGCATGTCCACTACTGGTACATCAAAATTTTGCTGTGCCCATTTCTGGTGCACAAAGTGACCTAAGTTTATAAAAAAAATTATATTGGCATTTTAGATGATTATTACTTTAGATATGAGTTTTAACAACCATAAAAAATATAACAAAACGTCTCTAAAGTTAAGAATATAATTGTGGAAATACCCTTAAGCTGCTCACTCTGGAACATTTACCTTACATAAAATTACAAATCGCAAATTAAAGACTCTGATCAGAATACCTCATCCAATAAGAGCGTAAAAAACAAGTCTACAAAAGGAATCGAGAATACATTATTACTTTTACAGATTTTCCAATTTTAATAAAAAAAATTAATGCTTTTATTAGGTTTTTTCGTTCGCTTTTCTTGTCTCTCATTTTTCAGAAGTTGTTTTGAACAGGTAGAGCGAACACGCACACTTCGATTGCCTGTGAGAAATAAAACGTCTTAAGTGGATGGAAGAGGCGGGAATCTGTAAACGAATTTAAGCTCCCTCCTATTAATTTTGTCACGTAAACTACGTTTTATGATAATACGTGGCCATTAAAGTTTCTTGAAAATTGAATTTGTTTTTTTTTTCCTCCAGCATCGGGAATAAGAAAATGAACGCCCAAAGATCGCGTTCACTCTTTATTGTAGTTTGAGAATTGCTTTGAAAGTGCTAAACTACCAGGATCCCATCAAGTATTTTTGAAAATAGGCATAGGATGAATTAATGGCGGTTCTAATGCATAATGGAGGAAAGAAACTCGTGGTTTATTTAAATCGTAAAATCTACTGGGATTCGCAGGCTTTCTGAATAATTGATTTTTAATTTTACATCTATACTTTTCTTACAGTGGGGATTCGAAAGACGAATACCCCTGCATTTTCATCCGTGGGTTGCCATCCACACTTTTTATTTTCCAAGAGGACACTCAAAACTCTTTTAATTTATTCAGATTTCAATGTTCTTATTCTGCTTTGGAAAGGAAAACAAAAACAGTCTTAAGATTCACTTACAGTCTCATTGTAAATGCTAAAATAATGTATGCATATCTTATGTCTTCAGATCCACGCAGTCATGATGAAAGTGTTTCTTCCCTAAGTCTCCATAAGGGGTAAAAGACAGGGTGGCAAGAGGTCCATTACAAATCCAAAATAAAATTACATTCAATTAAACACCACTTTTTAAAAAATCAATAATTATTATACCTAAAATTACTTAATATTAATAAATTAAAAGATAATTGAAAACTAAATATTTAATCAATTTATTGTTTTTAGGAACAATTACATTGAACTAATTACCACGTTCATGTTAAACTTCTTTTTAAAAAATGAGCGTTCATCCAATTTTTTTCCTTACGACTACACGGTTGCTTTGTGTCAATTGCCTGACAAATTTACGTTTGTTGTTTTGTATCCGCATGAAAGTAGTTACAAGAAATATCGTTTGAAAGACATCACAAAGTCCGACATTTAAACGCAATGCTGCAGAAGAAAAAGCAGTAGTTGTTGATTATAGCTGCCACTGAACTTGCTTCTCGACATAAGGATTATGCCAAGGTTGCAGCTGTACTTTCGGACTGCAAAAGTCTATGCCAGAGTTTCGCAAATTTTTTCTTAGAAGTGCACTCTTTGAGTTTCTTCAAATATTGACAAGTACACCTTGTACAATTTCATGGAGCACCTTGCATATGTCTGATCTCGTTAAGACAACTTAACGGAATTTTATAGCGGAACACTTGCTACCTTCGCGTGGATCACAGTTTGAGAAACTCTGGTCTATAGGAATTTATATGTTATGTATTTCACCTCCGCCATCTTGGCGATTGCATTTTAGAGGTCGCCACAATTACCGAAAACAGTTTCATTTTTAACGCGTCGGAACTTCATGTGTATGATGCTGGTAATGTGGCATCCATTTTGGTGGGGATTTACACTTTCTTTTGATGACAACCTGAACTGAAGCAGTGTGTGTTACAGTATGTTCATCTTTTAAATCCCCTACTTTTTTGTATGAAGCATATTACGATATAAAGAACCGTTAATTTAAGTTGCATTTTGTGCACTACCTTTCTCCTTAATCTTCACTTTCGCAGTATTAAACTTATTTTTTTATAATTTCAAAATAAACAATCAATTTCAAAACAAGCAATAAGTTCAAAATAAACAATCTGAGAGATGTACTAGCTCACATATAGTCAGAAATTTAAATTTAAAACATACAAATCTGTTGTTTGAAAAATCCTTTTCACATCTGCCACATTTTGTTCGAGGGCAAAATAAACAGACTGCAAAACAAGTGAATCTATTAAGTTCATGCGATAAATAAGTGTAAATTAAGTTTATGAAAAAAATACGGTCTCTTGCAAAAAATTGGGTTGAATAGTTTAATATTATTTTCTGTGTGATGTAGATAAATACTTTTATCCGTTAAGATCTTTGATAACTTTTATATACAAAAAAATAAATTTAATTTAAACAATACTTTACGTACTTATAAGTAACTATAAGTATGAATGCACCTTTTTAAAGAATTTCATTTGCAAAAGCTCTTTCATTTAACTAACACAGATACATTTTTCGAATGTAAAAATTATTTGACTAATATATCGAATACCTAAAGAATTTTCTTGTAAATAACTATACAAAAATAATTCAGAAAATTTACAGAAAATGCAAATTCTTAAAGAATTGTGTATTTTTCGCTAAAAGATTTTCAAGTGAAAAGTAAAGCTACTAATTTCCTGAAAAAATAGTTACTTATAAGGCCAATTACCTAGTTTAAAGAAAAAAAAAACTTAATTTTAATTTGTAAGACTTAAAAATCAACTGTTACATTTCTTAGTTTTGAATAAAATAGCATTTAAGTTGAAGTTATACGTGTAAATTAATAGTAGGGGAAAGTGGCCCAAAAGGATTATAGCGGGCTAAACGATCCACATTTGCTTTCATCCAGACAGTCAGTACTATCTACTAGATAACACATAAAATAGTTGTCCCAAGTAAAGAAAAAGCAATGGCGATATTCAAGCGACTGGTGTATTACGTGTCTGAGAAGAATTCTTCAAAAAACTGAGTGTTATCATATCTTTTATATGATAAATACTAACTTTTCTATTTATACAGTCTTTAATGCACAGGAATATGACTTGGTTTACTGAGTAGAGTATGCTTTTAGATGAGAATTACACTATTTTGTTATGTTTCTCGACATGTTCCATTAATATGACCTGAAGTGTTCAGCCATACTCCCGGGTAAAATGTTCCATCGACTGAAGAAACTCAAGTACCGAGTCCTAGACATTATGGGAGGCCTTCAACCGTTCTCAAAATTGCGTGACTCCCATTACGTTATTTAATTTATTTTCGAGTTTATTGTAGGTCATAAATTTCGAATTATAATGTTGAAATATTCCATTTTATTGCTTGTGCCAATTCTTTTATTTTAAAATTTTCTTAAAATAAATTATGTATAGTAAATGATTGTAAAACTTATTTTATCGAATACGGTTTATTGTAGGTCATAACTTTCGAATCATAATGTTGGAATATTCCATTTTATTGCTTGTGACAATTCTTTTATTTTAAAATTTCCTTAAAATAAATTATGCATAGTGTATGATTGTAAAATTTATTTTATTTCATTATGTATAGTCACAATTACTTTTACAACTTTTATTTTGCCGATAAAAACAATTAACAATTATTTTCAAATGAAGGATTATTTTGTCCATTGGCTGAGGGTAAAAGGATCCTTTGGACACTTTCTCAAACTTCTATTTTTTATCATTCAATGTGCTTTTAAAATATTATTAAAATAGGCTTAGTTTATGATGCAAAATACAGTGTAAAATGTGATAGCAAAGAGCCAAAGTTTTATTTAAAAATTTATGCTATTTTGTACAAGCTTAAAAGTGAAGGGGAGCATTTTGGACAAGCCTCCCCTATAATAAAAAAAGAAGATAAGAAATTTGCAGATACCTAACCATTTAAGAATTCCTATAGGAAAATCATTAATGCTCAATCGGATAAAGGAATTTTTTCATCACTGTCATTGCATCAGCAGTTGAGGTAAAAAGTTTCAGCCACCATTTTTGCAGGTAACGAATGTAAAAATTATGCTCATTAAACATCCTGAAAAAGCTATTTAAATACTGCCATTTCTGTAGAACTTAGTTTCTATATAGCATTCTGATGTATTAATATAGTGTGTAACAATCCATTCATTTATTATATTCAGAATGCAAACAGTTATAAGTTATCAGAAGTGTTTATTTAGTTGCATTTTTATGTCATTGCGGTACGTGTGAAAAACATTAGACTTAAAAATCTCACCTGTGCAATGAAAGCAATGCATAAAAACATCATTTTTGTTCTTAGAAAATCCTTTTTTTTTCAACCACATTTTATTCTTTCTGACTCTGAGCCTAAGTGGACATGCGAAGGAAACCGAAGACTTCAGTTTTCGACAAAGTAGGATTTTCTGTACTTTTTTGCTTTTTGTTATTGCTACTTTTTAAAGTGGCTTTTTCTTGTACAGTATAAAAAGAAATATTTCTGCCGACAAAAGACACTTTTATCGGTTTTATTATCCATCGATATTCCGCACGTAGATGGGTTTTTCTTACAAAATACTAATACTTTTCTTTTAAAAGAGATTTTTCATTTTGAAATTGTAAATTTTTATTCATTTTTTTTTTTATCATACGTTTCAACATATTTAGTATGGGACTAAATATTTTATTTCTGAGTCATGGTAATTTTATATTTCTTTATACTATGTTATTTTGTCTTATTTTCATTTTTATTACATCTATAAGGTAATATGATATAAAGAACTATCAGGTTGTAACGAAAGTTTTCCGCCATATCTGCCTAAAAAACTAACTTCTAACTCCTTAGATAACTGATTTTGAACTTTCGGAACCAAACCTGCACAGTGTCACATGATACAACAATAGTACTTAAAGCTGTACTCATAATTTGTTGATATTATGTAGCTGACTTTTTGCAACACAAATGGAAGTAAATGATGGTTCTAATCCTCTAGAATGATAGTTCCATTTGGGACACCTTATACTTAATAACTATATTTTTTACAGATTTCACAACACAGTGTTATAAAGTAAGCCTCTTTCTTTCAAATGCCAAAAATCGTTTGACAAAATATGAGCAAATACGCCAACGCGAACTGTGTGCTGACGATGTTTGCGGTGGCGGGAAACTTTCGTTACAACCTAATATTATATGCACTACCACGTGTCTAATGCGAATAGGATACACTTTCAAAAATTTGCACCCTAAATTTTAGTTAATTGTTGTTTAAGCTATAGAAGTTGTTTGTATCTACCATGTTCAGAAACTTAGTAGATACAACCGACATTTTGTCGGTAACACCTACCATTTATTAATTCAGCAATTTACCACTGCACTAAAGAGCCTTATGACAGCGAGGAGGACGAAATTGATCGAAAGCTTTTATGGTTAATACATATCTTGTTGGAGACCAATCCGCACCTTGGCCAGAGCCTGAAAAGTCAGTAAAGGATCTAAAAAGAGGCTATAAAGTAAGCTTACTTATTCGCGGGCATATGCAGCTAAAATTAATGAACAGAATGAAACCGAATTTCATATGCAGATAGTGGAAGACATAGGAACATATTTCGAAGAATGAAGTCTCCGATAGGGTAAATTTTGGCCTACCATTACATATGAAATTTCCTCATTCGAGAAGGATTATGCAAATTTCCTAAACTTAAAAACATCTCCATTGATTTCTCTTAAAAAAGACAGAGCTACCTTTTTGTCAGCAATTCTTCAAGTGACTGTTTATTTGAGCTTAAAATGTGACCTACCTACCTTAACAGAGAGATCTTTACCTTTCTTACGCTTTACCCTTAAGCTTTCTTACACTTGAAAATGCAATGCTGCGGAGGCCTTGGGGAATTTAGAACGCTTCATAATCTGGTTAAAGTTCTAATGTTTGTTGTATCTTTGAGAGGTATATTGAAAAATTTCGAAGAAACTAAATCTTAAGAATGAAGTCTCTGTGCATTAAGAGCAGAGCCAAACAATACACTAATAAGATATACCACTGCAGTTTTCGATGACACAGAGACAATCAAAAGTTTTAGCGCTTGTATAGTAACTCGTTTAAAAGATATTCTTCAAGTTACTGTCTGGAATGTCTCTCAGAAATTGCTGCATTTCTATCCGCATAAGATTAGTGTGTTCACCATAATTATTGAAATCTTTTTATATCCAGCAGCTCCACAATCACGCAATATAATTACAAAGTAATTAGAAGAATTAGAAGAAATTAAATTTTCTAACTTTCTGCGTTTCTCTATCAGTTAAACAAACAAAGTTTGTATAACAGAACTTATCCATTAATCCATTCCTCCCGTGAACGTTGAACTACACATTCATTCTTCAAGCACGCTACGCATAAATGAATGTTTAAAGCTAGTTTCATTGTATAAACATGTCTGTAATTTTAGAAGTGTCGGTAGATTTAATGTTAACATAATTTGTGTGTGAATCGGTTGTCATGAAATGTTTGGCAAATATTTTCATGTCAATCTGTCAACGCCTCTTTTTATTTAAATAATAGCATCTTTTAGATTTATAACATCCAAGACTTATATGAATTGTGCTTGGTGGCATGTAAAATGAATCAGATTTTCCTCATTGTTTCTTTAAAATTTATGGAATATGATGAATAATGGTAAATAGCCTAACAAATAGTCACTGCTTGTTTATAAATTACGGAATTCATGAAACGAAACAGAAAGGTTCAGTTTTGATCATTTTCCGTCTGATAAAAGCGTAACAGATGTTACCTATGAAAGCATTATGTGAGTTTCCGCATATTTTTTCAATGTTAAGTGAACTTGTACGAATATTTTATTTTGTAAAACAAAGCTAGAGTTCTGATATTAAACGTTTGATGGAAGGCGAATAGTCTAATTGCGGCACCTTAAAGTTGTGACGAAATCCGCCGGTGGTTTGGATTTGGTGGTTCCACGGCCGGCCAATGACGTAATTCGCCACCTTAAAGTTGTGACAAAATCCGTCGGTGGTTTGGATTTGGTGGTTTCACGGCCGGCCAATGACGTAATTCGCCACAACTCCCCTTCTTCTTGTCACCTTTAGCACATCAAACATACCAGAGCAGTTCATTTTAGATAGTTCAAATGCAGGGGCGTAGCCAGAAATTTTTCATGGGGAGGGGGTTACTGCAACTCACATATATGCATACATGTGTGTGATAAGGGAGTTCAGAATATACATTTTGCATGGCAAAAAATTCCTCATGGGGGGGTTATGACCCCCCTAACCCCCCCCTTGGCTACGCCCCTGTTCAAATGAATATAGTAATATATGATTAAATCTTAAAAATATGTATTAGACTATGTCTTAGATATTGATCCATCGACTCTTTTGACTAAAATAGTTTTAGTAGCCACTGAGCCACTGAACTGTTTCTTCATAGAGTAGAAAAGAAAATGGTAAGAATTGAAATTCTGCTCTCATCCTAGTGTAATACAAATTTTTGGAATATTGTATGAAAATTTTATCAACAATAAATTAATTTAAAATTATTCAATTGAAAATATTCTAATCTTACCTGACAGTACATTGCGTTTAACACCAGTAATTCATCTCAAGTTATGCAAATATTATTAAGTAGATTACTCAGAAAGAATGCGATTTAAAGTTAACTTGATTAAGTTTATTTTTAAAAAACATATTCAATAAAACATTACAAGGAGATATGCATATCAAATTTCTAAGTTACACAATACTATCTATTTGAAACAACACAATTCTTAAGAATCTTACACACCTTCTGGAACTGTTTGGTTATTTAACAAATCATAATATTTTGAGTTTTACTACCTGCTACACAGGAGAAGGATGAGGCATCTTTGGAAAGGATATTACGTTCACATGTGACCACCTTGAAGTGTTGTCACGTGGAAAAAAACACATTTTTTTCTTCATGATATTTTCACAAACACTTGTAAAACACATATTTCACTAATCTGAATTACCAAGAATACAGTCAGCACTTATGCAAACAGAAATATAAACGGTTGTGCTGGATTAAGAAAGATGAACTCCATCATGAGCTTTCAGATAACACACGCCCGTGGCTCACACAATTTTCTTCACAAATACATTTTCTTCATCTCATGGTAACACACAGAGTAAAAATTTTCTCTTTCTCAAATTTATATTCTGCTGCATTTAGACACAAATTCAAAAACATAAACTTCATTTTTCACAAGCAAAAACTTCAAATTTTAGGCATCACCACGAACGTAGACACACACACACACCAAACCCAAAAAATTACGTGAACTGATTCCACCGGAAAAATGTTTTTCCCGCTCAGTTCGTTGTTGCCAGAAACAAAATCAAAAAAAATCCTCGCTGCTAACACGGCAAACCGGAGAGAAGTTGCTTTGCTGTTGTCATTCCGGCTGCGAAGCAAAACTGGTTCTGGCACCTGCTGCTTTGGAGGTCGGTGCGGGGTTTTACTAACTTGTGTATCGGCGCTTGCTTTGCTTTGGTCCTTTCTTTGTTGGTAAACAGTTCTGACGTAGTTCTGGCATTGTCACAAGATTTATTTTTGTGACACCTAGGAAAATTCAAAATCAAAGTTTCTATAGTCCGAAAATGAATCTATGTATCAGCAAATTTTAATTAGCTGTAGCTGAGCAGAATATGCGTTGTAACAAGAGGACAAGTGTATTGGAGTATTCTAAATTGTTCTGTTATTTAAATCAATGTAGAACATACATACATTTGCAGTACTTAAATTCCACTAAATTCTATAATTGTTGTTGGTTAGTTATTGGCTGTTATACAAATTGCCCAAGCTGCCCCAAATTATTCTAATTTAAGAGACATGCAATATCTTATAAATGATAGAGACAATTTAGAAAGCACAAAAATAATGCTGTGTAGATACTGACAATTCTTAGAGAAATTTCTATGTTCATAATTAAAGTTTCCCTGTTTAGATTAGTGTACAGCGAAAATCAATTGTCAGAATACTTCCAAATTTACAGAAAATTTTAATGAGACTAGAGGAAAGAGAGCTGCGTAAAAAAAGAAGTTAGAAGATCACCACCAGGTGACGTTTTACAACATTTTAGTGTAAATAAAACAGAAAAATAACCATTTTCAATCGTAGAAAGTAATAAAGAGGTTATGAAGCACATGTTTTATACCTCTGAACGATGGTAGAATTCGCATGTCAGCAACTATAACACTTTAAAACGCCCCCTGGTGGTGGTGGTTTTTTGAACAATTTCTTTTTCACGTAGATCTCTTTCCCTTGATCTCATTAAGGTTTCCTGTAAGTTTGATAGCTTCTGATCTTTGGTTTTGCTGTACACCGCATTGAAATTATCGACACCCTATACTTTGAATAAAAAATGCGTTATTCATAAAATGGTGTAGATCCTTTTGTGAACTTCGTGAACTTTTTAGCTTTTCATTTATTTAAGGCAATTTTTAAAAAATGTTTGCGATTTTGTTAGACAATGAATCAATTGAAATATTCTTAATTTTAAGTGTACCATAATTGACTGTAGAATCTATACGTTTGGGAGCAAGAATACTGTGCTATGAACGATTGTTATAATGAATAAAGATAATTATTTTTAAATAAAATTTTCCTATTCTATAAACTATATAAAATACGATATATTAATTGACTATAAATTTTTAGGATTGCCAAGGGAGAACTTTATAGCCATAATAGTAACTAAATAAAATGATGAGTAAATCCTATATTTTTTCCGACGTTTACTAACAATTTTTGTACTCAACAGAACTGAAAGCTTGACTTAAATATAGCACCTTAGCTGAACACCTTATCTCCAATGTGAAGTTGAAAATAATTGGCTACAATCATCGCGAGGTCCTTAAGGTGCTGTATAAGACAGATGAGAAAAGTTGTAGAGTGTTAACTAATCGGGTAAGAAGACGGAAAAGATAACTTTGGGGCTTTTCCTGTTCGGTACATCCACGTATTCATCATCTGGGAGAACGGCGATGATGAATACGTGGTCTGATGAATAATTGTCTGACCACGAATAATTGTCTGTTCACATAGCTGTAGAATTTTGTAGCAGTTTGGTAGACTTGCCTTCTAAGAGTTTGCATTTTTGTCTCTGCATATGGTGCTTTTAGCAATTAGCGGGTATCGTTCCGTAGTAGAATGGAAATTTCGTTTTGTTCAAGTTTGTTTATACAAAGGTGTTTCACTACCAGACCAATAAAATTGCAGGAGGTGTAGGGGACACAGAGGCAATTTGGAATCACATAGCAATGTAGGGTCGAAAACGACATAGTTGCGAGCTATGGTGCAAAGAAGCAGAGGAAAAGAACAGAAACTGCTATACATTAATGGGACAGAAAACATTTTATTGAAAGATTTGTATTACGGAAGGTGTTCGAAATTACAGCCAGAAGTGTTCAGGGAGGCTTGGTATGAAATTCCTTAAGCTCTGGAAGATTCCTGGAGGGTCTCCTATTCTTCCGGCAGCTACAGATTTTCGAGAGACAAGGTGTTTAACGGAAGGGACGGGGATCTCGTACATCAAACTCTTCATTAAGCATGTCGATCTTCTCATAGTTGAATATGCGTTCATCCAACTGCCTCGGGAATCGGATCCTAAACGAAAACTTGCATCAGGATCGCTGTTAACGCGAGCTTCCGTTCATCAGCATATGCCATAAGACTATTGCAAGGCCACAGAAATTCCATGGCCATAGACATTCCATAGACTATAACACAATTTATATTACTATCAAGTATGCCGCAAGACATATAAAAAAGCCTTGTGAGCAGGTTTCCGAAGGTCGCAACTGCAGCACTTTCGACCCTTCGTTGCCATGGGATTCCCAGTCGTCTCTGTGCCCCCTACATTTCCTGCAAGTTTATCGGTCTGGTAACCACCCTGTAAATGTTCTAGCTGCGTATGTCCAAACATCAGCAGCAAAAGTGGCGGTGGGTATCACTAGGGATTTGTATAGTCATGCTTTGCTCTGTTAGTTCATGTGTCTGTGAAACTCAAGAGGGGCGAGCTTGCTGTAGGCTGAAGACATTTCGTCTCTAACGATGGAGATATGCCGTTTGCAGCATAAAGTCTTGTCAAGCATATCACCAAGATCTGGTGCTGAGTCGCCCCAGTTGATGGGTATGCCGTTTATCATCTGTAGTCTTGTCGGAGGTAGTCTCTGTGAGAATGATAAAGTTTGGCATTTGCTTGGATTAAGACTAGCTTCTATTTGAAGCGCCCTTTTTACGACTTTGTCAGTGTGCCGCTGCATGTGACATGTTACCTCTGGATTGTACGTCTCTTAGAATGTCATAATTGAAGAAGTTGAATAAACCCAGACAGCACATAAGCTTAAATCAAGTTTGACTTTTCTTTGAATTTGACGCATTAATGCAAGCTTGACAGTTCAACTCATTCTAAGCTGGCAGCAAGCTTGCAGGAGTCAAGTTGAATTGTCAAGTTTAAATACAGCTTGATTTAAGCTTGAAAATTGATACTCGCGTGATTTTTCCTTTTTAAAGGAGCGTTGATGGCGCCATCTGTGAAAGAGAATGGACATTAATTGTCTAGCGTCCTAATATTTGCTGAAAGTTCGTAAAAGATGTGTTTTATTTTATATTACCAGTGCCATATTACCGGCAGGGCAAACGGGGCAACTGCCCAGGGCCTACAGATTTTAGGGCCCAAAAATCTTACATCTTACACTTTTGTAATTTTAAAATAAAATTACAAAGGATAAAAAAAAATAAATTCAAAAGTTAAATAATTTTTTTAATTATAAAGTATGAACAATGAAAATAATTCAAATTTACATTTGTATAAATTAATTTTAACTTATTTTTAATTCTTCGAAATGCTCTATATCAATATAGCATACCATTATGTAGGAAAATAACCGCATTTGTAAAGAGAATTTTTAGCGTTAAAAAATAGCAAAATTTTTCAATTATTTGTTACTTTAAAAAATATTTACAAAAATGACTAAAGTGTTTGTATTCCATACATGTTAGCAACTGTGATATAGCATTTCGAAGTAACGTTTAACTATCTGTTTCTTTCATTTCAGATTACTTAACACAAAATTTGTGTTAAGTAATCTGTCCTAATAGTAATCTGTCTATTAATAAAGTAATTTATAATTTATTTGTAATTTATAATAAAGTAATTTATGTCTATTAATAAGTAATAGTCCTAATAGTAATCTGTCTATTTTGTGTTAAGTACTTAACACAAAATTTGTGTTAAGTAAACCCATTCTATATTTCCAAATATGGAAATTCTTCAAAATAAAATACAATTATACTACGAAATTGATTTCAAAATGAGTCGTTTGTCTCGATTTTGGCCAGCAAGTATTGCTTCATGAGTGTTGCGGTACTGAAAGTTTTAAAACGTGTTTTTTTATTTTAATTTTGATTTTAATTTAATTTATTTTGATGCATTATTTTAATTCTGATGCATCCCATGGAAAAATAAAAGAAACAAATAACACATCGCCCACTTATCAATTTGGCGAGAAAACAGCGTGGTAAGTCACTTCAAACTTTAGTCATAGCTGCACAAGGCTACGGTAGCGGAATGGATAGCGTGCTCGACTGAGAAGCCAAAGGGCCCGGGTTCTATCCCAGCGACGAACACTCGATGGACACAAATTAAATTGAAATTTCAGCGTAGAGGGGGGAAAATGCGCGGAAAAATAAATGATGTGGGGCGCGTTAGCCAGCGGGCGCCCCGTGTATTTAAAAAAAAAATTTTTAAGCTTGAAATTAAGCTTGAAATGTCAAGCTTGATTCAAGCTTGAAATGTCAAGCTTAATGCAAGCTGGGCAAGTGTAAACTAGAACACTTGATTCAAGCTTGCATCAAGCTTACACGATTGGAATTTTCAAGCTTTATTCAAGCTTATTGACTTGATAAATCTATCTTGCTGCAAGTTTGCTGTGCTGTCTGGGAAGTAGAACCAAGAATCGAGCCTTGGGGACCCTGCTATAAATCGATATAGAATCAGAAACTGCACCTTTTACCCTGACAGAGAAGAATCTATGAAGCAAGATAACTATCAGGTTGTAACGAAAGTTTTCTGCCAAATCTGCTTGAAAAACTAACTTCTAATTCCTTAGATAACTGTTTTGAACTTTCGGTACCAAACCTGCACAGTGTCACGTGATATAACAATAGTATTTAAAGCTGTACTCATTATTCGTTGATATTCTGTAGCTGACTTTTTGCAACACAACTGGAAGTACATGATGGTTCTAATCCTCTAGAGTGAAAGTTCAATTTGACACACCTTGTACTTAATGATAACTATATTTTTTTTTACAGATTTCATAACACAGTGTTATAAAATAAGTCTCTTTCTTTCAAATGCCAAAAATCGTTTGACAAAATATGAGCAAATACGCCAACGCGAACTGTGTACTTACGATGTTTACGATGGCGGGAAACTTTCGTTACAACCTATTACTAATCAGATGAATGAGTGCATTAGGGAAATTGTACTGGATCTGCTTTTAAATAATCCCGACGTTCCAAACACTTTTCGTACCATTCTTGTTCATTTGTACATAAATTAAGACTTTCGCCCAGGCCAATAAAAAAGAAAAAATTACACACAGAAGCTTTTTATATGAACGCTAATAAAAATTTATTTTAAACTTCACATAAATGCATGACTGAAGATTTTGAAAAAAACGCTAGGTTTTTTAAAGACTCAATTCAACTGCCATGCCTGAGTGGAGCACTAAAGTTGAATACATCTATACCGCAATCTATTTGAACAATAAAGATTCGAAGATTCCATTCATTTCCATTTATGTTTGCCCATTAATAAATTGTTCCAGGCCCTCGAATCTTAATGAATTCTTTGTTTGTGTTTAAATCCGTGGCTGTTTACTGTCGAAGTGCCCTGAAATAGCCACTCGTTTTAAGTCTTTCATGTTAATAATCTGGCATTAATTTTCTAAAATGAACTCGGCTCGACGATCTGTTTACGATCTGTTTTCATTGAGAAGGTAATTTTGAAATAAATGCTTGTTAGTGAAATTCGTAGGCAAATGTAAAATTCTTTTTATCTGACTATCAAGTAAAATGCTATTATTTGTGTTCGATAAATGGCATTAATAAACTCTGAATAATGAAAAAAACATGGTTTAACATTCTGCTTTTATACTTTTTCATGCTGTAATCTGAAATTTATTCAAGAGAAATTGTTATTTTTCAACAAGCACTATTGAAACTCAACCCTACCCCCCCCCAAAAAAAAAAAATTCTAAAGTAATTTATTTGGTATCTTCTTTATAATCAGCAGCTTCTGCATATTTTATATGTTCCTGATTGCGTAGATGAGTTAAATGTGTTGTTACTTCCTTCTAGAAAGTTCAAAAGTTTTATAGTCTAGGTTAGTTGCTTTGCCGAAAAATTGTAACTCGAGTTTCTAAATGCTTCCGTCGTGCAGAAGTACTTACCGTCTTGAAATAAGCTCCGATATTTAGGTACGTATTAGAAAGGGAAAACTCTGTATATTGGCAATCTGCAGGAACTGCTAAAGATTGTCAAAAGAAAAAAACTTTCAGAATCACAGATGGCCTATTATGCATGTGCACTTCATGACTGCATGCATCCTTTAATCTTCTATGTCATGTCAAGAATCGAACTTAAAGCCGTTTGGTTACTTGTCCGTAACTTTGTATCAATAAGCTACTACGGCTGTTCTTGTACTCCAAAATGCAAAGTTAACTCATCACTAACATATTTTCTGTTTCGTTTTACAGATAGCATTGAAAAGCAAAATGGCATCGAATTATTCATAGTTAAATCATGAAGAAAATTAAGGCTTCATCAATACTGCTTCTAGCCAAAGCGCTTAGTCTATTTCTTCATATGTGGCTATCTAGCAATTTTTCGTGCTTCGGAAAAAATTGTACAGTTTCAGGAAAATTCTGTGTTTAAAATGCCTCTTAAGGGGTTTGCACTCTGCAATGTTTATGACATCAAAGTGGAAATGCTACATTTTTTGTTATACGAAGCAAGATGCTACAAATAAAATGAAGTTCACCAAATTCTACGATACTACTTAATACGACAAAAATATTTTTGGACAAGGGTCCAAATTTTCATGTAAAACAGTTTTTAAAAATTATCCTTGTTTTCATTACATTAATATAATGATTATTTAAAAACATAAATTGTATTACAGTGCACTGACACGGGAAGCAATCAATGGCAGAGCAGCATCGTGATTCTGTTCTATTTCAAGCAATACTAAATCAAGAAGTTATGATATAAAACAGCCCGTACTCTGGATAAAGGGCGTGTCATAGAGATTCTATTACCAGTTTAATTATGTTTGCTTTCAAATGCATTTCCTTGATTTATTTTTATTTTTTTAATCCACAGTATTAATATATCTAGAGCTTATCCAAATTCATTTGTGTTCTCCTTTCTCTGCAGTGTATCTTGTTAAATATTTTTACTTAAAAATACTCGTACGGTATGAAAGAACAAATAAATCTTTAAATAAAGAATACCTTTTCCACCGAATCAAAGCATTCCCTTTTCTTCCTGATGTAAGCAAATGCATTTGTCGCCTGCGGCTGCCATTAACATTAATTTCAAATTCTTTCCGAGAAAGGAAAATGTCGATATATACACCGTAAGGGTCGAGACATTAGCAATTCCTCGTGTTCCGGCTTCATCTTTTGCGAGAAATAATTTGTTGACTCGAGAATTTCAATCAAATGAGTCTGCATTACAAATCAAGAAGATGTATAATTAATGCGCAGTTTTCGCATATGTCCATATATTTTATTTATTGCAAATACCTTTTATTTGTTCTAAAAATCTTTTTGGAATTAAAAAAAAAAGTTTTAGCAGCGGACAAATAATGAATTTCACGGGGGAAAATGCTGTGGTGAATTGAACAGAATTTTGTTGATTGAAAACAAATTTGGTTAGCGCCATTTCAATAATTTTGTTGGTTTTAACAAAATTATTGTTGAATTGATAAAAATGTTGTTGATTCAGCAAACATATTTCTTTGAAATATAGTGAATCAAAATTTTGTCTAATCAACAAAACATTTTTTTTTTCATCGGGAAGATGTTGCATCTTTAAATGATACTACTTCATTTGTTAAACCTGTGCAGATATTTTCAAATTATATTTAAAACAAATGAATGTAGTTTTATCTCTCTTTGGACATGTTTCATTTAGTACAGTAGCGTCATCAGGGATCTTCTGTCTATAGCAAACGTTTCTAAGAGTTCTGTTGTTTATATACACATTTCCCACTTCCTCCATATTCTGGCAGAACAATGGCCAAGTAGATAGACATTGAACATCAGTAGATTGCTGAAGTGATGGTCCAGAGCTCTAACCTACCATTCGTCTGAAGGTCTGGAGTTTTGGGCAGTTTCCTCCAGATGTAATGTGAATATACATTAGTACCTTTTAAAAAGTCCTCCAGCCAAAGCATCGTCCCTTTAGGCGGATATCTGTCGTGCAGCTTTGCCTTAACCACTATCCAAACCAAGTATCCTTGATCTTAGCTAACAGCAGAACAGTAACTACACCTCAACTAGGCTTTCATGAATTAAGTGTTAATATTTTAGTGTTATTATGAATCGTTGCAAGGAACTTGTGTTCCTGGCCGTAATTAAAGTGTTTCAGTCTACTTTGTCCTCGTCTTCCATGCATTTATTCTGACAGCAATAACGCTGCCTTTGTTGTCTTTCAATTAATCATTTTCTGAAAGTTTTACGCATTGAAGTAGTAATTTGTAAGGGAAAAGCTCCCATAGTCCACTAAAAGTAATCTCCTTGCGGTAATCGCTTTTCGCTAAGAGCTCATGCAAATGCACCAAATAACTGCTATCGTACTGACCAGATTGAAAGCTGCTACAGAGAATGTTCAAGTATGGTAGGTCCTTTTAAAAAACGGAAGATGCAGATGTAGAGGTGAGCTGATATGCGGAAAGTAATTTCGTAATTTATGAGACTGTTTTGTAATACTTAATACTTCTGTTCGTGACACTTATTTTCGAAAGACATCTTCGTAATCAAGTCGAAACACCATAAAACTTCATGTCCTCGAGCCAATCCAAATTAGGTGAATTCTAACTACAGAGAGGGAGAGTACTTGCTACCTTAAGAATTTTACAGCTTAAACAGTGCATAAAATCTGTGAATAAACTGTAAATGATTGAAATTGTAAAGTTGTTATTCCTAAACTTCTTTAAATTATAAAAGCATCAAAACAAATGTTAAGAAACATTTAAAAAAAATATATTTACATAATCAAATTGTTAATACCAGATGACCAAAAAGTCCGTATAAACTTTAAAAATTCATTAAAAGAGAATAAATAATAATAGAAAATTGCGGTTCACACAAATAGGTTTTGGAGGTGATCGGATTTATTTTAATAACAGGAAAGTTTGTAGTTCCAAATGTTGCCGATAGATGGCGCTGACATGCACAATGGGAAGCAAGTTTCAAAAAAAAAAAAAAAAAACTGAAATGTCTCTAATCTTATCCAGGCAAACCGCTATTTTGTATCATTTATTTGTCTGTTTTAATGAATTTTCAAACTTTGATGCATCCAGGAGCGTCAAAAGCTCGTGAAAATGTCAAAAATTAATTAAAAAAGAAGAAATCATGATACAAAATTGCAGTTTTTTGGAAAGGATTAGAGAGATATCAGATTTTTTTATTAGGAAGTTGCCTCACATTGTGTATGTCAGCGCCACTTATCGGTAACATTCGGAAGTACAAACTTTCATGTCATTTAAAAATATCCGATTACTTTCTAAACTTATTTGTGCAAACCGCAATTTTATATCATTTTTTGTTCTCTTTTAATGAACTTTTAAAGTTTATACGGACTTTTTGGTCCCCCGGTATATTCTAAAGTGAAAACTTTTTATGCAAATCACCAGCATGATGTCATTTTTCATTCGAAAAAAATCCTTTTTAAACAGTGGTTGATAGTCTACATTTTCAAACTTAATATAATTTTAACTTGAAAAATATCGATACTGCGGTACGTTTAATTAACGGTTATGAATATCCAAAACGGTAATTTTAAAGTACCATCTGCGCATTTAAAATAAAAGAAAATTACAGATTATTTATCTCAATAAAATTGTGATAAAAAAATTTCTCTGCCTTTTTTCTTAAAAAATACAGTGCGCACCCGTTATAACGGACCTGAGATATAACGTACTATCGGTTATAACGTACCTAAAAGCTAGGTTCCGATTGAAGTCCTATATTTACAATGTTATTTAACTTCAGTTAAAACGTACTTAACAAAAGTACGTACTTCGGCTATAACGTACTTTTTATACCACAGCCAAAAATAAAATTTTGCTTTTCTTAAGCATTTTATTTCCCTTTTCTCGGAAATTTCAGTTCTTCCAAGAGCAGTCGTTGTCAGTTTTCAGATTATCTCGAGAGATGAATTGTGTATGAATGAAGGAAGCGATCCTTTATATTTTTCTCCTGCTAGGTAGGGCTAAGAACAAGACCATTCTTTGTCATTCATCAATGCAAATGCCTTCTGAAAAGCCCTATCTATAATGATTCTGATGGTAGTGAAGAAGAAACAGAGAAGCTATACCAAGTATACCCGATGCCTTAAATGATGCAAAAACATTATCACGATTTTGTGAATGCCGCAATGATGATGCTTCAAAAGTCTGTTATGAATATCCAAAACGGTAATTTTAAAGTACCATCTGCGCATTTAAAATAAAAGAAAATTACAGATTATTTATCTCAATAAAATTGTGATAAAAAATTTTCTCTGCCTTTTATTTAACTTAAATTTAAAAAAAATCAGACTTTTAAAACACATATTACAGTGAAATTATGAGCCCACTTTCCTTTTTTGTGTAATATTGAATCATACTGGTGGTATTGTTTATAACGTACTTCGGCTATAACGTACTACTTTTTTAGGTCCCATGAAAGTACGTTATAACCGGTGTCCACTGCATATATAATTTTGTTTTTAAATGTTCGTACTTGATGGTTAAGCAAAAAAGTCTTTTTCTTAAGAAAAAGCAACTTTATTTTTTAAATCAATTCATTAGCATTTCATTTCTTTTGTAGACAAATACATTTTCGCCTCCGGCGGCTAACATCATTAATTTAAAAAGATTGTGAGAAAGATGCCGTGATCTATATACCATAAACGTCGGTCGGGACACTAGTGATTCCCTTTGTTTCTTTGCTTTAACTGTTTCTGGTTTCGCAGTTTCTAGGAACAGTTTGTTGTCTGTAAACTATCAGTCAAATAAGAATGGTTTGCTAATCAGGAAGATGTTTAATAAATAGTTTCCAACCTCCTCTAGATATTTTATTTGTAATTATTCGGTTCTTAAAGATATTCAGGAATAGATTTTTTTTAATATAGTAAACCAAAGAAAACTGTTACGTAACTTAATAAAATTATCATTTGATAAAATTACTTTGACTAGCCATCTTGTCAAGGTAATTTCAGTACTGACTACTAGATGTTAGTCTGTGCACTTCCTAATGTGCATTTTGTTCATTAGGAATTCGTTAAATTGATTTTTTGAAAGCTGAAACTTGATATTCATTATTTGTTTTTTCAATTTCAAACGTGCATCAGATTTCAGGTGATTTTGATTAATAAATCAATCAACTTGAATAATAAATCAATTTTTACCAATAAATCATTTCAATGAATAAATCAATGATTAATAAATGAATTAACAAATTGATGAATAATCACTTAATAAATCAATCAAAGCAATCAGTGATTTATTAATCAAATTGAGATGTGTTTTCATTGCCACAATCAATTGGCATTGATTGTGGCCAGTGAAACACAATCAATTGCTACAACTACTTTGAAATAATGCTAAGTCCTTTTGCTCTGCAGAGAAAGGTGCATGCTGGGACAGAATTCTTCAGGTTTGCATTCTGACCTTGTTCTTCTGAGTTATCGTTCATTGCGATGCACAGGTATGCAACTGTTTGTGTGTGAAAATGCGAGGCTATTGAGGAGTTGTCATCTTCAAAGAGAAAAAAGAGGTAAAGATTCTCCATTTCTTATACAGGAAGAAAAGTGTTTCACTACTTAAAAGTTATTTAGAGCTATATATTGCTCCAAGGATGAGGGAGTCAATACTTTCCGAAAAACATTTTTTGCATGAAACTACCAGATGTTTGCAAATCGAGTGGCAGAAAACCTGTGAAATTTGCAAATGATGCTTGGTGAACTGTCAAAATTCTCCATCAAGTTGATTCATTTCTAGCAGACAGTACCTCTTGTACACACCTAGAGGAGATTGAACATACAAAATCAATCAATCAGGTCGATCATACAAAAATCTTACATGTTAGCACAGATCATGGGTTCGACCGGTGGATTGCTCTGATGATGATTTTGATGATAGAAGGAGTTGAGTCGTACGTAAGAAAATTTCAAAGAGTCCAAAAACTCTTGATTTGTTAATATTGGCGGATTTTGAATTAAGGTCTGACATCAAAATAATTTTTCAAATTAAGCAGAGTATTGAAGATTCTAAGCTTACATGTTTATATTTAAATGCGAGACAGAATCCTGAATTTTTTTTTCCCTAAATGATATAACAACGTTGTTTTCTATTAGATAACTTTAGAATGGGAAATATGTCTAACACGGTCCCTAGTGCACAATTAAAGTATTGAAATTTCATATTTTGGATTCTTTGAAATTAAATTGTAAGAAAAAAGGTGTTATTTCATTTTTCAAAATGTTATACACCTTGATTTTTTTTTTTTTTAACCTCCATTAAGAATTTAAAAATAACTCGAAGAAAATTATTTCACTGAACTGTAACATTTATACATACATATATTTATATATATATATATATATGTGTGTGTGTGTGTGTGTGTGTGTGTGTGTGTGTAATTTTGCCTGAAATATCACAAACTTTCTATTTAAAATTCTTTGGTAAGGAATATTTCTGATTACAGAATAGGATCGAAGCATTAACGTTCCTTTTGTTTTAAGCTTTATGTATTGCGAGAAAAAATTGATTGTCCAGAATTTCAATCAAATAACAGTACGTTTCGAAAATCTGTTATCTTTTTAACGAATGTGTAAGAATTTCTTTTCTCGTTTCAGATATTTTATTTACAGCAGGTCTTACTTCATTGTTCTTCAAATGTTTTTGAAAACATGCCGAAAGAATAAAAGTAATAAAAAAAAAATTGGTTTCGTTATAACTCTTCCTCTTTTCTATTGTTTTCAGTCTTAATTCATAGAAATCCATAAAACCCTTTGATTATATCACAGAAAGAAGTCTAGTGGTAGCAATACCACTAGACTACTAGTGGTAAATCTACCAATCAACTATTAAGTTTCTCGAGCTAAGTGCCTAGTTGATGATGATGGCTCTTTTTTCATTACTTATTTGGCAGCGATGATGTTTTCGAGCGTTGTTGCTCTCTTTAGTTTGATTTTAAAGCAGCAAGACACTCTACCAGATTGCAGTCAGCCCCTACCTATTTGTTAAAGCTTGGGATTCAATGCCCTGAACATGCTTAATGTTGGCTTTGGCTTACCTATTTTTAAAAGAAAAAGACAGATTTTAATATTTAGTAGTTCTCTGGTCACAAAACAAAAAGTTTTGACTTTAAAAAAATAATAAACGCTTTTCTAAAAACATATCCATACTTTTTTGCGAGAGAAAGTATCTTCGAAATTAATTAGAGCGCTTAAATAAGTTTTCTGCTCGTGCATCCGCAATTTCGCGTTACTAACTCTACCCGATGATCAATGTTCAAAGATTTCAAATAAGATCAAAGTATTATTCATGATTTTATTTAAAACGATACCTAATTGGAATACTAAAATCAATCAGCAAAATTTTTTCCGCAACTGAAATTTCATAGTTTCCCTTTTTAACAACAAACGTCTACTGGAGGAGCATAGATATATATTTCTATTAAAAATCGTTCTCTCATTATGAATATATAATTAGTCTTTAAAGAAAAAATATATCTCTAACATTTTTTCCTAACTATTAAAGCACCTCTACTTAATCTGTAATATTGCATGAAGCATGTTGCCTCATGAGCTTCGAGCAAATAGAAGCATTATGCAAATAAGCATACACAAATGAAGTCCCCCCCCCTCTTTTTAGAGATGTTTCATACAATGTTCTTGAAGATTTTACGCGTGCCCGTTCCTTAAAAAAACAGTTTCTTCGAAATTTTAGACACGCACTTTAAATATATTTTACGTTTGTAATGTGATTATAAATTGATCATCGTACGCATACAAAAATCATATTTTTAAAAACTATAAAAAAGAATGATCTGGCACAGGGATTAGTTAATAGTTTAAATTATTTTACCCCTAAAACCACTTATCTGCGTAGAACTTCTTATTTTCGTCAAACTGCAAACAATAATACTTTTTGTGATTTATAAATAAAATGAATATAAAATTAATTCAATTAACATAAGTTTTACTGCTTTGTTAAAATAATTATTCGTAATTATTGTGCTTCTTTTATTAATTTTTCGTTTTTCATGTGGACAACTAATTGAAGGTAAAATTGATAGTAATTGTGATAATTTCATTTGTCGTTTCTGTGTAGGCGCCAAATGACACGTGATATCATCATTTGAAAAATTTGATTAATCTACACCTACTGAAATATCTATATATATCTACAACTTTTATCATAGACCACCTCTTCTTATCCCAACACTGAAGACAACTCTGAAAAAATACTATGATCCCAAACAAATACAGATTTGTAAAAAACTTGGAAACTCACTGAATGCTAGTTCAGCAAATTTTATACTTTATTTTCATTATCTCTGTGGCATGTGCTTGAAATATCGATCATAACGATATTCAGGAATAGTTTATCGAAAAATCAGACATGAAAGTTTTGAAAAAGAAAAATAATAGAAGAAGAAAGCATCTCTTTTCTTTGTATGTATCGCAAAAACATTTCTTGCAAATCTCATTTCGTCAAAAAATAAATTACCCCTTACTGGCATAATTTTCGATTCCATTTACTTTACATCAAAGTCTCTCCATGAAGTAGCAAAAAGCATTTTTTAAACAATTTTTTTGCGGTAATGACTAGGTTGAAAAGGGAATAGTTTTTGGATTCAGAAAGTTGTTTTTTTTTTTTTAAGGCCCATTGACTTATCGGCGTTCCTCCTTTCGGAAGTGAGCGATATTATCACTTCCTGAAAAACAGAATTCGCCATCATCGACTGGTAACAAGAATAGTTTGGGAAAAGTTTATAAATAGTTATGTTTATTGAAGTCAGCATTTCTTCTCCAGTCGTGACTTGCCGCTCCAAAAGGCTTTTGATGATTTTCTCTGATCGTGAGAGCCAATGGATTGATTCGAAAGAAGTACTTTTTTGTGTGCGATTCGAAAAATCAAATATAAATTTTCAAAAAGTTCTGCGTTATTAGGTATTAGAAATTTTGTTCCCTCAATGATGTCATTTTTTTTTATTTCAGTTCAGAAATAATATTCATACAGTTAAGAATGCCGCATGGTTTTTGAGTTTGAAAACTTTTAAATGAGTCTGAAAATTTTTGCTTTAAAAGCTATTATAAAGCATTCTTGTCTGTATCCTTATTATTTTTTTCAAAAGTTTCCACTTAGGAATATTCATGCGTAAGTAGACAAATTAGAGGACTCAAGATCCAGTTTTCAAAGTTTTGTAGATATTTTTGTTTTAGAATTCAGTACTTTAAAAATATCCTTATACAACACGTAATTCTATTTGCAAGAATATTTGTTAATTCAATATTTTTAGTGTCCCAACTCTAAATCTTTAAGCTTCATTCCTAATCTTTTTTTTTTTTCTCTTTAAAATAATATTCGTCTTTTTTAACTATAGATCTCAGTCAAAGGCAAGATATACCTGGTATTATTCTATGATGTGGATCAATCTTTAAATCGCATGATTTGCCGCCTTTTGTATAATGTGGTACTAAAACAACGCAAGTCTCTCAAAATTTTCAAGAAACTGGATCATTCAGAAGATATTTTTAATTATACACCTTAGGGAAATCACAGCTGAAATTTAGCTGTGAATCCATCATTAGAAGCCCGAGAACTTTTGCAGTTATTTACTCTCATTATAATTTACAAGCTGATTTCGAATATTATAAGAAACATTTGAGTTTAATTGTTGGGCTGACTACCGCATCAAGTTAAAGAAGTTGTGTTGGCAATAGGAGGAAAATTGAGAGTATTATCGAGTTTATAACCCTTCTATTGAATCCAAGTTCAGCCAGTTCTTTTCCGTTACTGCGCAAATGCAACGTTCGGTTCCATAAACGAATTCAAAACTTGTACTAAGTAAAAAGGGTGGGCACACACTCAAAAATGTGTTATGTGTTAACAATGATTGGACCTAACAAGTTAAATCTGGGCTCAAGATTAAAAATGAAAAAAAAAAAGACCACACAAAACAGTACTAAGTTTAGACCTTCTTATATTAATAAAAAATGTAGCAAAAAATAGTTACATTTAAGAGAAAATAATTCTCAACACTACTTTAAAACTGAAAAGAATTTATGAGGAAAGCATTTCAACTAGCAAAAAGGTGTAGCTGTATTGCACCAAAAATGGGGAAGGGGGTGGTCCATGCACGGAATTTTACTTAGAGGCGTAATTACATTTATCTAGCGTTTTAAAGTAAACATAGCTCCCTAACACTGCATATCTTGAAAGGCATACCCTAAACCCAAGTAATATTTGATCACCCACCGCTGAAAATGGAATTTCTCAAATGATATAATGAATTAGATCAGATTTCTGCCCAAAAAGCAATTACTGCCCGGAGAAAAATCAAGAAAAGCGTACACGTCTGAATAATCTTCAATATAGTAGTGGATTTGCTTGCGGACGGTATAATTCTGATCTCGCTTTGTGTAATTGATACCATCGGATTACAAATTAGAGATTGAAGATAATGAGCATTGGAAGTTTATTCCGTTCCGGGTATTGTTATCCGCTCGCAGAAACAAATAACCTCGGAGAAAAGTCGATTAATGGGAACTTCTTCGATAAAATAGGAGCCTCTTGGAAATTGGTGTGCACTCTCTGGAGGAAATCAAATCCGAATAATGGTTTTGAAGTTACTGAAAAAGAAAAACCATTCTGGTGTGGACACCGCGTGTATTCCTTGCACGTTTACGAACCCTTTAATGCTCGGTAACCTCGCCGTGAGGACGCCAATAAAATAATTAAGGAGGAATAGTCACACGAGAATCCTTTTCTATTTAGCGCATAATTTCCCGTAAAAATTCTCGATTATTCGTAAAAATGGATGTCAGAATTATTTTTAACAGCACTGGCATCTGCTGAAAACTGGAAGAATACGATGGAAATACATTGATATACTAGAAGAACTACTGGATAGACTGCCCAATGCTGAAAAAAGGTCAGCCGTTGCCATCACTCGATTCAACTACCAGCAAGATGGCGGTGCGACAAAGCATGATCCGACGAAGCATGCTATCAGAGATGGGTCACTATTTTTTATTCTTAGTTTTTTATTTCTAATAATAAACCCATGCTTAACCTGTTCGCTATCATCATTTGAAAAGACATAACGAAGAGGACTCCACTTCTTTTGCTGGGGCCCGGCGTTGCGCTTCTGCAATTGCGATTGCTTACAACAATTTTCTGTACCTTGTAGAATGAAAAAAGAATTATAATAAACAGAATGTGAAGGAGGAGATATTGTGAATTCTTCTAAAGCTCTTAAAAGTGTTATGATTTCAGACTAGCGATCCATCCGTTATGTAACTACATCCATTTCTAAGTAATTTATACGTTATTTGTCATATAAAGCATGATGTTTTCTACTAGGAATAGTATATTTACCATAAGTAGTACGAATGCTTAAACTTTGCGGCAAAGGACACTTCTTTCTATCAATGAAACTTTCCGGAATTTTTGTTAAGTAACCGCGTAACAGTGTGATCTTCACTATGTTCATCACACTCCAGAACATTAAATTGATATTACTTATTAATTTAAAAGGACAGTTTACCATTTTAATATATTTTTCATTTTAAAATAGATGGTACAAATGATGAACTGAATGCATTTCAACGTTCAACTAAAAGTACATTTTGAAATAATAAGTCATTTTAAACTACACATTTAAGTACAATTTAAAAAAAGTAATTAAAAATTTATTTTTTTTAATCTCTACTGCATTTTTAAAATAAAGATTTTTATGCGATTAAAGAAAAAGATTTTGAGATATATATTTCACAAGACTGTCCATGGATTTTTAGATAGATCTAATATAACGTATCATATAATTTTTCTACTGATATATAGAGTAAAACAATAAAAAATAACATATCTTCATATAAAAAACTGATAAAAAAATATGAAATAAAAAATGAAATAAAAAATGAACTGAAATAAAAAATACAACTGAAATAAAAAACTGAAATAACCTATAATGAATAAACTGAAATAAAAAATGAAATAATAATAATAACTGAAGGCTAATTTCATGCGCAGATTTACCAGATATATGAAATAAAGAATATGTACAAAAAATTTTAAATCTTTATCTCGAATACAAAAATAGCCTTAGCATTTTTAAAACGTTAAAGTGAAGAAAATATATGAACTAGAGAAAATGCCATTTAAAGAATTTGAAAATGAAACTGAGCTGAGCTTATGAAAAAATTTTACAATATCTCGTGGTATTGTATTATTGGCGTATGATTAAAAATAAGATGTCAAAATATTCACAATTTAACATTCTTTTAATTTAATATTTAAAAAAGAAAACTGATTTTTTTGAACAAATTTTGGGGTAAACTGTCCCCTTAAATATCACTTTTTTTTTTCTTTTTTTTTACGAATTGAATGAATCAACTGCTAGATAATTCTTGTATTAGCACAGTTTCTGCTACAAAGACCCCGCATATAAGACTTTTAGAATGAATTTCGAGCATTGTAAAATTTACGGCAAAAATACATTTTCAGATCAAAAGTAATTCGTGAATTAATTCATGTAAAAAATCTTCGAAGCGAGAAACGTTACTACTTACATAATCGAATCTATAACTTCAGAAAACCACATAAAAGTTAGGGTTTTTCCTAACACAGTTACATATATATATATATATATATATATATATATATATATATATATATATATATTAGCAATTCTTTAAAAAAGTACTACGTGCTATGAATATCAATCAGTATAATAAACCGAAAGATGTCAATGAAATTCTACGAATTTGTATGTTGTGGCATTTTATTGATTCTTGAAAATTTTGACTTACGTGGTTTCTAAAATGAGTAAATCGATTAAAGTATAAATTTGATGAAGCATAAATTTTAAGCCCGAGAAGGGTATACTGGGCAGTTAACTCAGGAGCCCCCCTCCCAATATTAGTATGAGTAGTAAACGGTGAATGTTGTGTTGTATTACACACAATCTGACAAACATACACAAAAAACTATTTATGTTTTTGATGTATGTGCGAATGCATATGTTTATATCGACTTGAAAGGGTGACTTATGAGCGCTGTCTTCCCCAGACCTCAAGTTCTCTTAGTCGGGCTCTGTTTTTATAGGTTCTAGATAATCGCTGATTGTTTATTTCAGCTCGTCGGTATTCAAATTTTGAGATCAAACGCCTCTAAAACCAATAAAATCCTACGTACAGAGCTCATAAAATAATCAATTTCAACTCTAAATATCATGAGAAAAGAAATAACATTTCACACTTATTTTAAAGATATAAGCAGCGCAAACATCAGTTGGTACAGGTACACGCACTTATGGGTGTAGACTTCCGTGATATTAGTAAAAACATGAAAGGGGCGAAAATAGTTATATTTTTCTATGAAAACTAAATCAAAATACTTTTAAATTGCTAACAACTCAATGCTTAAAAATAAAATACTCAATTTTCTCATTTAGAAAACCACAACCCAAAATATCTGCCCAGTCATATTTATGCGTGTTTAAACATCTGTGTGCATATGCATATTTAATGCCTTTCCTCTACAAGTATGAAAAATCTTTAGCGGACTCATTTGGCTTTTGAAACTTCATGTCTGCATCGAAATATTTTAACGATTTGCACTTGAAATTTTAATGAGGCCACTACTTGCTTCGTGACAATTTTATAACTTTTAAGTTAATAACTTCTCACCTGGCCTCTCGACCAAGAGAAGGCACTTACACGTCTCCGCCGGATTTCAGGAGGCAAGACAATTTGCCTTTTATTTTCGTACTAAATTGCCCTGAGTAAAACTGCAAATCATTGCGCCGATGCCGAATAATGGCTGGGTGGGAATGTAAATCACAATTTTCTCATCGCTGTATTTTCTTGAAGCACTGCGGACATGCAATTCGAACATCAAAATCTTAATCGCTCTTGAGGAACAATGGGATCGATAAAAGAACTTACAAGTTTGCAACAGTTTATTTTAGTGGGGAGGGGTACGAACTTGAAAGTAAATACCGATACCAAGAGAAATTGCAGATGTTTAGAGTTGGAATATTTTTGTGAAGGTTAATGAGATTAAATATACTAGAAAAATTAAATTATAAATAAACAGAGTAATAGAAGTTCATTTCTCATAGTTTTTAATCATCTAGTTTTTACAGAGCACATGGATTAAATTAGAAAATACATCTTTAAAAATGAATTTTTTATTTAAAGTAAAATAAGAAAAAAGAAATTTTTAAAATTAAAATATTAATTTAAAAATAAATAATGCATCTAAGTCACTCAGTAAATTAAATTAAAAACTTTTGCTAGGAACATGCTGTATTTTTAAGACTATGTACTATAATTATATAATGAACACCGCGGTTAGTAATCTCTTTTTTTTTTTTTTTTTTTTTTTTTTTGAAAAATCACAGAGCAGAATTTGGTTTAATTTCATTTCTTTTTTATAGCAATTTGAACAGTTCTATTGCTCAGTCTTACATATTCCAAGTCAGAACGCGTCTGAGGATTCATTCAAATGGTAGAACTTCCAGATTTCGTGGACATGTTGGTTTTTTAATATAAAGCTTTTTCAAGTTGCATGGTTGAAAATTTCTCCGTATTTTATTGAATTTTTAGAGAATTTATACCCACTGTTACTTTTACACAAAACATGCCCAAAAGTGACACACACACAAAAAAAGTAGCTAAATATTTTATCTGGAATCACTTATTGCGAATTCACCAAAGTAACATAATTTCTGTCACTTTCGTTTGGCGTGAATTCCATACTTGTAGATGGTGTCTTGCGTAATTGGTCAGGACTTGAACTCAAAACCTTTCTGCTATTAATTCAAGGTCTTATGCCAAATTTTCCTCCTCGGGAATCGGCTTAATTTTGGTGATGTTGGCTCTAGTTTCATTATCTAATACTGCTATGATTACTTCAGCTGTCGCACACTAGTGGTGCTTCCGATACAGGCGAGCCTGGGCACACTTCCGAGTTTGAGGATTTGTAGTCCTTCCTGTTAGACTGAATCCGAGAGATGTTATTCAGCTAAGCTTTACTTCGAAATTTAAGCTAATAAATTAAAAAAAGAGACATTTACTTTATTACTAGAATATCAAGCGTTTTCCTGACGAGAATGATACTATGAATGAATTGCAGTCAAAACATAGAAATCCATGTCTAATTTCATGACTAATCAATGAACCATCGCTGTGAAATAACCAGAGTTTCACGAGGTGACCCTAACTCCTTTACTTTCCGTAAAAGATGAACCATTTATAAAATATTTTTCTTTTTTTTTAACAAGACGTGAAGTTCGTTATTCAAGAATGATAATATTTTCATGATTTTGGGCTCGGTTGCACTAATCAAACTTTTCTGCTCAAAAGTTTTTTTTAGTTATGACAAATACGAAACGGAATCAACACTATTAGAGATTTAAAACATTCTTCCTGTTTAGCTTAAATCAATAATTTTAGTTCTTGTACTCGTAACAGACCTGAAATTAAATACACTTCTAAAAGCAAAACAGACAAAATTAATGTTTCACATCAGTCTGATTTACATTAGAAGAATGACATTACTGGCTGAGAAAACGGTTATAAAACACCTATAACTTATTCATTATGCGCAGTTTGTGTCATTACTACTGTTATCCTGATTGCATACACAATTTACAACCATAATGAACCCAAGCAAATCGCAAAGTTGTAAAAGACGGGAAAAGCCTTTCAATACGACCACAGTGGGTCGTGTATGCGGTTTCTAATTGTCCTTCTCGAAAGCGCCATCTGAATGCAAAGTGCACAATACGCACGAAAACTGTCAGGTCATGAAAAGGCAACAACTTTATCGCCGGAAAGTAAATCTGCGAATTGAAGGACCAAACAAATACGTGCTGTTGCCACGGCGCATGAGGAACTATACAGATTAAATCGATAGCGGTGTATTCGCCGGCTGATGGGAGGGTTGAAAACGGTGAAAATAAATGCACCGCATGCAACAGGAATAGCCTAAAGGAATGAAATGGAATGCATATGCTTAAATCTTAACTTAAATGTAATTTTCTAAGCTGTAAGATATCTTCTATTCTAAACAACTCTACTCCTTCTACTTTCTAGTCGTTTCTTATATTAATCAAGGCAATAAATGCGCGTATACATGAATATGAATTCTACATTGAGGACACGGAGGTATACTATAGGAGTATGAGGGAGTTGTCGGAGGTCGATCACAGAGAATTTCCCTCGGCCGTTTTACATAACGTGTACCATTTAGCTTTTTAAAATCCATGAGTTAAGCTGAAGACTTAGAAAACAGGCAGACGACTCGAATTCTGAAAAGCTACGTTTATTGGAGGTATCAGCAAAACAGTCTTAGAGGAAACAAGTTCAATTACGTACAATACATTGCTTTGTAGAAAATAACACCAGGAACATATCGAAACGTTCCGGCCACACGGCGTGCCGGAGTTCCATAAAAAAAGAATACAACCTCCTCTGACGGAGAGCTATCGAGAAGTGTGTTGAAAAATTCTTACAAAACTGCCAGCTCTTTTCCGTTGGCGAGTAAAATATGAGCACTCATAAGTCACAGCACCACGTGACAACCACCGTCCGGTAGGCGTAATAAATATAAAAATTTGAAACAAACGGATTAAATGATTATCGCCAAGACAGAAGTGCCAGAATTTGACGAATGCCAATACATAAGCCTACAACCCCCGTGAGAAAGAAAAGACGGACGACAGGGAGGCACCAAGAACTTACACAGCATATGCTAAAGTGAAATTAATTTAGAATAAAACTGCAAACGCGAACTAAAAACAAACTCTCACTTATCAAGCAGAAAATCAAAGTGGAGAGAGAAATTAATACGGAATACGAAATTTTGATTTTGAAAGACGAAACATAGGAACATTATTTTAAGACGCGAAAAATATGTGAGCTTCGTCACAAGGAGTAGAAACTCTCCATAATTGCTTGCTGGGATATGTGATACGAAAACTAAATTCCAAATATGTAAACATTGGAAATTGAATAACGTGCAGCGATGCTAGCGGTTAAAGAATAAAGCATTTCCCACGCTGATTGCTAACTAGTTTTACATGTTTTTAATGGAAGATGTCGATACGAGGCTATTTCAGTCAGATGTTGGTGAAAATGTACATTTGAACCAATCAGAATTGAGTATCAACAAGTATAATACTTTTGCAGCTGATTGATCCAGGGTCACGTGTTGGATGAAAATTGACGTCACATCGATATCGTCCATATCCCAACCTAGCATACGAACGAGATTATGAACGCGAACATTAATTTTTAATTATTTCTTTCACTTTTACTTACGTGGTTGGCTTTGTAACAAATGAATAAAAAAAAGAGGGGGAAATGTTCTATATTGAGATAATTAAAAGATATTGAGTTTATATTTGTTAACGAGTGCGGATCGTAGCTGACGAAAAAGAACTTTTTGTCTGCTATGGTGTATATTAACGCTAGAAAATAGGTTTGAGTTCATTAGAGATTTTTTATGTAACATCAACATAATATTTTAATAAGGGTTTGAGTTTAGCGGGAATTTAAAGCTGTGTTAGAATTTATCGCCGCCTGAAATAATGTAAATACTGTTTGTTTGAGTGTGATCGTCATTATAAATAAACACTTTTTTTCTTCTATTCAATGGCTACACCAGCAGTTACCGAGTGAGGTGTTGCGCTATCTAGTATATGTAACAACGGCGTTATCCCACTTTCTAAGTGAAGTGTCCCCTCCTAAAGGTTTAACTCCGTGATTACCTCGTTGGATTGAGGAGTAGCAGTAGAAGACAACAGACTAGGGTTGGTCACAAGAAACCAACTTTCGAATTTTTTGGGGGGCACCCCCCCAAAAAGTTGCCAATAGGCTTAAAAAAGAGATTGGTAGAGTTTCAGCTCATTTGCATAATATTAACCCGTGCCGCATTGAGGTTGAAGTTTTGAAAAACCGCGTTTTTTCGCAAAAAAAGCAGTTATAAGCACTATAAAATGGACGCAAAAAAAGCACTATAAAATGGATAAAATTTAGTCTAGGAACACAATGTTTGTCTCGTTTCATAAGAAAACTTAATGTATTGATTAGCTACACATCACTTTTATGTAAAAACTTACAGATTAAACCCTCCAAGCGGTTGTGATGTCAAATCCCGTCCACTTTATTCCAGGTTTCGCTGCAATTCATAATCATTTATAACACTGTGATATCATAAATATGTTTGATATTAAAGCTTGTATGTAGTTTAGGAGCCTTTTTTAAAAATAATTGCAAATCTTCCTATTAAAATTTTTATTTTTTTATAATTTAAAAAGTGCATGAACATTTTACCGTAAAAACAACTTTAGATTATTTGCCCATTTCCAAAACGCTCAGGGGGTAACATTCCGATCATATCTAGTCCTGAAAAAAGCATATATCTGTGCTTTTTTCAGGACTAGATATGATCTGAATCCTAAAAGTTGGCTTTTTTATGATAATTCAAAAAAATTTATTTCGTCTTTCCTCCTTTTCTTTTTCTTTATTTTTTGTATACAAAATAAAGGTTTTATTTTTTTTAAAAATTCTGAAATTTAAAAAGAAAATGAAATTTAAGTAAAAGAATTAACAGAAAATAAGGTCAAAGGAGGCATAAAATTGCGAACGACTAGCGTTCAGATATATTTGATTATTAAACTTATGTATCTAAAAGCAAGCACATTATAAAAAAATAAATTATTAATGTTTACAATTTTTTGTTAAAGTGGCAAGGCTTATATAATGTGGCTTTCGAAGAGTCTGGAAAAGTTTTTCTACATTCGGATACTACCTATAGTAAAAACTGCTTTTGTTCTTAATCCTCGGTTAAACAGTAATTGAATCCTTGGATTAATTTTACTCCCCTTTCAACTGAGTCATTAAAAGCCTTAAAAGCTTTCAGTTTTTTCTTTTTCTTTCAAATAATACTGATTTTCATACCATACATCGGGAGCAGTATTCAAAAATTGCATATTAAAATTAAATCTCTTAAAAATCAACTTCTTTGTCCAATAAATGATCCACTTCGTTGAAACATTGTTGCTCTTACATCTTTAATCATCATCATCATCAGTTTCTTTTTCAAGTACAATTAATTTTACAGCCATGCTTATTTTGACTTTCTTTTTTGCCATATTGTCTTCAAAAAATGAAAATGCAACTTGCTCCATGTTAAAATACCAAAGATGACTTATCATTTTATAGATCTTTGTGTGCAGACTCTTTATCAAGTTTTTAGTATTGAACAAGCGGTTCTAATAATTTTAAGTCTTGATTGGAGCTAGTCCGAGTGGGAGTGTTGAACCATGCCTTTACATAAATATTTATTATAAATAAACAAATGTATTTAATAGGTCCTTTTTTTAAATCTGTTAATGAGACCTGGTGTCTGAAAAGACGTATTTAGAGACAACAAATTGCCTTAGACATCCACCTGGCATAATGAACAGCACCAGATACTCTCAAAGAAATGTCAATTTGGGGAGACTCATAAAAATTAAATAATGTTGGATTAATTCTTTAGTTATCCCTGTTATTATTCTATAGTTAGTTATTATTCCATAGTTATCCCTGAGCCCTTGAGCTGTTGATTTCTTAAATGTTCTTCAAGAAAATTTGAAATTTCTTCCAAATTCTGTATTCTTTAGTTTCATCTTCAATAGCAGTTTTGTACTTTGTCTTGTCTAACTTAGACCAACCAATCTGAAATTTGTTTTAATTATCTGGATGAAGAGAAGTAGCTTTGCCCACTTTTCAATCAAAACAGATTTTAGGATAATTTCTAAAATATGATGGCGACAAGGTAAATATAGACGATTTCGATCCTGTAATTGCTGCAGCAAAAAATGCACGCTCCCCTAAGGTAACCAGTCAATCAAAACACATTGCCTGAATTTTACCAACTGCCTCCCATTCTTCAACTGCTGTAAGTACAGGTTTTGCCTGAGAGTTATTTTCATATTATTTTCAAGCTGAGGAACTCCTATTAACTGTTCTTCATCGCCACAGCTAATTAAAATCGTTTTTCCCTCTACAATTTCTTTATTAAAAATATGAGGAAGCATTTTTCCATCCCAATGAACAACAGCATTCTCTTAATCAGAATTTTAAAGTCTGATTTTGATGAGATCAATTCTTGGTTTTCGAAATTCTTGTCTTCGGAGTCTTATTGCACGTCAAGGGTCCTGCACCGGAAAGATACTATGTATTAGTATTAAACCACTTGAAATGAAAATCATAACTATAATATGGGATCTAGGGGAGGCATAGCCCCTCCTTGCCAATACGTATGGGCAACCATGTCCATTCTAAAAGTAAATAATAACAGGTAACAAAAATAACATTTTAATAAAGTGAATTTGAGAGGTTTGACTCAGATGTGCTTCAACTGAAATACAAATCAAGATCTTTCTTTTGAAGCGCAGAAATGCAAACTAAATAAATAAAAATATTTCATAAATTTTAGTTTAAGTTATGAAAATTTATTTTTTGTTTATTGATGCAAATAATACAAGAAACGGTCAAAAGTATTTAAAATTCTTAATTTAAGTTTTTTCAGTAATTTTAAAAAAATGTAGATTTTGGCGCTACGACTCACAAACTGACCAAAATTCACTGAATGCCATTAAATATTGGTTTTGTTGAGAGTAAAAGTTCGAAACAACAACATTTTTTATGAAATAAAACATGAACCAGGTTTCTAGAACAAATAGTTTATACTAAATGAAGGTAAAACTTGATATTTTTGGCAAAAATCGTAATTTTTCGATAATTCAACCTCGATGCGGCAGGAGTTAATACTATGCAATTGAGCTAAAACTTTACCGATCTCATTTTCTAGTCAATTGGCAACTTTTAGGGGAGTGCAACAAAAAATAACATTAAAAACTTTTTTCCCATATAACTTGTGACCAACTACAGACATTGTAGTATTACCCAAAATTGAGGATTCATTGAATTATTTCCTGCATCAACTAACATGTACAAAGAAAATTAAGATCAAATAAATGAAAACTTTGATTTGAAGTAATAAAGTGACAAAATAACGGTATTTAATTTTAATATTTTCTTTTATTGTGTTCAGTAAATTTCATTATCCTTTTAACATGAAAACATTTGCACATAAAATCAGTGAAATTACTTTGAAAGTTTAATGACAGCACCATACTTTCACAAAGTAATTAAATTTGGCAGGTCAAAAAAGCTCAAATGAAAAAGTTCGTAAAGAATGATCAGTGAATCCTTAATTAACACTTTAAAGTTTTTACTTGTATCTGAAATTCCCACTGCGACTAAGAAATCTTTTAACCCTTTTACTACAAAATGCTCAAATTTTCCAGAATATAATCATAGTGAAATAAAAAAAAAAGAGTTTACCTTGCACAAAATGTTAAGACAAAAAACAAATTCTTTTTATGAAAAAACATATTTTGAAAGTTGCATTTGGTAGTAAAATCTATTCTTTTCATGAAATAATTTTCTTTTTATATAGATTTCGGTTGGATTTTTTAAAAACGTCAATAATCGATAGTAATATTTCACAAACAATATGAAAACATACAATATTTGGATGCATTCTTGAAAATAAATATTTTCGACCATTCTTTTATCATTTATTCTTACTGCTTATAAAAGTAATATGAGAATATCGTGTTTTTTCGTAAATGGGGAAGAGAAAAAAAATGCAACAGAGATAACGCCAAATTTATGTTGCTTTTTGCTGTATGTTGCCTCCCAACCACATCAAATAATATTAATGCGTCATATTTATACTGCACTTGTTCCTGACAATTTTTTGAAATTGTGGAAGCGAAATGAGAATTTTATTTTTATCTAGCATTTTTCATACGTGCGGTTTTCCTCGTTTTAATATTCTATGCCACTTTATTTTACTCTTTCATAGAATAAATTGAAGATATAAATTTTCTCTTCTAACTTATGCATGGCATAAAGTGCTGAAGACAGCGGTTTCTTTTGCAATTTTGCCAAATAAAACGAAACTAAATCTGGTCCCAATTTTCGTTCCTTGGGCAATTCATATAAATATGAAAACAATCTTTTTTTAAAGGATTTTGTTTTCTTATAATTACGTACGCTTTGGAAAAAGTTTTTATTAGCTTTCCGTGGTTTTTTTTCTTCAAAATACTGATGAAATGCTTTCATAAAATATTTATCACAAAACATTTAGCTGAGCAGTAATTCTGGAGCGTTGGTAAAAGTGTCATGCCAACCAAATAGCTTTTATGTGATGAAAAGTTACTTTTACACAAAAAGGATACCTTAGTAATAAACAAAAAGTGTTGAAGAGCAGACAAAAAAATGCAAGAAAAAATGGGAGAATTCGTGGGGAGAATTTACAGTATTTACAAATTACAATATATTTACAAATGGGAGAATTTACAATATTTACAAATTATGAAAATCTCTTCCTCACCAAAGGAAACTCAAATAATTCGACGAAAAAGCCCCACCTTCAACTGTTACACAATTTTCATTATTCTAATATCTATCTATGATCTCTTTTAAATAGTTTTTAATTGTTCTGAATTTCTGAATAGTGTGGCTTAATGTGGTGTTTACTGACAGGTTGGGGGGAGAGGGCTTTAGACGCAAAGTGGGCTTTAGACCCCTTTCATTGGGTTGAGAGGGCTTTAGACGCAAAGTGTGTTTAGTCATGCGAACAGAGTGAGTAAGGTAATCATGAACAAATTAAGTTATTCGAATTTCTTTTTCTTTTTTACTTATTTAAATAATCAGTAAAGGACGAAGCCTTAATTCATAGCCGAGTCCTTAAATTATTGTTTAGCTAGCTATCGAAATTTAAGAAATATTCGCAAGATGTCCGGTCTTTCTTTTTTTTCTTCAACCTATAGATATAATTATTGTTTCGACTCTGAGTTGTTTATGAAACCTTATTTCGTATTTTGCGTTGCTAAACATAACTTTTCAAGTCGTTTACTGTTTGCTTCACTAGTAAAAACGTAAATGTTGTTGTGGCTTCCTTGACGTTTTCAAGACCTTCTTAGTTGTCTAGGAGGTTTAGGACAAAGCCAGCTTCAAGGAGCGAAAAAGGTATTTCAGAGCTTACCTACAAGTAATTTTTTACACTATATTTTTTGCATGGGCAGTCCTCGGTTTTAAGATATGCTTTGAAAATTTTTGTGATGGTTGGAAAACGCTGAAAGATTTATTAGAGAAAAGCGTAAGATTTCCCTTGAATAAAAAATAAAATTTAATTTATTGATTTGGCACCCAATAACCTGGACTTTTTGAAAATTAAGTGAAAATTAAATCTTGCAATCTTCTTCTATTTATAATTTGTTTCACTATTACTTATATTCAAACTACTTTAATAGCAAAAGATTCACACTTCCATTCAGATTTAATTGTCCATTTCTAATTATCATTCCATGTTTCCTCCATCATAAGTGCAACTAAATCAAACTATATTTTTCTTCGAAAGCTAAGACAAATAATAATACTGAATGATATTTTTCCTTTTATGAAGAACTAGTATGTCAGTGGATTATCAGTCAAGATATAAAATTTAGTTTTTTTTTTTTTTTTCACTTCCCTGTTCATAGTATATGTGTTGAACTAAAAATGCTGAATAAACCTGCCAATATGTTCTAAAGCTCAATCCTACATTCATATTTCAAATTATGAAATACATTAAAAAATCATTCAAATAACAATTGGATTTTTAAAATTAGGCCGAATTTAAAAAAAACTAATTTAAATTATTGAGAAGGAGCTCGAAGTTCATTCTACATTTCAAATTACGAAACCAATGCCTTTTTAAAATTATGCAACATATTCTCTAAAATTATTCTAGATTCTGGAGTACGATCTTCATAGTTATCAAGACAAGTACCTATATTTTGTCTGTCAGCGTTTGATAATAACCAGACATCATACAGTATGAAAATCTGTGAGCAAGTTTTCAACCAAAAATATTGGTGAAATCGGAATTTTCTCAAAGAAATAGAATTTTCCTAAGTCGTAAAAAAACTAGGAAAATAAAAATCATGAAATGAAGACAAACGAAATCATTAAACCATCTACTGAACCCCCAAGAGATATAAAATGCATTGACCAAATATCGCGTAGAATCATGGGAAGAAAAACGTTTCTTGATTCAAATAATGTAACATTTTTATTTCTTATAGCTCATACTTGACTAGAATTTACTTAGTTGTTCACGTTCTTAGTTGTCAAGTTTTACAAGTTGATTTCAGCTGACTTTTTAGTATTCATTCACGAAATTTATTAAAAAGAGAAACCGTAATCTCAGGATGGTGATATAAGTTAGGAATTTATATTGTACAATGGGGAGGGGAATCAAACCTGAGCTAAACTTTTAGTTTTAATTGTCACAGAAATAATCAAATAGGAACTTATGTCCGGAAATGCATACAGCGATCGCTAGAGGGCGATGTTTGCAGACTTATGGATGCGAGATCATTTCAGCCTGGGACGTTGTCAGAGATGGATGAATCGGTTTACTAACTCAGAATGGACCGATATACATTGCGTGTATGGTGCCGCGAATGGGAAGTCATATTAATAAATAAGACCATTTAATAAAAGTCACACCTTTTTTGACATCATTTCTCTCTCCACTCTAAGCCTGCGAGCATTGCGCCCAAGGTATATCCGTACTGCGACTCGTCCATCCCATCCATTGGCACCATACACGTAACGCATATCAGATAATTCTGAATTAGCACAAGAAACGCCCTAAGCTAAAATGATTACGCTTCCATAAGCTTGCGAATATTGCCCTCTAGCAGTCGCCGTTTGAATTTCCAAACATTAGTTCCGATGTAAATCTTCTTTAACATGGTATTATGACAGCATGTAAAGTTTGGCTACGATCTTCCACTCGGCTTGGAGTAGACATAGAAGTTCCTTCACCGATTTTGGTCAGGTAGTGCACCCCTTAATTCGGCGATCCAACTCGTCCCAGAGGTTCTCGATAGGGTTTAGGTCTGGGCTTTGGGCAGGCAAGTCCATTCGATTAATTCCATTGGCACCATACCAAGCCTTGGTTAACCTCGAAACATGACAACTGGCATCATTGTCGTCCTGAAAGCAACAGGGGTCCAATCCTTAAAACTGCCACAACGTAGGAAGCACATTGTCATCCAAAATAGTGCAGTAGGCATCGGCGTTGAGCTTACTATGAATGTTGACCAAGGGCCCCAGTCCATACATACCAGGAGAAACACCCCCAGACCATAATTCCACCTCCGCCGAACTTGACTGTTGGCTAAATGCATTCTGGCAGGAGACGTTCTCCAGGCAGATGCCAGACCCAGACCCTGTCATCCGAACGGTAAAGGGTGAACCTTGATTCGTCGCTCCAAAGAACCAGTTTCCACTGATCTACGGTCCAATTTCGATGCGCTTTGCACCACATTAACCGAGCAACGCTGTTGGACTGTGTGATCAAAGGCTTATGGGCAGCAGCACGACCATGAAAACGAAGCAGATGTGCTTCCTTACGGATGGTATTCATTGAAACAATACTCCCGGATGCCTGTTGAAACTCTTCGCGGATGAGGGCCATCGGTTGGGTGCGGTTCTTCCGAATTTCTCTGGACAGCACTCGTCGATCTCTATCTCCCAGTTTCGTTGGTCTGCCGACTCGGGGCACATTCCGACAATCACCGCTCACCTTCCACTTCTTAATCACATAAGCCACTGTCGATTTTGGTTACTTCAGATCGCTAGATATGTCCCTTAAGGATCGGCCACATTTGTGATACCGGATAATTATACCTTTCTCAAAATCAGAGAGCTCCGAACTGCGCGACATCTTGCATGCGACTAATGCCGATGCTGTTTCCTACACGATATATACCGGCGGAGGCCGTGACGTACCTCAGGACTGCAGATATCGTCATTTGCATAGGTGTCCAAATACTTATTGGTAGATAGTGTATATCACTCTGTGCTTACCGAATAAAACGGTACTTCTCTTTTGTCTGCACATCAGTAGCAGAGGTATTCACCCAAATGCCACGACTCGACAAGTCAAGTAACTAAAATGGCCGGTGTGACTTTCAGAGACAAAGCAGAGATTATAATGGTCAGATTTCATAGTAACTCCTGTATTTAAAAAGGTGAATACCAATTTCGATCTAATCTCTGAAGTGACTCGTTATGCGGGCCTAACTCACAGGCTCAATAATTTGTGAATACGGCCACTTGGCTTCAAGCCCAGTTTCTGGTTGGATCTTTCTTGAGGCAGAAGGGGAAGTATACTGCAAAATGGAAAATAACAATTTACAACAGTTGGTGGAATTTCGCGACTTTTCAACCTTTATAAGTCGTAATACAATTACAGCTAAAGGTAAATTCCGTCTAAGCAGCTTTAGAAAGAATGTTTTTAACTATTTCATTATTTTTTTATTGTTTTAATTAAAATAAGGTGACCAAAATAGTAAATATTAAGATTATTTTATAAAAGAAATAAAAAATATTTTCCCCCTTTTATCTTAAATCTGAATTTTAATTCTTTTGCACACGCTAAATATAATTTACCTATACTATAGTCTTATCAAAACTCCCCAAACACGTAACTTTATTTATTATATAAATAAGAAAGATAAAATATATCGCTTGCGGTGAAGTGTGTATTTCAGATACTGGCCCCATACAATATATTTTAAAGAAACTCCCCGGTGTAAAGTTAAAATCTTGAGAATTTTATTATTTTTTTCCCGAAACATTATGAAGGCGGAGATTGAAGGTTTAGTCATAAAATTTTATGTCCTCTTGCATAAAATGCACATCCCCTGGTGTGACAGTATCTCAGAATTTAGTTTTTATACAAGGACAAAATGAGATGGGGTAAAAATAAAATGGAAAACACTCCTCAACTTGCTTTAAGATAAGAGGAGGATAAATGCCTCTTCAAGAATGATATAGTTTGAAATGGCATATGTTATCTGAAATCTACAAAATGTTAGTTCACATTTAAATTGAATTTTGTTTTATTTGACCCTAACCGTTTTTAAATTATATTAGTTTAGACTGGATATCTCTGATCTTAGTTAATGAATTTATGCATATATATATATATATATATATATATATATATATATATGTGTGTGTGTGTGTGTGTGTTTCATAACCTTTATGGTCTCATTTCATCCAGGTTGCGAGAATGTACCTACGTACTATGACTTTGTCATTTACTTTTGCAACTTTAGTTTTACAATTTGGGGGGATTAAGTTTTACAATTTAAACTTGGAGCATATTATGATTCCTTTTATAACTTAATCTTATTTTTTTTTACAAAATTCACTTTATATGTGGGTAATTCTCACTAGATAAGTCTAATCTTCTCATTAGTTTATTTTAAAAACATTGTTTATATCTATATTTAAAATTCTAAGTTGATTAGAATTTCAAATAATTGAAGGGTTTTACCTTGCATTTTAAATATTTTTTTAAATGGTCAATATATGCAAAATAACTTTTTCGTGGTTGTTCCCACATACGTTTCATTAAATTTTTAAATTGACATCTTAAATTATGAGTTAAGGCCACTTTTTTGCAGATGTACATATATTTAGAATATCTGTACACACACAATATTATTTTGAACTTATAATCATTTTCGTAAATTAACTTAAAGACATATAAATGTTCTTAAGTTTTTTTTTAATAATGATATTTAATGATAGTTATGGAAGCAAACAGAGCTGCAGTTCAATTAAATGCAATAAAAACTTATTTGTAAGAAGTAGAAGATTACTATATACGGTTTAACAGAGCTCCTGAATAATTACTACATTATAGTCCCATATAATGTGCGTGCACGGTACGCATATTTATCATCTTTCTTTCGAATGTTTTTATTATTTCTGTTATTATTATTGTTACACATTTTTTAAAGTAATCCAAAGTGTAGTCACATGGAGTGTACTAGTTCATTTTGCTTCTGGAAAAAAAGTACATTGCTCCATTATGAATATTTTTTCTGGCAGTATCTCAGAAACTTTAAAATTTTATTTCCCCTGTCATGTATAAAATAAAAATTGTAACAATAAAAATACCTTAATTTTACTACTGCTCAAAATATATGTGCAGCGATGCATACCACAGTTTGTTTTGAATTTTTAAAAAAGTAATTTTCCATTGAGTTAGAGCTTTTTCACTATTTCTGCGGTACAATTATCTCTTATATACCGAGAATCATCTATTTATGTCTGTGCATGCACGTATTTATATACACATGTATATATATGCATCTTCACTTACATATTTGTATGCATCAACTGTTTAAGAGGATAATGTAGCAATTCTTCTACATAAATAATGAAGATTCCAGCTTCTTGGCGAGATTTTTTGGCACACAATGTTTTACGCCAAATCAGATGAGGGATGCATCGTTTTGTCAAAATTGGAAACGCACGGTGCTTTTTAAGCCTCGTATATATTAAGCGATAAAATAGCGGAATACATGTCAGGATAAAATTCGCATACCTGTTCCACGATTTTTTTTCCGTATTCTGTACTACCGCGTTTACAGTATTTTTCTGTACACACCTAGAGATAAAATACGTGACACTGTAACGCAAATGTGTCCAGCTACAATGTCGTGCAATTTTGCCGCTCAGTGTGCCCCACAGAGGAAATCCCAAAATACCGCTGAAAGGGCTTTCGCACCTTAAATTGATGATGTATTCTCATGTTCTAGTTCGAACAGTATGGAAGTCACGTGAATTATGGTACTGGTGTATTTTATCTCGCTAAAAAAGCTATTACGAGTGCTACATGAGAAATTTGTAATTACTGGAGAACTGAAAATTATGTTTAACTGTTGTGTGAGCTATAAGCAGTATTCATTGAATAAAGCTGTGCTTTGACTAAGTCTAACAAGAAGTCCATTTGATTTACGAATTTGGGCGTTACAATATACAAACACAATTGTTCCGATTCAGGTATGTACAGCTACGCATAAATTCCATGCACATGTTGTGAATATGTGAATGTTCTTCTGAATTTAAACTCATTTTTATCTGAATAAAAGTACAGCTTTCTATAAAGTTGTGTTATATTTCTCCATACTTTCATTTTCTTAAATGGCTTGCTACAGCGGTGAATTCCAACTGCTTTGGGTTTCATTTTATGTCACCATTTTATGTCGCAGCTCAATATAATCCCTGTACATTTAATTTTCCAGAGAACTCCAAGTATAGCTTATTTCTCGGGAATCGCTATAGCATGAACCAATTCAATTTTTATGTCTTTTCTTTATTGTAGATGCACATAACAATAAATTTTTGAGAACAGGTCGAATTAAAATGTTGCTGGTGAAGGTCGCATTGGACGCTCAAATTTTTATGGCGATGTTATTTTTTTTTCTCTCTTCATATTTTAAAACTAATCTGAAAAATATTTATGAAGCTTTCTGAAGGGAAATTGCATTATTACATGCCACAAACTGCGTTTTATAGTTATCACAAGTGAAAATTAGTTGAGCATATTTTATTGACAAATCCATCCTTACAGTTGAAAAGGTTTATGTGAAAGTATCATTTGTGTTATTACTGTGAATCATTAGACAAAATTGAATGAGAAAAGCTAAATTTATAAAATTTGACTCATAATTTTAAAGTCTCATGCTCTCAATGTTGCTTCTAAGAAACAGCTGAAAACAATTCAAAGTTTGAAATTTTTCCTCGTACACATCCTTACAAAAAACTTTTGAGTGTAACTGATATGTCTAAATAGGATTTTAGATTGACTAATTAATCCATAACATTAACATTTATGTAAATAAACATTTCGGGAAAAATATGGAGATGATATTTTATCTTGAAGAAGCTCGATTGTTACAAAATTCCTTTAATTTTAAAATTCAAACAAAAATTTGATATACACTCAAAAAAAATCTGGAGTGACTCCACTCGACTTTCCGAACACTTACGATTAAGATCATTACCAAGCATTTAAATAAATTTTAATCGATGAATAATTCAAACATATATACCAAATTGAAGCTCGATCGAATGTACCCTTTAAACGCTAGCGCACTTTCAAGAATTTCTCCCCATAGGCCATAATGTAAAAGAAATCTTTGTCGTAACCCTTTAGAAAAACTATAAGTCCTATAAACATCAAAATCAATACCGGTCTTACAATGATGGTTTATAACATGTATACCGAATTTGAGCTCAATCGAATGTACCGTTTAAACGCTAGCGCACTTTCCAAAATTTTCCTCCATAGGCCATAATGTAAAAGAAATCTTTGTCGTAGCCCTGTAGAAAAACTGTAAGTCCTATACACATCAAAATCAATACCGGTCTTGCGAAGGTGGTTTATAACATGTATACCCAATTTGAGCTCAATCGAATGTACCGTTTAAACGCTACCGCACTTCCAAGAATTTCTCCCCATAGGCCATAATGTATAAGAAATCTTTATTTTATCCCTGTAGAAAAACTGTAAGTCCTATACACATCCAAATCAATACAGGTCTTGCGACGGTGGTTTATAACATGTAGACCCAATTTGAGCTCAATCGAATGTACCGTTTAAACGCTAGCGCACTTTCCAGAATTTTCCTCCATAGGCCATAATGTAAAAGAAATCTTTGTCGTAGCCCTGTAGAAAAACGGTAAGTCCTATACACACCAAAATCAATACCGGTCTTGCGACGGTGGTTTATAACATATATACCCAATTTGAGCTCAATCGCATGCCCTGTTCAGGAGCTATCGTGTTCACTCACATACACACAAACACACATACACACACACACACACACACACACACATACACACATACATACATACATCTCGTAAAAATAGCATAAATGAATTCAGAAGACCTCAAAATGTGTAAATACACCAAAATCTCGAATTCGAATTTTTTCATGATTACAATACTTTCCTTCCATGGTACATGTTCGGAAAGTAAAAAAAAAAAAAATGTTCGAGGAAAAAGTTGGAAATTTACTTGATTTAAAATATAATTCTAAACATGATCGATGCATACTTTAATGAGAGGAATCTAATAGGAAATATTATTTTAAATGAACACTGCTTTAATCTGTGAAATAGTTAATGATATTTTTATTTTTGTGCAATCTTCATTCATTCCGCACGGTTTTCAAAAAGAAAAGAACAGAATAGAGCAAACGAGAGTATCTGGGGAGTTTCTTTAGTCCATAAAACGCCACTAACCTTCCCTGGGGAATTCCGCAAGCCGAAGAATAGCACATATGAATAAACAGATGAATGCGATGTGGAAAAAGGTTAGGGAGCCCACTACAGCCTGTAATCTACAAACTCTGGCTCTATATAGATAATCTCTCCGTAGAAGAAGAGAACCGATGTAATATGATGAGTAATAGTCCCAGGACTACGTTTTATGACGGGAATCCTTTGTCGAGGAACGGAAAGCGCAGTAAAAGGGGTAAGGGGATATTTTATTTTTAATTTTGCTTATTTAGAGGAGTCCTAGCATAAAGTTTTCTCACAGGAAAAAAGTTTATTTACGGAATAATGAAATCGAAAGTTAAATCCTAGTCTACGCGTTGATTACAAACAATGCTTTGCAACTAATGTGTCATATTTGCTCTTATAATGCTGCATAACAAATTATTAGCCTGAGACAGTGGAAGATCCAGAAAAGTTTCAAGGGAGGGGCAATTATATGACTGACAAAATATATATATTATCAGTACGCACGGAATTTTCGCAAACAAAAAATTATGAAAATTCGCTAAAATTAGCATAAACTACTTGTAAAACATCTTTTATACATTTAATTAAATTTATAGTCGATGTCAATGGAAAGCTACATTGTTGTAGTTTCAACATTTGGCTGTTTTGGAGTCGTTTCTCTGTCCGCAATGACGACATTTTAATTGCTTTTGAAGTGTGGCTCTCTCTTGGCTACGCCACTGGTCAGGTGAAACTATTTATAAATGAGTGCACTATTCCCGCCTTTTAATATGAATAAAATACGTTTTGCATCATATTCAGCGTTCATTTAAATTACAACTGCAAACACCTTTCAGTTATTTTCACATAATTTCAAACATAACTTACTATCTAATCTAATTATATGTACTCAAGATAATACAAAGCGGTAACTGCAGAAACCATAGAAACAATTGTTGAAAATGTTTTCTATATCAATAAAACACATCTGTATGCAACCCACTTAGTAAAAAGAAAAAAAAACAAGAAGATATGTCATAAATAAGACATATTTGAAATATATTTTAGCGTAATGTTTTCAATCTTTCATGGGGCTTTGTGTGTCTGAAATAAAAGTTACGGGTTATAATAAAATCTCCCGAAAATAGAAACTCAGCATTGGAGCGTACAAGACCGGAGCAGCGAAGACTTGACGTACACGACTGAAAAATAGGGCGAAAACGTTGGACTTACGTTCACTTTAAGCACGCAAAGAGGGGATAAATCTTTTTACACTGTCAAAATTTATTGAGAAAACAAATACATCCTATTGTTAGCGCTGAGACACAGTAGGAAAAAATTCGCTGAGCCACACGCATTGAAGACGATGCGTTTAAATAAGTTATAAATGATGTCTGCTTTATGTGACGTTTACTGGATACATAAAAATGGAGTGTGCTTTGGGGGAAAGAGAACCTTACAGGTGCAGGGTTTTTCAAATGGAATGGCTCAGAAGGAAAACAGTGCACATTGGTTGTTCGTCTGCTCTGATAGAAATGCTTCTGGCAGCTGCCGGTTATATGCATTCAAACTTGACAAAATAATATGTATGTCCTCGTGCAAATCGATTCCAAAGATAAAAAGGATTCTGTGAGCTGTAATTTAGAAACGAATCTCCAAACTTGGGCTCACGGAGAAGTCCAATTAACCTATCTGCTAAAAAAAAGGTTCAATTTTTGTGGTGGATCAATACATAGATAGATGAACAATATATATAAATTAGAAATCGATACATTTTCGTCAGTTGGAGCACAGGCAGACGGAGAGACATACAAATCAAAGTGATAAAAGTTTTGGAAAAAGTTAAAACCATTATTTTAATATTTTTGTTGTTTTCCATATTTTATTACATTAGTCATTCCTATTACAAACTTTTGAATTGTCTGCAAATCAGTGGTGTAGAAAAAATAACTCGTTGTCCCGCAGTAACCTAGTCGCTAAGCTCTGTTCCCAAAAGAACACGGAAAATGAAGCAACACCGGCTTGGAGATGAAAACGTCTCTCCACTGGGCTGCTGTGGAGCCGTGTTCCACTCATTAAAATGGAAGCCGTCCCTTTTCGCACATTGCCTCCTGTATGGAGGATGTTGCATGGCTTTGCGGTTGCCAGAGTGCATAAGAAATAACAGCTAACAAACAGAAAATAGCACAATAATGAAATTAAGCCACTTGCGTTCACACCAGAAGTTCACAAGTTTGTTTCCCAAAAAAGAAAGAGCCTTAATGTCTCTCGAAACATGTCAAGAGAAATTTTTATTATTACATGTATTTGATACAAACAGGCGCGCACACAGGTTTTTTGGCTGGGGGGGGTCCAACTTTTACAGTTTGGGGGGGGGGGGGTCCAACTTTTACGGTTTGGAGGGGTCCTACTTTTAGGGATGTTCCAGATTGACAAAAATCAGTAATGAAAGACCTCGTCTTCATTAGATGGAATTCATCAAAACTCGTCCCATCCAGTTCCTTAAGAATACACTACACAATACAATAGGAAGCAAAATAATAGTTGTACAGTTTTGAGAACAAGATGGTATTGTATGTTCGCTTTCAGTTCGTTTTTGTATAGTTGAGGAAAACGAGAAAAAAATTTCTTTTTTTATTTATTAGAACTGAATCTATTGCTACCTTTTTTTGGAATCGTTTTATTTACTATAGATATAGGGTAATAATCAATCGAAAAAAAAAATCAAAGCCGATGGGGGGGGGGTCCAGACCCCCTGGACCCCCCCCCCTTGTGTGCACCACTGGATACAAAACATGTCGCTCTTAATTGGTAGCATATACCGTTTGCTGAAACGACTGGATTAGAATAGATTGAATAATCTATTTCAAGATTAGGAAAAATAATTTAGATATTCTGCTTAATGTTCTCCAAAATGCTTACGTTATAGAATTCTATAATATGAGATAAAATATATGGGACTGTGCACTGACACAGAACTTTGTATGTCCCAGAAAAGTGTTTACACGGTCATCCATATGAAAAATGTAACGTATCCATGAAATTTCTCCAGCAATTTCTTTGCCTTGCATTATATGGCTTTACGTGTTCATGAAAAAAACTGTGATATTATCGTGTACTTTGGTCGAGAAAACATCGAAATAAAGAAAAATTCAAACCCTAAATTTAAATATATTTCGCGATATAAATTTATAAGGGTTAGTTAAAATGAATTCTTATTTTATCCTCATTGGCTCATTAGAAAGCTATATAAAATAGTAAAAAGATGAGGAAAAACCTATTCAATAATTCTTTCAATAAATCTTAAAGGCATCAAAATTAAATTCTTAAAATATGTACGAAATTCATTTATGTAAGACAGTATAAAGCTATAATCTTAAAGTAATTAATTCAAATAAAGAAAAAAGTCATTTTTAATGAAACATCATTAAGAAAGAATTAAGTTTTTTTTTTATCATTTATTTTTA
>JAWZYV010014990.1:0-144967 GCA_038373885.1 Cheiracanthium punctorium | reverse complement strand
ATTCAAAAAGATTATGAATTGTAAAAAGATTAAAGCAAGGTTTAAGAAAGAAAATTTAGTATTTTTAAAGAGACCTTTTTAAGTATGTTACAAAAAAATGAAAATAAAGCTTTAAGAAAAATAAATTATTTAAAATATTTTAAACTTTATTTCATACTTTTGGACAATTCTGTGAGTTAAATTTTTTTTTTATTTTATACCTGCTAAAATACTTACATGTAGTAACTATTTTTATTTATTTTAAAGAATAGTGATTTTTAAAAAACTTATATTCACTTTTCATGAATGAGCTAACATTAAATTAGAAGTGAAAGAGAAAGAACAAATATATTTCAGTAATTTGATTTGATATGGCGTGGTACATTCCAACCATTGGATGTAATACAAAATTTGCATGACTATGCCATTTTTTCCAGCAATCTTCTGTGTTCTGAATTCAATTTCCCCCAATTTCTATAGTTATCAATTGATGGATGAGTTAAATTCTTTGGTGCAATTTTAAATAATGTGTAATAGTAACTTTGAAAATCTTTACTTGGTACTCATTCAGTAATTACTGCGAACAAAAGAATTTAAATAAAATTCTGATTTATATTATTAAATTTTATACATCCTCCATTGTAGAAATTTTATTATTTTTATTACATGCTAAACACATCTATCCTAGTCCACTTACACTGACAGTCCTTTTCTGTTTAAAAGTTTGTACCAATATAGGTGAAATATCGTATATGAATGCGATCCAGTAATTGTGGTCCAGTAGTGATAGAGTGATAAAATCGAGGAACAAAAATTAACAGTCCCTCTGCCCACTCTTACTGCCTAACAAATCATGTCTGGCTAAAAATTTCCGAAACCTTCTTCAATAAATGTACTATTCTTATAAATGAGAAACATGTACGTCGCGTAACTTCTAGGAAAAAAAAATTAGTAAGCAGAAAATTCAAAATTACTTATATTAAAACATCTTTTTTTTTTTTTTCTAAATCAAAAACTTCTAGTTATGTACAGATTTAATTCAAATATTTATGTCATGTTTAGAGCAAAATATTATCAACAAATCCTTTTTCCTATTTCGCTTACACTTACTTCTACAGGATATTTTCTCCAAAAGAAGGGGGGAAAAACTAAGACAAATTGGAAAAAATCTAACTATGCATTGTAAGTCAGAACACATATTACAACTCTACATGTTAAAGTTTCGGGGATCAGATCGTTTCAAACCAGTTTCTATATATATTATCTACCTGTACATTCTCGTGTATTATACCTTAAAATACCCCAAAGTGCCCTTTCTGAAATTCAGCATTATTAGGGGGGGTATATATATATAGATATATATATTCGTATAGTGCCTCTTCATATTCTGACGTGCCCTTAAAAGCTTAAATTGCCCTTTTTTTAAGGACTAGCACCCTGCCCCTTTTTAATCCTAGGATGATCTCTGCAACAAGAGTAATTATTTTAGCAGACAATTTCCAAACGCACGCAAATTTGTTTCACGTGCTCAGCCAATCATTGCAAAAAGGTGACATCAAAGAAGTAACATGAACTGGAATACATGGAATGAACTTGCAGATGTGCATCTAACTTGTGGAGCTGCTGTAGGAAGTTATCTTTGAGCTGTACAGATGTATGCAGATTGGTACCCTAACCAGCATGTGCCGCAGCATCAAATGTTTTCATTTCTTCATTGACAACTGTACGAAACAGGATGAAATGCTGAATTGACATGGACAGTTGTATAATAGGAATATGTCCTACCGTCTATCAAAGAATAGTCAAGCACTAGCACATGCAAGGCAGTTTTGCTAGCAGCAGTGTGGTGGATACTAAACGAGAAAGGTTTACATCCTTTTCAGTGCAGTTACTAGGCAGTGGTGGACTAACATTAAGTGAGGCCAGGGGCAGTCTCCGAGCTTGGGGGCCCCTCTTTTAAGATTGTATTTTTTAACCAAAAATTACATTTTAAAGCAAACATTCATAACTAAAAAAAAATCAGGAAAAATCTATTAAACTTTTCTTTTTTTTACTTTTACATTTTGGTAAAATCGAAAAATAGTCTGCTTCGACTTGTTCGTAGAAAATTAGTAAATTAGTTCACGTGAAACTAAAACTCATTTTATTTTGCTGGTACCGGCTAGCCCAAAGGTTATAGGAATAATGATAACATAACTCAGCACGTTTAAAACTTTTAACTTACCTACACTTCACATATTAAAATATACCTAAACCACTGAATCTAAACTTAAATTTGTTTGGAAAGAAAATAGTTCATTCTGTTGAAGACATTTTTATTCAACGAAAACCTGTTTTTAGAGGAAAAATATTTCTGTACCTTTCGATTCTGTTTAAATCTATATTGTGACCCCATTTGAGGAAGCAATCCAAAGATTGATAACCATTAAATTAGAGAATTTCTAAATAATAATAATAATAATAATAGAATACTGGTTTAAACATTTATAAAAAATTCTCGCTCAAGGCAAACTTATTTCCATTTTTAGTAAATATCTCTTTAGTTTCTGGAACTTTTATGTGATTAGTTGCAAGATACAATTTATTTTCTTTACACACATTTTATATTTTTCAGTTTTTCTTCAAATTTCAATATTCTTTAAATTAACACTTCTAATTGCACTTCAACACTTATTAACACTTCTAATGAAGTTAAATGAAAAAAATTTCCATATTTGATTTATTAAATATTATATTTTTAATCAAAGAACGATGGTTTAGGTCTGATTTACACAAAAATGCACTATTAAAGATGTAGAGAAACTATATACATTCATTATTTCTTACAATTAAAGAATTGCAGTTATATTCAAAGAACAAGGGCTTAGCACTAGCGGGCTAACGGGGGGGGGGGGTCTGCCCCGGACCCCGACTGATAAGGAACCCCCGAAATTGTTAGAAAATTATAAACTCCAGTTTCACATTTTTTTTATAAATACTTTTTTTTTCTTTCTCCCCTCCTTCTTTAATGTACGGGTACTTGCTCATCGAGCATTTGCCACTACAAAGGCTCGAATTACTGTCCATTTTATTATGCGGGACCCAGATGCCAGACAGCATTACCCCCTATGAAGGGATGGACAAGTTAACATCCATGCCCAAGCCGGAATTCGAATCCAGACCCAAGGCGTGATAGAATGGTTCTTTAGTCACTATACTACCTGGGCGGCTTTAGAAGAATGCCAATGCTCTAGATTATACCGAAATCTCAATAGAAGAAGCCAAATAATCCTGGGACACAGGATTATCAAGAGATTTTAAGTTCTAGTCAGAAAACATTCTAGTGACTATACATAAATGTGTCAACTAGGTTTGACTATATAGGGAGCCTCGGCCTAGGGGCCCCTACAAATTCGCCCATAAAGTGGGGGTCAAGGTAGGTCACTTGCCTACCCCCCTACAGTTTTAGTGTATTGTCTATAGAATGTAAACAAAACTGCACCAAAAAGCAAAATCACAAATGAAATTGTTACAAGTGTGAAATTTGTCCCACTCTAGAAAATTTATTTGAAGTTTCTACCCCTAAGTTTTTATTTTCCATAGGCATAGGGTTTATTAAGAGAGTTTAAGTTCTTATCTAAAAAATTCTAGAGACTATACATATATATGGGTCAGCAAGGTATGACTGTATAAGGCAGTACTTAGTAGGGGGCTTAGTATAGGGCAGTAAGTACAGTACTTAGGTTCCCTGAATGTCTTAGTCGGACCTGTATGTAAATTATTTTTTACATAAAAAGACCTTTCTATAATCAAAATATTGAGAAACTACAAAAGTTTTGCATGATTCTTTTCATTCCAAGGTGAAATTATTTCCACGATACTCAAAATCAATGACCCACGAAAATGTTTTGTCCAAGATATGCAAGAATTTTCTAGAAACACTTAACACCTTTCTACAATAGATAGTTGTGTCCTTACATGATTGGGGTCCTTAAATTAGCCAGGGCCCTGTAGCAGCTACCACTACTAATTTTAAGGTATGTGAATAAGGTGTTAGGCTGTGGACACAAGCTTTATTAGCTTATTACAATGGAGTTCCGTATTAAAGCCTTTCTCGTCCCGAATCAAACTGAGCATCTTCGATTCGTTATGTTCGTGCCACGGATCACGAATGTGTGGATGTAGTGCACTCTTTTTTTACGGAACATCATTTATAGGCAAATAATGCTACTTTAGAAACTTAGTAGAAAATACATTTCATAAGACACCCCTAGAGAACGTGCCATAGAAATAGGGAAACGTGGTGGGGTGAATGTCCACGACGCACTCGAATAATTTTGCAAGGAAATTGTTCGAGGTGTCCAACTTGAGAATTTCTTCAGTATTTTTTCCCCTAATGTTGTTATTATTATTAGAATCAGTGTTTCTCACAAGAGGCTTGATTGATTGATAATCCATTTAAGACGCACTGCAAGAGCAAATCGGGCAAAAAAAGAAAAAAGTTTGTATCACCATCTCAGAATTTCATTAATTTTTTTTCTTGTGTTGCCTTACCCAAGGAAAGAAAATGTTGTAAGTGACCTTACGGTTAATAGATGGCGCCTGCAGCGCACGCTAACCAGATTGCATTTTCCCCTGGCTCTGTGAGTCAGTCTTGTGTACGGCCGCGAAGCATGTAGCATTCGAGCACTCTCCTAATAAATATATATCTGTTAAGTTTAATTGGTGTGCAGTTTCTTTCAAGTTATTAATTTACAACAATGGCGACGAGGTGTTCAAGAAGAACTCACGTAATTCGGGATCACTGATTGTATTAATTCTACCCGTAAGGCGATCTCTCGGACTTTGCCGCGCTACGGAAACTTAAGCCTAACCACGTGCAGCGTCGCCAGCAAAGCGACCGAACGTGATCTCGGAACGAGATAGAGAAGCGATCGGACACTGAAAATAACCATGGCAGCGTTCGGCATGATTGGAGAATTTAGTTCTTCGGTGGAAACTTGGAGGCAATACACGGAACGATTGCAGCAATTCCTAATTGCGAACGAGATTGAATCAGATGATAGGAAGCGTGCAGTGTTCCTGACAGTCATCGGCCCGTCAACGTATGCCCTGCTGAGAAATCTCCTGTCTCCAGCCGAACCGACGTCAAAGACGCTAACAGAACTGATTGCTATTTTGAATGCGCACTTTGATCCAGTCCCCTCTGAGATAGTGGAGCGGTTTAAATTCAACAGCCGCGTCCGCCAGGCCGGGGAATCTGTTGCCGATTACGTAGCGGAGCTTCGGCGGTTAGCGAAGTATTGCAACTACGGAGCTTTGCTTGACACGATGCTTCGGGACAGAATTGTGTGCGGGATTCAAGAGGAAAGCATACAAAGGAAACTCCTTGCAGAACCACAGCTGACGCTCTCACGTGCAACAGAAATCGCCGTGTCGATGGAGGCTGCCGCTAGAAATGCCATAAATTTACGGGCATCGTCTGTTGCCGAAGTGCAGAAAATCCACTAGCAAGCCCATAAGAAAAATCCCGCTTCATAAAGGAAATCGGCGTCGGCACAGCCTGTGGAAAAAAAGTGTTTTCGTTGTGGAGATAGAAATCACCAAGCACCCCAGTGTAAACACAAGCATACAATTTGCAATAACTGCAAAAAATTGGGTCATTTGGCAAGGGAATGCTTGTCAAAGAGCCAAAGTAAGAATAAATCTAATGTGCATAAATTGTCTGAAGTTATGGAAGAGAGTAACTACAAAGAGTACACATTGTTCCATGTAAGAGATGCTGAAGAGACTGTTCCTCCAGTCAAAGTAACATGCAAGTTACAAGGAGAACCAGCTACATTTGAAGTGGACTCTGGGGCACCATTTACTTTAATGCCATTAGTCACATTTGAAAAGTTCAAGAGACTTTGCCCACCATTAGAGAGTACAAATGTCAGATTACAGTCATTTACAAGCCATTCTATAGAGATCTTGGGTGTTACAAGTGTAAATGTAGAATTCCGACACAAACATGAGAATTTGCCATTATATGTGATTAAGGAAGGCAAAACAAGCTTAGCTGGTCGGAACTGGATTCTACCTCTTGGGTTGATGGAAGCTTTCACATCAAGCCCGATGCATCAATTACATAAACTGAATGTGCTTAACCTAGAGGGACTCTTAGCAAAGTTCAAACAAGTGTTCTTACCGGAATTAGGTTTAGTGAAAGGAGTCAAGGTGCATCTTACCTGCAAGACAGCAATTGAACCCAAGTTTTTCAAAGCTCGTCCTGTACCCTATGCTTACAGAGAAAAAGTGGACGAGGAAATTGATCGTTTGGTAGCAGATGGCATCTTAGAACCTGTAAAGACATCTGTATGGGCAGCGCCAATTGTTCCAGTACTTAAACAGGATGGGCGTATTAGAATATGCGGTGATTTCAAGTTGACAGTGAATAAAGCGACAGAGCTGGAGCAGTATCCCCTCCCAAAAATTGAAGATCTATTTGCCCAATTATCTGGAGGGTCATCGTTTACCAAATTAGACCTTAAGGATGCCTATTGTCAGCTAGAGCTGGATGAAGAATCAAAAAGTCTTGTGGTGATTAACACGCAAAAAGGTCTTTTCAAGTATAACCGTCTTCCTTTTGGTGTTGCTTCTGCACCTGCAGTTTTCCAAAGGGAAATGGATAAAATTTTACAAGGGGCATCAGGTGCTTCTTGCTATTTAGATGACTTATTGGTTACCGGAAGAGATGAGGAAGAACATTTGAAAAATTTACACGAAGTTCTTTGCTGTTTGCAAGCAGCAGGTATAAAACTGCATCCAGAAAAATGAGAGTTCCTAAAACGTTCAGTGGAGTACTTGGGTCATCGCATTGACAAAGATGGCTTGCATCCAGTGGAAAGTAAAATTCAGGCAATAACAGAAGCACCCAGTCCCACAAATGTTGATGAGCTGCGTTCATTTATTGGACTAGTTACATACTATGCCAAATTTTTACCAAACATGGCCACATTATTAGCACCATTGTACAAGCTGCTAGAGAACAAGCAAACGTGGAAGTGGGAGCTACCACAGCAAGAAGCCTTTCAGGGTGTAAAGAATATATTGAGCAGTTCTTCTTCATTGTTGGTGCATTTTGATAAAAATAAAGAAGTCACGCTCACATGTGATGCTAGTCCTTACGGATTAGGGGCAGTACTATCGCACAAAACTCCGAGTGGTGATCGCCCGATAGCCTTTGCCTCTCGATCACTAACTAAAGCAGAGAAAAATTATAGTCACATAGAAAAAGAGACGCTGGCATTGGTATTCGGTGTGACGAAATTTCGGAACTATCTTTTAGGTCGCAAGTTCACGCTGATAACAGATCACCGACCCTTAGTGAGCCTGTTGTCCGAAGACAAGCCAGTGCCATCGGTAGCTGCAGCAAGAATACAACGTTGGGCCCTGATTTTATCTGCGTATGCCTATAACATAGTATATCGCAAGGGAAGCCTTCATGCAAATGCGGATGCCTGCAGTAGATTACCGCTGAAGTGCCGAGCAGCAGACCCTCCACTGCCTTATGAGTCAGTGTTGCTAGTCCAACAACTCAATGACAGCCCCGTCACTGCGCACCTAATAGAGCAGGAAATTGACAGATGTCCTCAGTTACAGCGGTTACGTCGCTATATCCAAGAGGGTTGGCCACGGAAGGTGGAGGAGTGTTTACGTCCCTTCTGGTTCGTAAAAGAAGAATTGACTGTAGAAAAGAACATCATTCTCCGAGGTACTCGAGTGTATGTTCCTCGCAGATTTCAAGAATTTGTCGTGGATGAACTCCATGCAGCACATCAAGGGATATCTGCCATTAAAGCAGTTGCCCGGTCATATGCTTGGTGGCCAGGTATTGACAGAGATTTAGAAAATAAAGTGAAGGGATGTGTTGCCTGTCAAGAAAATGCATCCGCACCACCATCTACCCAAGCCGCTTGGCTGGTTCCAGACAAAGCCTGGGAGCGGATACATATTGATCATGCAGGTCCGGTGGAAGGGCATTTACTTCTGGTAGTCATTGATGCGAAAACAAAGTGGCTAGAAGTGATTCCAGTGCCCAGCACTAATTCTTCATCAACAATAGCAGTCTTGCGCGATCTTTTTTCACGTTTTGGGCTGCCAAGAAGTTTGGTGAGCGATAATGGAACTGGCTTCTGCAGTAAAGAATTTATATCATTCCTGGGTAAAAATGGAATTACCCATGTTCGCACAGCTCCATACCATCCAAAGTCGAACGGTCTCGCAGAGAGAGCAGTGCGTACGGTCAAGGAAGCCTTGAGAAAGGTACAGGAAGGAACATTTATTGAAAGGCTGACAAGATTCCTTTTTAATTTCCGAACAACGCCTTCGGCTTCGACAGGGGTGTCTCCAGCTATGAGCATGTTTGGGCATCCCCTGCGTACCAAATTGGATCTCCTGCGAGATAGAGCACAGCAAGTTCCTGGGGGCCTAACGGGTGATTTGTGTGCTGGTGCTCCTGTCTGGGTGAGACAATTTGGTAAGGGCCCGAAATGGATAGAGGGCACAGTATTGCATCAAATTGGAAAAATGATGTACAGGGTGAAGACGCGTTTGGGTGTGTGATCCCGCCACATAGATCAAGTCCGCAAACGCCAAGAGTGCGAGGTGAAACAGGACGATGCTGTAATACTCACAGCACCAGATGTGACCACAGAACAACCGAAGAGGCCTCTGGTGGAAGAAGGAGATACAAGGGAAAGGGAGAACCTACAACCCCGTTACTGTCACCCCAGCCTGCTGACAGCAGTACTCACAGGGAATGTTTTCCTGAACCTCCAGTCCTCACCCCGCAGACTGTCATACAAGATCAGCAGAATCTTTCGGGTAGTGCAGCTAATCTCCCTAGAAGATCTGGGCGAGAGAGGCACAGACCAGATAGATTGGTTTTATGAACTTTAGGACTGACAAAGGAACTTCTTCCTTTCTTTTTTTTTTTTAAGTAGAGAAAGGATGTTGTAAGTGACCTTACGGTTAATAGATGGCGCCTGCAGCGCACGCTAACCAGATTGCATTTTCCCCTGGCTCTGCGAGTCAGTCTTGTGTATGGCCGCGAAGCATGTAGCATTCGAGCGCTCTCCTAATAAATATATATCTGTTAAGTTTAATTGGTGTGCAGTTTCTTTCAAGTTATTAATTTACAACAGAAAAAAATCTGAAATAATTTTGATTTACCTCTTTTAGTTGTGGAGATATGGGGGTCAAAGTACACCACAGGAGTCACGCAGAAATAATTTAGGCCATTTTTGTCATCTTATTGTCTCGACTGTGACAGGCTCTGAGGTGCTCCGGAGAATTTTTTCTTTTATCTGACCTTGAATAGTAACATCTCGAATTGAAAATTCATTCGAAGATATCAGACCCCCCAACTATGGGCCTCCCAAATACCCCCAATTTCATAAAAAATACAGTTTTTAAGAATACTTTAAATGTTGGCTATGATGTGATATAGAAAAATTTTTTTCACAGTGCAGTTATACATATTCTTATAAAGTGAATCCAATGTTAAAATTTTTTGAAGGACCCAGAGACTCTCGGTACGGGGCCCCAAACATGGTCGTTAACGCTAATTTATAGAATTTCAAAGGATTGGTACAGCTGGCACCGACTTCCCACATGAGAACTATTGGCATGAAGATGTAGCATCAACCTAGTAGTTTCCTATTATGAAAAAAACATTTTTTAAAGGTACAACTGTTTCCAAGAAAAATCCCAAAAAGTACCTCCCTGTTTGCGACATTCCACCAACACGCATAGAGCATTTCGTCGTTACTTTTAGAAGTTTAATCGACTCTAGAAGTACTACAGAAATTTAAACTCACCCTGCATGTATCACAAATAGTTCTTTTACAGGGGCACTCATAAGAATTACATTGCGCTGTATGGGGATTTCTGTAACTACTTAACCGATCCGAAAACTTTTTTCACTGATAGAAAGCTGCAATATTCCTGAGTATTGCAGGCTACCTTTCATGCATGTAGCATAAATAGTTCTTTTACAGGGAAATTCAAAAGAATTGTAGTACATTACGCTATATCAGGGGTTCCCAAACTTTTTTCTCCCGTGGCACGCTTGAGAGGCTAAGAACACTTCGCGGCACCCTTGTCAGGCTAAAAACATTTCGCGGCAAACTTATCAGGCTGAAAATGTTTCGAGGTAGGTTACCTTTGAAGCAATATGAATATGAAAGTTAGAATGAGACAGTTTGGATATATTTTTTCATTGTTTCTTTTATGTTTATAGGGCTAGGCTAACTATTAAACTCGCTTGGAAAAAGGAAATATGTAAAATTTTTCCCCTCCCCCAATCTCAGGAAGTTCCTGTAAAGGAGAGGCGACTGGACACTGAACTTGATTGAAATATTTTTGCTTTGTCCACTTCAGCATCGGTTTGGCAAACGTTTTGGTGGGATATTGGTTCAGAGAAATTTTTTTTTATTATACTCTCCCAAAATGATTATCTCCACGGCACCCCTGGCATACGCTCGTGGCACCCTGGGATGCCGCGGCACACAGTTTGGGAACCCCTGCGCTATATGGACATCTCTATAACTGCTGAACTGATTCCAAAGATTTTTCCTCTGAAAGCTACATTATAACTGTTCCTGAGTAACATAAGCTAAAATTCATGCATATAGAATAATTTACAGGAACACTCAAAATAATTCGTAAATGGCATAATTGTCTCCTTTCGCCAATTGAGGGGGGAAAATACTATCTAAATTTATTAACTCTACACATACCATATCTTATACTTCATTTAAAATAAACAAAAAGTAAATAATATTGTGATTAAAAAAAGTTGTCACAAGTCTACATCATTTATTTCTGACTTGTGTACCATTTTAAAACAAAATCGGCTAACAGCATTTCAAACAAAAGGTAACATGTAAAAAAAAAATTATCAGGTTACTTATATACTTTTTTTTATTGAATCTATTGTATAGTTGATTGTGAGCTGTTTTGATACTTTTTACATTAGTAAAAAGTATGGCAGTTGTAGACAAAGCCATGCAATTTTTATTCAAAAATGTGAGTCATTGATATTGATATTGAAAGACACAGTAGAAGAAAGTTTAAGAAAATATTAGATGGAGAGTTATCCAAAGAAGAAGGTTGAAGAAATACGTAGGTCAATGTTCCAGTGCGTAGATAGATCTTCGGAAGAACTCTCAAAACGGTCCGATGCTATGCAACAAATAGCAGATACGTTTGCCCTTGTTAAGCCAACAATGTTAATGACAGCTCCAGTCAATGAACTAAAACTGACCATACAAAATTTAAACATTATGTATGGCGAGTACGACAAATATCAAGTTTATGGAGAAGTAAAAGGATTTCTTCGACATGTAGGAGCTGCTAATTGTAAGAGAGAAGCAGAAACGTGGACAGCTAAACACATTTTTAAATTTATTGTTAAATGGAACTTTATAGAGTCAATACGAAATTTATTTTCAATTTTGCAGTATTTTTTAACTATCTGTTCCTGTGTCCTCCTGCGAAAGAAGTTTTTCGAAACTTGAACTAATTAAAAATTATCTAAGATCGACAATGAGTGAAGGATTATGAAATTTGGCTAATTTTGTCCATAGAAAGAAAAGTAACTGCTACTGTTGACTTTGATGATGTCATCGCCAAATTTAACAAAGCGAAAGCACGCAGATATTTTATCTTTATGAGTACAGTTTTGATTTATTTTTTCTTAAATCATTTTTTCATTTAAATTAATATACTTCAAATATTTGTTTTGTCTTTAATTAAATATTTTAATACCCTTTCAATCGCTTAAGTATACTGTTTTACGGTGATACTTTATTTGCCAGATGAAGTAAAAAAAAATCTGTGCGAAAGATGTTTATTTACTATAAATGTATACATACATGACAAATAGCAACTCTTTCATAGCTTTGAAAATATGCCAATAATGGCATCAAACATAGGCAAAGTGTTGATTTTCAGTCATCTTTGACAATTCGGTTGCAATTTCTGTCTAATATATAATATTTTATAAAAATAAAATCCGCTTGGTTAAATTTGATCATATTTCTTTCAAGGGCGGCTCCAGACTGAATTCTCGGAGGGGGCCATCGAACTTTTTACTTAGGTCTTTACTTACTTATAAATTGTTCAAAATGCAAATTGAACGTGTGAAATCGTGAAGTATGCGAATCTAAAGTTGTAAAACAAAAATTCGGAGGGGGCCATGGCCCCTTTGGCCCCCTCACTGGAGCCGCCCTTGATTTCTTTGCTCTTTTCTGCCTTTGATAATTTTTAGCTTTAATTTTACAGAAATATTTATATAATCCATAGATAGTATGTTAATAATTGTCTAATAAATTTGTAGCATTGTATTTTAATTTAAATGAATCAAAATTGACAACTTACTTTTCAATATTTAACAATTTTAATGTCTTGTGCCCCCACAATTCTTCATTGCATTTTGTCCTCTGTGTCTTTTAACAAAATACATTTTGTTAAAAGACAATGTATGTAAGTATTTTAACCCTTGTATTAACTGTTGTAAGGAAACCGCTACGAATTACATTTTTTTTTTTTTTCAAATCAATAGTTATAGAAATCTGTACAGTATTTTATGTTTATATTTTTTACTAGCTGAAGTACCCATTGTTGACGGGATAGTACTGAATGCAAATTTCCAAAAAGCAAGAATTTTCATCAGCATTGCAGGAGTTCACAGAATGCGTGTAGTATACTGCCAAAAGTAAAGAAAACGAAGTTATAATTTTTATGAATATTAAAATATTTTAGGTTAGAGAATAACTAAGTAATGTCATTTCATTCGCTTTAGTCGTAATTATGTGATGCGCGAATGAATATTTTCGTGTATTGAAATAATTTTCGCAAGATCTCAAAATCTAATCAACATTTTTGAAAAATTGAAAGCCTAGAATTTAAGTTGAGTGACAACCTATCATGTCACCAAATTTTGTTTCATTCCCTACAGTCTTTATTGCGTGATGCTGGAACAAAAATTTCATTTTAAAACGATTTTCACAAAATCTCAAAATATAATCAAAATATTTTAAAAATTCAACACCTATAAATTAAGATCAGCAACTACCTATAATATCACCAAATTTCGTATTAGTCATTATTACGCAAGGCTTGATGAAATATAACTGCATTTTGAGAGAATTTTCACAAAATGTCAGAATCTAATAAAAATGTTTAAAAAATTGGACACCTATACTTTATGTTGAGCAACAACCTATCATGTGACCAAATTTCATATCATTCGTTTTACGTTATTACGTAATGCGTAAACAACAATTCACTCAGTTTGAAACAATTTTCGCAAAATCCCAAAATCTGATCTTTTTTTTTTTTTTTTTTTTTTTTTTTTTTTTTTTTTTCTTAGATGCGTATAGTTGTTTAAGGTGCGTGACCATCTATCATTTCACAAAATACCATTTTTTCACCTTTGCAGATATTACGTGATGTGCGAACACAAATTTACGCAGTTTGAAACAATTTTTGCAAAATCTAACCAAGATTTTTAAAAAATTCAACGACAATGTTTTAAGTTGAGTGACCACCAATCATGATACCAAAATTCATTTCAGTCGTTTTTACGTGATGCTCGAACACAAATTTACGCAGTTTGAAACAATTTTCGCAAAATCTGAAAATCCAATAAAGATTTTTTAAAAATCCGACACCTATGTTTTAAGTTGAGTGACCATCTATCATGACACCAAATTTCATATCATTCACATCAGTCGTTTTTACGTGATGCTTATAAAAAAAAAAAAAAAAAAAAAAAACATCGCGGACAGAATGACAGACAAACAAACTTTTTTTTTTAGGGTCGTACTGGATTCTCAGGTTCTTGAAATGGATAGAAATCGCAAAATTTTTAAATTCCAAGAAATGTACAGACAAAAGTCTAATTTTATTTATATAGATAACAACTTTTACATGTAACTATATTCGTTTATGTCTTAGAATTTCGAGATACAAATAAGGCTTTTGGAATCTCATAGTAAACATCAATTATTAGTTAAATGCTGCAAAATCTGTAAAATTAGGTGTTTGCTTTTTGGCTTAAATAAGCATTTCTCTGTTTCAAAAACAATTTGATATATTTAGATTTTTTATTTTAAATTTTATGCTTTACAATTTCATACTTATTTAAAAACAACTTCTTTCAATATAAATGCAATCAGTGGCGGCTCGTCATTAGGGGCCAGAGGGGTCTGGCCCTGAAAAGGATTACTGCTCAACTGATTATATTGTATTATAAATTAAGCTATTCAACAAACAAATTAAAAGTCTTTGGCTGAAACTGAATAGTCACTGGATTTTATCTGTAAAATAAGTTTTTGTAGATTCTAGGCAGAGTTGAAACTCATTTAAGTTGAGTTGCACAGTAGAAATCTTTGGTTTTGAATATGCGTTTAAATAAGAAAGACAAATTAGGTACCTTTTTTCTGTAGTTTATTGAAACAAGATGATTATGGTAGGTTTACACAGTGCACATGGTGAAGACACAATACTTAATCAACATCCGATTAGTGGCACAAATAAAAATAAGCTTTCTCGAAGATAAGTCGCCAGCGGCGATCTTATTCTGATTCACAAAACACATCACATCATATTGAACCATCTGGGTACCGCAGCACGGATCCCTGATCCGGCTCTACTTGAATCACGTCGGTTGATTACACACACAACATAGCAGATCGAGAACACTCTCTGACTGACCGAAAGGTTAACTTGTGATGCCCTTTTTATACCTGCCAGTTAGTGCGGGACTACGATGGATATTTGCATAGGGGAAAAAAAGAGTTCTTATTTTATGCAAATTAGGAACAGCGCCATCTATCGGCGAGAAATGTAAACTTTTTATTACGGCGTTAAAGACATGACGATGTTTACACCGCCATTTTCAAATGCTAACGAACTTACGTTTTCACTTAGAAAACATTTAAAGGATTTTACAAAAGTTTCGTTTTTTTCACTTTAGCAAATTTAGAGATAAAATGTCATGGAAATAAAAGGTAAGTAAAGAAATAGCGTTTTTTTTTTTTCTCTAACAAGGGCCCGCCTTCCATGACATTTAAGAAACTGGCAGATTCAAAGTAAACGAAAATTAGAGGTAACCTTTCCTCTTTAACGAAAAATTAAGTTAAACATGATGCAAGAAAAATACTTCAAAATTCACTAAGGGTTAGTAGAAACACTATATACAGTTGTTGCTGGCCAGCATGGTTAGTACACATTTAAAAAATTACTTCATTTCAAAAAATTTTCAACTTACTAGAAATTACTATATAAATGCATTCAAATATAAACACTTATGCTAGAACATTAATAAACACATTTCTAATCATAAAAATATTCATACTTCAAAATTACTCTTGATATACGTTCAGTGCACTTTAGAAAATACTCACATTTTGCAAAGTTCATTCAATATAATACAGCACAGTACATTGCAATGAAAAAAAAATACGAATTAAATTTGAAAAAAAGCTCGAATTGAAATCCAACTGAGATCGAGCTGGGATGCATCCCGGAAAAATTTGAAAAAAAAAGTTTGTGTTATAGGTTAACACATTATATGCCTGACACAACACCTTACAGACTAGGGTGGACATATAGGAGCTTCCACTAGCAAAAATGGGACTTACTGAAATAAAACTTTAACATCTCCTGTGATTGGGACGAAAATACTCTACTCTTAGAACTAACCAATCACCTCAGGATTCTCTGGCAAATTACAGTTTCACCTCGCGAGACGCTTTTGAGGCTGCCGGAGCTAAGAATATCGGACTCCGTGGGGAACTTTACTCCCTCGACTGTAAAGATGTCAGACAGACATAATAGGACAAGCACGATTACATAGAGTTCATTTTTCTTTGTTTTTTTTTTTTTTTTTTTTCATCAAAAATTTCAAAAAAATTTCCCCCCCTTTCCCCTCAAAAAAGGTCTCAAGCCGAAGGGCTTATAGGAGACAAAAAAATTGCCTAGGTTCCCACAAACGGGAGTAGGTCTTTCACACTTAACTAAAAATTTTGTCATTGAAAGTGGACAGGCTGATTTTGGGTAAGGGTTTTGTGAAAATGTCTGCGGGGTTTTGTTTAGTGTTAATATATTCCAATTTAAACAATTTTTCTAAAACGAGGCTTCTTAAGAAATGGTATTTTACATGTATGTGTTTGGTGCGATTGTTCTCTATAGGAGAATTTGAAAAGTCGATAGCTGCACGATTGTCACAAAATAAGGTAACTTTTAAATTTTCTGGAAGAATGTCTAAACCTTTTAGTTCATCTAGGATTCTATACATCCATAACAGCTCTTTTGATGCCTCTGTCAGGGCAATAAACTCAGATTCCATAGATGACAAGGCTACACATTTCTGCTTAAAAGTTCGCCACGAGATTGGGGTTTTGTCTAACATTAAGATGTGACCTCCCATCGACACACGATCATCTCTATTTGAGGCGAAATCGGCATCAGAATAACAGTTTATTGAAATTTCATTAATGTTGGAAAGTTTTAGCTTTAACTTCGATGTTGACTTTACATATCCCAGTAGTTTTACTAATTGGTTCCAATGATGTTGGCCGGGGTTAGATTGAAATTGAGAAAGGATATTTACAGCGTAAGATATATCAGGTCTGGTTCTACTAGCCAAGAACGATAAACATCCCAAAATATTACGGTAGGGCAGTTTTTCCATTTCCTTAGTCTCAGCATTGTTACTAGGACTTTGCGTCTTTGACATTACAATTTCAGTTGCGATTGGCAATGAAACTAATGGTATCTGATACTTCTTAAACCGCTCATAAATTTTATTGATGTAATCTTCCTGGTGAATAAATAGACCTTCCTTATTTTCAACAAATTGTACCCCGAGTAGTTTCTTCGTTCTACCCAACTTCTTTAGATCTACTTTATCTTCTAAAAGTTTAATTACCTTCTCTATTTTTTCTTTGGTTTTAGATATAAACACCATGTCGTCAACATACAGTAGTAAAACTAAACTATTTTCATAAATGTTGACACAATTAGCCCACTCTAGCTTATTAAAATTTAACTCACTTAGAATTCCGTGTATTTCATTGAACCATTCACGTCCACTCTGCTTTAAGCCGTAAATAGCTCTGTTGAGCTTACAGACGTAGTTTTCTTTACCTTCCTCTTCAAATCCTCTGGGCTGCTTCATATAAATATCTTCTTTTACTGGGGTGTATAGGTATGCAGAATTTATGTCTACTTGCATATGAAACCAATGAAAATGTCCAACTAAGAAAGAGAAAAATAATCTTATTACCGAAAAATTGACCACTGGACTAAAAACTTGGTCGTAGTTTTCACCTTTTCTTTGACCGAATCCTTGAGCGACCAGTCTAGCTTTGTATCGTGCAATTTTACCATTTGAGTCGTGTTTTACTGTGAATACCCATCTATTGCCTATTACTTTTACATTTTGAGGTACGGGTACAAGTTTCCACACTTCTCTTTCGTACATAACATTCATTTCTGCAGTCATAGCTTTCTTCCACTCTTCTGAATCTTGAGAATCTATTGCTTGAAAATATGAGTTTGGAATTACTATATCCTCTAGTCAGGAACTGGTTAAATTCGTTTCGTCTTTCACAATGTCGGTGTAGGTATCTTTACCTTTGAAACTAAATTTTTCAGGGTCATACTTAAGTCCATGTTTCTTGCAATATGCCTCGACCTCTCTACAGGATCGTAATCTTATATTGCTTCCTGATATACCGTAGTATATATCATTTCTGGACCCGTCTGACCTAGGGACGGCTTTTCTCATCCAAACTACATCTTTAGGTGGTGCTACTCGGTCTTTAGACTTAGAAAAACGAATTGTTTCTTCTCCCTCCTCCTCATCGGATTCACCGCTACTTATTTCAAACTTTTCTTCGGATGTGCTAGGTTTCTCGTAATCTTCTGTTTCTGGTTCCCTTTCCTCATCGGAACTTTCTTCCGCTGTAATGGGTTCCAGCACGACTCCGCTGCTCTCACGAGTGGGTAAATTTTCATCAAACGTTACGTTACTTGTTTCAACGACTTTTCTGTCACTCGGTAGCCATACTCTATAGCCACGGGTAAACATAGCGTACCCAACTAGTATGCCTTGTTTTGCCCTCATTTCGAGCTTACTTCGTAATTGACGTGGTACACCTACGAACGCTTTTGATTCAAAAATTCGTATATGCTTTACTGAAGGTTTGCGACCACAAAATAGCTCAAACGGTGTTTTAGTTTGGTTTGCGTGGCATACCCTGTTCCAGGTGTATGTGAAACATAACAATGCTTCCGACCAAAAACCATTTCCCAGTTTACTGGAGTGTAACATAGCTTTTACAGCATCCAAGGCCGTGTAATTAAATCTCTCACTTACACCGTTCTGTTCCGGCGTATAATCGTTGGTTCTTTCAGCTTTAATGCCCTCCTCCTCCAAAAACTTCTTAAATTCATTATGGCAGAATTCCATGCCATTGTCAGTTCTGATATTGATAATTTTTCTGTTTAAAAACCGTTCTGCACGTTTTTGGTACCTCTTAAAATTTTCGAAGACTTCAGATTTCTGCTTCATAGGATAAACAGTGACTTTTCTTGAGTAGTCATCTGTTATCGTTAAAAAGAATCTATGTCCCGATATGGATGGGTTAGGTAAAGGTCCACAAACATCCATTTGCAAAAGTTGGAGGGGTTTGTTCGATCGAATCTTGGGAATACTTTTAAAGCTCTTTCTTCTAGTTTTTGCTATTTTACAAACATGACAGGGTTTATACGACTTAGATTTAAAAACGGGTAGGCCAAATACCTTTCCCTTACTAGTTTCAATTATAGCGTTACAATTAATATGACAAAAACGGCTATGCCAAAGTTCTAAGTTCTGATTGTCACCTTTTGAAGAAAAATTAGCTTCTGCTTTCTTTTTATTAGTTATTGTAGGGTAAACATGGTACAGACCACGTTTCTTGTGTGCTGTAAATAGTTTTTGTCGGTCACGTGAAAATACCTCTACTTTGTTATTTCCCCCTCTAAATGTAATGCCCTCAGTGTCCAATGCAGGACCTGACAGGAGATTTCTCCTTAATTTAGAGGAATAGAGGACGTTTTTTAATGTTTTTAAAACTTTACCACCTTGAAATTTTAACTCGACTGTTCCCCTTCCCTCTATGGAACAATCAATGCCGTTTATGGCGACTGACATCGACCGGCCTTTAATTGGTTCAAAGTTTTTAAAAAGTCTTTTATCCCGACAAAAATGAGCACTAGCCCCTGTATCAAAAATCCATGAAGAATCATTTAAATCCTCACTTGTGTGGGCTTCTATCATATGATTCTTCGGTTGTCGTTTGTTACTTTTACGATTACTGGGGGGAGGGATCCTACAACTAGCAATTAAATGTCCGATTCTACCACACCTATAGCACTTTCTAGTGTCTTTCTTTACACTATTCTTAGGTGGAACACGTTTCACTTGACTAGACATTGCGACGGTAGCTTGATCCCCTACACTTTGCTTTAGTCTGGCCTCTTCAGCCAAAAGTTCGGCTAAAACTAAATCGAACTTAAATGTTTCGTCAGGCCAGCGGTAAATTGTTTGAACAATTCCCTGATACTCCGAGGGTAAGTACCTTAGCAATTGAAATGACTGATACCAGTCAGCTGGGGGAGCGTTAGCGTCTTTTAATTGCTTAACTATCATCCTCAACCTGGCTGCAAATAAGCCTATTTCCTCCCCTTCGTTCAATCTACATGAAAAAAAGTCATCTGTGAGTCTCATAGCACGAGCTCTAGATTCAGGTTTAAAGTGTTTATTTAATTTTTCCCAAACTTCTTTGGGGTCATAAGGGCCAGAAATAAGAGGCTTATATTCATTTGAAATGTTCAAAAATATCGTGCTGTAAGCACGCCCGTATCTAATCTTGTAATCCCTTAATTCCTTAGCGTCAGTTTCAGGGGGTCTTTTTTCTACACCACTGACTATTTCCCAACAATTCCTATCCATCAACAATACCCTTACGTCTTCCTGCCAAGACTCATAATTGTCGGCAGACAATTTTTCTATTTGGGTAATTGAAGCTTCCATTTTGGGAAGTTAGGACACAACACAATTTACAAGAAAAGATTAAAAACGCTACAGGCCCGCCCTCTTATAATTTTAAGGCACTTAAAATCTGTTTGTATACGTTAAAAACACTTTAAAAACAAAACACATTATAAATACACTCGACATATTCAAAACACATTTAAACTTGGGCTTGAAGGCTCATAACTGTGAAAAGGATTACTGCTTAACTGATTATATTGTATTATAAATTAAGCTATTCAACAAACAAATTAAAAGTCTTTGGCTGAAACTGAATAGTCACTGGATTTTATCTGTAAAATAAGTTTTTGTAGATTCTAGGCAGAGTTGAAACTCATTTAAGTTGAGTTGCACAGTAGAAATCTTTGGTTTTGAATATGCGTTTAAATAAGAAAGACAAATTAGGTACCTTTTTTCTGTAGTTTATTGAAACAAGATGATTATGGTAGGTTTACACAGTGCACATGGTGAAGACACAATACTTAATCAACATCCGATTAGTGGCACAAATAAAAATAAGCTTTCTCGAAGATAAGTCGCCAGCGGCGATCTTATTCTGATTCACAAAACACATCACATCATATTGAACCATCTGGGTACCGCAGCACGGATCCCTGATCCGGCTCTACTCTAATCACGTCGGTTGATTACACACACAACATAGCAGATCGAGAACACTCTCTGACTGACCGAAAGGTTAACTTGTGATGCCCTTTTTATACCTGCCAGTTAGTGCGGGACTACGATGGATATTTGCATAGGGGAAAAAAAGAGTTCTTATTTTATGCAAATTAGGAACAGCGCCATCTATCGGCGAGAAATGTAAACTTTTTATTACGGCGTTAAAGACATGACGATGTTTACACCGCCATTTTCAAATGCTAACGAACTTACGTTTTCACTTAGAAAACATTTAAAGGATTTTACAAAAGTTTCGTTTTTTCACTTTAGCAAATTTAGAGATAAAATGTCATGGAAATAAAAGGTAAGTAAAGAAATAGCGTTTTTTTTTTTTTCTCTAACAGGCCCCACCTGATATTTCAACAGCTTTTTTAATTATAATGCAGAATTTGTATTGTTTTAAAATCAGTTTACTTTAATAAAGGTGTCTGCATGTATTTTATTCCATTTTGATTTAAGATGGATAAAAGTAATATTTAAAGGAGCATTTTTTACACCCGCTTTGTCCCTTAACCCAATTATGTAAAGCAAGCCATCATTCAAATCCTACGGCCGCGCCGCGGCATCTCCAAAGTATTTCCCATTGAAGCACTCTGAGGCCGGAGAAATGAAGCCCTAATATATTTGCGCCAAGCACAGCAGAGTAGTGTTAGTACCATTGATCATTTCTCGAAAGATGACCATATTTGGCTGGTTATCACAAAAAGAATGCGAAAGCACAGTTAATTTAGCACCAATTTAGGGCCCTTTGGCATTGGCCTGATAGGAGAAATAAGTGTTTCCATGGAAACATCTCTATTTGGTGAGTTTTGTTCTTTTGGTATAAAAAAAAGGTGCTGATTGTGATTTTTGTTCTTATCGATGATCATCTTTAAGAATTAGGAATTTTTATTTATCTCATTTAAAACAGACTTGATTTTACTATTTTTTAGGTTTCAAATATAGGGAAAGTATTAATTGAGCGAGAAATGGTCATAGATTAAAATATTTTGTCAAATTATGAAAATATTTAACGACTATGAATTCTGTTGACAGTTTATTTCAAGCTCCTTTCAGCAGATTAAACATAGCAGAAAACCTTGAAATAAAACGCTTGGGACCCTGTCAACCAAAAAATTTTGTCCTTAGACAAAAAGATGGCAAAAGGACACGATCATTTCGACTAGAATGGTACAGTGAAGCACCATGGCTTTCAGTGAGTGAAACAAAAAATTCTGTTTTTTCGTTTGCTATTTGGAGGTGAAACATTACGAACCAATTCGTTTTTCAACATGTACACATGCAATTGTTAAATTTAATATTGAAATATTAATAAGAAATTTAATACTAATAAGAAATTTAATTTAATATTAATAAGAAAATCATACATTTTTGATATTGTATTAAAAATAAATAAATTTTGATATTGTACCTATTTGAGAAACAAAAAAGGGGGGAAAAGGTTTTTTGGTGCAAAATAAATCTGCTGTCTTTAAATGAACACTTAAAGGAGAAAACCATACGCCTTTCATAACTTGTTATTCAAATGTTTTTATGTATTCACACTGTTTACAAAAGCGATTCATATGTTTTACCTATTCGAGCTTAAAAAAAAAAAGAGCCCCCTCCACTGAATTGGGTAACAAGCCACCACAGCTCTGTGTGTATGTGTATTTTCCCGATTTGAACTGGCACTAATTTTTTCGGGCTCCACCAGTGAAACAGGTCACGAGCCGCCACTGAATGCAATTGTTTAATTGTAAGAAATATTGAATGTATATAGTTTCTCTACTTCTTTAATGGTGCATTTTTGTGTAAATCAGACCTAAGCCCTTGTTCTTTGAATATAAATGTAATTCTTTAATTGTAAGAAATATTGAATGTATATAGTTTCTCTACATCTTTAATAGTACATTTTTGTGTAAATCAGATCGAAACCACCGTTCTTTGACTAAAAATATAATATTTAATAAATCAAGTATGGAATTTTTTTTCAATTAACTTCATCAGAAGTGTTTATAATTTACACAATATTGAAATTTGAAGAAAAACTGAAATATATAAAATGTGTGTAAAGAACATAAGTTGTATCTTACAACTAATCACATAAAAGTTCCACAAACTAAAAAGCAATTTACTAAAAATGTAAATAAATTTGCCTAGAGCGAGACTTTTTTATTTTATAAATGTTTAAACCAGTATTCTATTATTATTATTAGTTAGAAGTTCTCTAATCTAATGGTTATCAATCTTTGGATTGCTTCCTCAAATGGGGCCGCAAAAAATAAACCTGGGGTCACAAGGTGGATTTAAACGGAATTGAAAGGTACCGAAATATTTTCCCCCTAAAAACAGGTTTCCGTTGAATAAAAATGTCTTTAACAGAATGAACTATTTTCTTTCCAAACAAATTTAAGTTTAGATTCAGTGGTTTAGGTATGTTTTAATATGTGAAGTATAGGTATGGTTAAAAGTAGGGATCAACCGATACCACATTTTCGCCGATGACCGATACCGATACTTTACCTATAAATTCATTTTCAGAAATAGCCGATACTGATACTTTTAAGTTGTGGTATCGGACGATACCGATACTTAACCGATACCGATACTTTACGTAATTTAATGTCATTTAAACCTACATCTGTATTCTGAGCAGTTTTTTTAACGAGAGTGTAGTTCTCGTTAAAATGAATAGCAGCATGATGAAATTTGATGCAAGTAGAAAGCATTAAAAAGAAAAAGCTGTGGATACATTGAAGTGTGGAATTACAGTAGTTCTAGTCTTTCTTTTCTATTCAATCATGCCGACGAATGGCCGAATTTATAAAAAGCTGAGCACTGGGAAGCGTCTTAGTGTGCAGGTTCGGAATTCTTTCTCCTCGCGTAGCTGTCTATCTAGTGGTCTAGAATTTTGGGCGATTTTCTCCAGATGTTACGTGAATATGCGTTAGACTCCCTTAAAAAGTCCTCCGCCCAAGCCCCCCCCTATAGGTAGATGCCCCTCATTTAGGCTTAACAGAACGCAAACACGGGGGAGGGGGAGTTAAAGGGATATATTAATAAGAGAATCCATTTCCAGTGCCGACTGGTGCAAATATTTGAATCAATTTTTCTCAACCTCTATTTTGTTGCCTAATTGTTACTATGAGCCAGATAAAAGGTTTCAGCTTCCTGCTTGCTCTTACTATATGTGTCTTCGTTCTTGGTTAATGCCTCGATTTTGTGCTTACAAAAGTAAAAACATCAAACTTTTTCAACTTCAAAGCTTGCAAGTTTTATTTAGATTTTCCTTAATTATAATTCTTTCACAAATGAAAATAGCTTTTAGATTACTTAAACTGCATTAAATTGTGATAATGTATAAACTGTACAATATTATGTAAGTATACATATGTATATAGACATTGTTCATTAAATACGTATGTAAATTCTTCCCTTAAAATGCATAATAAGTTCACATTAATTAATGGTCTTATTTATCTAGTCCAATTATTTAAAAACTAAGTGAATTATTAAATTTTTTAGCAAGATTTCTTTTTAATATGAACTCATGTGATCATTTTTAAGTTCGTTTTGAAAATCCGAATATTTTGATTCTCCGGACAGGGTTAAGCCACAATTAATCCGTATAATCCATGTATTTGATCTTTTCCGTAGGAAGAACAGGTACACACCGATTATTAATGTGTTTTCCTTATATATAAACCAAATACTATTCACAAGAAATATGTTTTTTACCCCAAAATTTGAAATAAACTAAATAATAATTAGTAATACCAATTATACTAATACAGCTTCAACTTTTTAAATTAACAATATAAATAATTAGTAGATATTAATAATTACTTCTCAAAACAGGATGATACACAAATCCTACGTTCTCTCATTAATCTGATAGATAATACAATCATTAAATGTTTGATAATTCGTACTTTTGATAGTGTGTAATGGTTTAAAAATAAATCATTTTTTTAATTTCTGGACCAACATAATTAAAGTTCACGGGAGTCGCCAGTTTTCAAGTCACTGCCAAAAAGTTAACTTCTTTGCGACACAAAAAAGGAATAAATTGTTTTTACAAATAGGTTTCGTTTATAATTTTAGTATCATTAATTTTGTCACTGAAACAGCTACAATATGAAGAAAAATATTTTTGCTCGTTTTCAAGCTACGCCTTGGAGGGTCTAAATAAAAGATGCTTAAAAATGACGAGATTAAATGAAGGTTAAAGAAAAATCCAAAATGATAAACTAAATTCAGTTTTCAAGTCTTAAAATAAAATTGCTACTTAAAGTATCCATATTTAATGAAATTGATCTTCAGTGTTTTTGTTTTTATGATCATTGTTAACATGTTTTTCTGTGATTGATATGAACAAATTTTATCTGTTTTAATTCTGAGCTCTGAGCAGGGGCGGAGTGGCACGGTAAGCAAGGGTGCCATCGTCGAAAGGGGGGCCATTTCGAACTAAAACTGAGAAAATCTTGATCTAGCGCAGTGGTTCCCAAACTTTTTGTCCTTCTCTTCAAAAAATCTTCAATTAGATTTTTTTTTTCACGACCCACTACTACATAACGATATCCAATATAGGCTATATAAAATAGTATAGTTTACTAAACATATAAAATACTAAAGTTTAATTTTTCTCACCCTTTTCGACCCACCGAAATTTCTCCCGTGCCCAACAATGGGTCGCGGCCGATAGTTTGGGAACCACTGATCTAGAGCACAAAAGGGGCGCCTTTTTTTACGTTCAGAATGCTACTTTCTGTTTCAAATACTTCCGGCTAACTAATGGTAAAATGTTTGTATCTGAGGTTCTAAATAGAAACAAATTCCTCAAACGTATTTCGTAGGCTGAAATATTACACTTTAACACACATATAGGCAACCGCCGGCCTGCGGGCCGGATGTGGCTTTTGATCCGGCCCACGGAACACTTGAAAACTCCGTATAAACCATTCAATGTCCCATATAAATCCCAATTATACGCCCCGCCACTTCGCTAAAATCCGCAAGTTTAGCCCGCAACTTCGCAACATCCTAAAGTTTAGTCCACAACTTTTCAAAGGTTGCCCATACCTGCTTTAACACTTTAACGGTCATCATCCCCTGAAATATCAAACGATGTCAAGGACCGTCTCCCCAACAATTTTGATATCTATATCATACCCATTGATAGATTTGGGGGCCCCCAATCTATGAAATTTGTTATAATTTTCATAAAATTTTGATATGAAAAAGAATACTACAGAAAAAACATTTTAAATTGGAGGCCCTTTCAAGTCAGGGGCTCTGGGCAAAGTCCCGATTCGCTCGTATAATAATAAGGCCCTGCGCTTCACGACCAAAACCATATCAAACTTTAATGCTTCAACCTTTTAAAACCATTAAAAAGAGTTTTCCAAATGGAAGAAAATGTGCCTCACTCTATTTTCAGCGGACTTTTAAAAGTGAATATTTTTTTGAAAATTTAAAATCGCAGAATGCAAAACAAAGTAAAATAACAGAATTTTGAAGTAAAATAAACATAAGTGCATTATATTTTATTCTCTAAATTCGTGGATTGTCTTTACTTTTGAAAATTTCATTTATACAATGAAAAGTAAGAAACCGTAAGTTTAGCAAATTTATAATAAATACCAATTTTTTTTTAATTGAAAGTCATAATTTAATACTTTTAAACATCGAATTAACTAAAAAATTTGTAATATTTGCTGAAATAACTGCAAAAATCTCTAATCTCTGAATAACGAAATTTTCTTTATAGCGAATTTTTAACTGGAACCGAACGAGTTCGTTATAGGGAGATTCAATTGTATGTATATATATATATATATATATATATATATATATATATATATATATATATATATATATATATGAATGAACTCTTTTTCGAGTCCACACAGTGAGAAAATAAACGTTTATAAAACTGAAGTAAAATTATAGCCTACCTCTCGACATTTGTTTTTTGCAATCCTTGCAGATAGCGTGTTAAGTGTTGGGCACAAATTCAAAATAATTTAGAAGGATAGACGATTGTCCTGTTAAACTGTCATATAACGATTCTTCGTCCATAATTTTGACCACACTTGGTGATACGACATACATTTAGCGATGGTTAGAATAAAAAAAAAAAAAAAAACACAGTTCGAAAACACTCGCGCAAACAGATGTGCCAATGAAACGACGCCTCTCATCTCATTACGACGCCTCATCATCTCTATAAGATTCTAGAATCGTGTTGCGCCTGCGTGGTTTCTTCTGAAAAGCGAAGTATCGGTTGAAAAGTATCGGTGAAAATGGATGAAAGCAACAGAAACCGATACTTTCCTGATACTTTTAGAATCGAAAGAACCGATACCTAAAAAAATAGGAGGTATCGGCGCCGATACTATCGGTTGCCGATACTATCGGTCGATCCCTAGTTAAAAGTTTAAAATGTACTAAGTTATGTTATCATTATTCCTATATGCTTTGGGCAAGCCGGTACCAGCGAAATAAAATGAGTTTTAGTTTCATGCGAACTAATTTACTACTTTTCTACGAACCAGTCGAAGAAGACTATTTTTCGATTTTACCAAAATGTAAAAGTTTAAAAAAAAAAAAAAGTTTAATAGATTTTTCCAGATTTTTTTTTTTTTTTAGTTATGAATGTTAGCTTTAAAATGTAATTTTCTGTTAAAAAATGCAATTTTAAAAGGGGGGGCCCAAGCTCGAAGACCGCGCCGGGCCTCACTTAACGTTAGTCCGCCACTGGGGCTTAGGTCTGATTTACACAAAAATGCACCTAAGAAGTGTAGAAACTATACAGTCAATATTTCTTACAATTAAAGAATTGCATTTATGTTGAAAGAAGTTGTTTTTAAGTAAATATAAAATTGTAAAGCATAAAATTTAAAATAAAAAATTTAAATATATCAAATTGTTTTTGAAACTTAGAAATGCTTATTTAAGCCAAAAAAAAGACACCTAATTTTACAGATTTTGCAGTATTTAACTAATAATTGATGTTTACTATGAGATTTCAAAAGCCTTATTTGTATCTCGATTCTAAGACATTGCATAAATGAATATAGTTACATGTAAAAGTTTTATAATAAGTATAAACATAAAATACAGTACAGATTTGTAGAACTATTGACTTGACTATGGTGACTATTTACATGCAAAAACAGCTAAAAAGCAACTATTTTTCTAGGAGTATCAATGCAATTTCTGTTTTTCACTTAGAACCTTTCAGTTTAGGGCATGTAACCACACTACTGAGAACATGATAAACACTCAGCGTAGTGCAACAGTGTCCGCCCACAGATTTTGAGAAATATCTGGCAAGAACAGATAAGCTAGAATAATACTGTCTGTGTCATTACATTGTAGTTCACTACAGTATAAGATGTGTTTTCATAATCAAAAAATTGACAAAACACCAAAATTCCAAAAACATAATGCAGCCAACTTTCAGAACAATGCAGTGGTATATCATTCACTTTGTCGCAGAAACTCTGCTGAATTGTTGGATTTGTATTAGAGAATATGCTTTAAAGTCTGGTGTTTATAGAAAGTTTCAGTAGCCAGTCAAGATGTCAGGATGAAACACAAACATAGTTGTTTCTAGAAACTTCTCAAACAATCTTCAAAGCACAAGTTACAAGAATTTACAAACAGTAATTCTAGTAGATAACTAGACATCACTCCGAGCAACTTCCTCTGCAATTTCTTTACAGTAAATAAAATTGTTCCGTTTGATAAAATATCCGAATACTTGAGTCGAACCCTTGACTGCTCCACAGCATGCAACAATACTGAATTCATAAACAAATTTTAAAATACAGCTTGGCAAAACAACGGTGCCTCTGGCATCATAATGATGCAAAGTGATGTGTTCTTAATAGCTAGTGTTTGATAGAAAAACCATTTCGAGACTGAAACAGTGGGATGACCTACTTACGTATTTATATTTTTTGAGGAGTTTTCTCAAATGTTCTGGCAAAATCTGTCTAGTAAATTATCTATCATTTTCCTTGCATCATTTGTGTAATGGTAAGCGAGTAAATAAACATTGCAGGTCTCTTTTTTTAAAAAAGTCATGTCAGATGTTGCCAGTCTTGGTGATTTTTGGCAAAATACTGATAAAATTGGTGCAAAAAATAAGCCCTCAAAACTTAACCCAGCCAAGCGATATCGCCAATACTTAACAAGCAGCCCCTAATACTCTGATGCTATCCTATGTGAATATTTAATGTTCCTATCTTGCATTCTAGTTAACAGATTTACATCCAACACAATGCAAAACTTAATTTTAGTAACACTATTAACTTTTATAGTGGTAATGTAAGCTTCATGAAAGTTAATGTACCTGCAGCTTGTTTTTAAATTGTGTTAATTTTTTTTTTCATTTTTAAAAGGGATTTTTTTAATTTTTAAAAAGAGTCACCAGCTTTTGTTTTGAGTATTTATTTATTTTTTAATTCACATAATAATTCAATAAAAAGTTATATTAACAATTCCGTTATCTAAAATTCTGTAATTTACATGTTTATTGATTCTGGTATATGTAGTTTTGAGAGAGTGTACTGTGTTTTGCATTTTATGTTTGACTAAAAATACTCGGAAAGACATTGAAAACTGTGTGCTTTATAATGTTTTGTTCTATGAACTTCTGCATTTAAAGAAACAGAACTAAACCGCAAGCATCATCTGCTATGGAGTAATATATAATGAATTTTATCTTCACAAATATTGTATAAACTTCTTTCCAAAAACAAAAATGTGCAGTTAACACTTTTCAAACTTTGTTTAGAAGATTTCAGTCTGTTTAGATTGTTAAAACGGATACTATTTTTACCATAAAGGCTACAATTTTGTAACCTGAAGGCTACTAAAGCAACTATTTTTGTGGCTGTGCTGTGGTGGGCACCCTGTTTTACTTCTCCATAAACTTGATATTTGTCGAACTCATCATACATAATGCTTAAATTTTGTACGGTCAGTTTTAGTTTGTTGACTGGAGCTGTCATTAACATTGTTGGCTTAACAAGGGTAAACCTATCTCCTATTTGTTACATAGCATCGGACCATTTTAAGAGTTCTTCCGAAGATCTATCTATGCACTGGAACATTGACCTACATATTTCTTCAACCTTCGTCTTTGAACAACTCTCCATCTAATATTTTCTTAAACTTTCTTCTACTTTGTCATTCAGTATTAATATCAATGACTCACATTTTTGAATACAAATTGCATGGCTTTGTCTACAACTGCATTTCTTTCTTCGATCAAAAATTCTTTAAGGGATTTTAGTTGTACCAATTCCAAAAAACATCTCCATATGCGTAGAAGACTGAATGAATTCCCGACAAACTAACTACTACATACACACACAAAATACATGTGCGTGCTTTCAGTCATAGATGCTAAACGATAGACGTGGCCTGATTTCAAAGGACCCACACTTTGCACTGTCACTGCGATTTATTGCTGTTGAAGAGGAAGTTCTTTGACATACGGGATGTCTATCTTTACTATCTCCCTACTAACATTTTGTGACCAGATACTTCTTCACTGCCTATTTCAGAGCAAACGACTGTCTCCAGTAGTAAAAATGCAATAAATTTACGTTCGACAAATAATGGTGCGAGTGTTCCACACTTGATAATTGCCATTAAAAGACGCCTTGCATGCATGGAATTAAGGGGTATTGCACGGGCAAATCAGGCAGGGGGTTTTCATCACCATCTCAGAATTTCATGAATTTTTTTTCCTTGTGTTGCTTTACCCAAGGAAAGAAAAAATCTGAAATATTTTTGATTTAACTCTTTTAGTTTTAGAGTTATGGGGGGTCAAAGTACCCCACAGGAGTGGCATAGAAATAATTTAGGGCCATTTTGGAAACTTTATTGTCTCGACTGTGACTGGCTCTGAGGTACTTCAGAGAATTTTTTTTTTTGGTCTGATAATATACCTACAATAGTAACATCTCAAATTGAAAACTCATTCTAAATAGTCAGAGCCACCAAAATACCCCTAATTTCATAAAAAATACAGTTTTAAGTATGCTTTAAATCTTGGCTCTGACGTGGTACAGAAAATTTTTTTGCACAGTGCAGTTATACATCTTCATATAAAGTGAATCCAATGTTAAAAATTTTTAAATGCTCCCAGGGCCCCACAGTACGGGGCCGCAAACGTGGTCCTTAGCGCTAATTTATGTAATTTCGAAGCATTGGTATAGCTGAAGCCGACTTCCCACAGGGGAACTATTGGCATGGAGATGTAGTATCAACATAGTAGTTTTATATTATGAAAAAACATTTTTTAAAGGCACAACTCTTTCCAAGAAAAATCCCAAAATGTACCTCCCTATTTAGGACATACCACTGACATGCATGGGGCATTTTGTCGTTACTTTTAGAAATTTAATCGACTGTAGCAATAATGAAAATTAAACTTACCCTGCATGTATCACAAATATATCCTCCATAGATCACAAATAGTTCTTTTACAGAGGCACTCATAAGAATTACATTCCGCTGTATTCTTGTGACCGTGTGTTGATGAAAAACATAAACTAAAAGTGCAATTAATTTCCTTTAATTAAAAACTTATTGAAATACATTGAATAAATGTGCTACTAGCTTCGTAGCTACCTTGTAACTGAATGAATAGATCGAGCTCACTGCCACATCCTAAGAAAGTTCAGAAGTAGCAGTATAAAATGTGTAGTTTGAAAGATTTTGATTAAGTTTCCATGTAGCTACTTAATAGATTTGGACTTATTTTTAAAATTTTGAAGTATTCAATCGTTCAACTGCCCTCCAGACTCTTATAGAACATCGTAGTATTGGAGGCTGAACAAGAGGTGGAGGGATTTTGGATCTTGTATCGGGAACCTCTGAGCTTGCATTTAAAGGCTGGACTGGAGGTTGAGGGGTTTTGGAGCTCTTTTCTGGAACACTCACTTTTGGTTTTTCAGGAGACTTGGGAGTTGTTGCAGGAACTGCAGGCTTACCTTTCCCATTATTGGTACTTAAGTCTTTAGAAAGGTACGGCTCAAATTTGATTGTAGGTTCTTTGTTGACTTGATAAAGGCATAGTTGTTCAAAATGTCGCTTGACTACATAGCCGTCATCTAGTTCTATTAGATAGTGTACTAGACCTAACCTTTCAACAACTGTATCGTACTTCCATATAGTTGAACTTGCGTAATTTCTGGATTGGACTCTGTCTCCTAAAGTTGCTATCACACGACAGCTCTATGCACTGCAAAATGCATGTACTGCACTTTCGCGCTGCATTTTGCCCGTCAAAAGCAATATATAGGGGTTGTTTTGCAGTACGAAAATACCACCTAGACGAAAGGTGCAGAGTTGCAAACTTGGCGACGTTATCGCTCTTTCTGTGACAAATACCGACTATTACTGGCTATTTGTACGACAAAGCAAAATTAGATTCGTGATTTCCGCACGTGGGGATTTTATATATGTGTGTCTGCATTCTCAAGTAAAAGAATGAACGATTTGGAGCAACAAAGGCATTGTCTTTCCATAATTGCGGTAACTGACTTCATTAATAAAATCGGCTTCGATTTCTGTCGTCCACATTGCCGACGCGAAGGCAGCCATCTTGAATTAAAGCATGGATATTTCTTGAGCTCTGATTGGCTAATTTCGCATTGCATCAAGTCAGGCTTCAAGAAAAACGCTATCACACGATGTTTTTGTCCGACTGAAGGGCAAAATTGCAATGCGAAAGTGTAGTGCATTGCATTTGCAGTGTGTAGAGCTCTCGTATGATAGCACCTTAATTTATACGATTTTCCAAATATCGGTCATTCCAATTTATTTTTATAGGTTTCAAGAGATATAGGTTTAATAAGATCTAATTTCGTTCTTATATTATCTCCAAATATTAACTCTGCAGGCGTCTTCCCGCTTGAAAGAGATGTTGCTCTGTAATGAAACAATAACTCTCACAATTTCTCATGCAGCGTACCATGTTGATATCTCATACATTTTAATTTGGTTTTCAGGATTTGACAATATCGTTCTGCTTGTCTGTTTGTTGAAGGATATCCTGGAGCGATCATTCTTTGTCGTATTCTGTTTCTCTTGCAGAATTTCATAAATTTTTGAGATTTGAAAATAGTAGCATTGTCACTGACAACATGGGCGTCGCCAGAAAAATTTCCAGGGTGGGTCAAAATGTAGAAATACTAGCAGTCACTGGGTGGGGGGAGGGGGAAAGGAGTGATAAAATCGATCTGAAACAAAATTATTGGGAAATATACATTTCGTGGCGGGGCTATAAATTCGTCGTGAAAATTTGGATGGCCAATAAAAGAAAAATTGGCATAACTGCTTTAGTCCTCCCTGACAAAATGCAGCCTAGTTTCTAAGGTTCTTTCCCATAAGAAAACGGAAAGTGAAGCAGCACCGGCTTGGGATAGAGCTTGAGAGGTTGACACCTCTCTCGGCTGGACTGCTGTGAAATTGTGTACGCAATGGGAGGTCGTGCACGTAAAATCTGTTCGTGACTCTAGCGTTCTCCATGTTCAAACAATACCTCTGAGCCGATCCAGGTGCTAGGTCTGGTTTTTGTTCAACTCGACCTAAATCGGTCCCCGAGACCGTAGATTGGAGACCCCGAGCTAAATCGGTCTTCCACACACTGGGGCTCATTAAATTGGAAGCCACTCTCTTTCGAGCATCGCCGTTCTACATGGAGGATCTGCCTCCTTTCTGCTGTTGCCAGAGGACATTAATAACAACAACAACGGTAGACTGTATATTAACCCAATAAGCCATGCTGATTACCCATATGAAGGACCTGACTTAGGATTTGGTGGCAATTGTCAATTACATCAAATTAAATTTGGTCAAATATATAATGTACCCCCTTTTTCCGTTTTTTTTTTTTTTTTTTAAGGCAAAGCACATTAGGACTCTCTGCCACAGGTAGGAATGCCTTGAGCAGAGGACATATTAATCGGTTCTAATGTGTATTCACGTGGAGAAAACCGCTCAAAACTCCTCACTGTTAGATAGACAACCGTGCGCTAGGCCAGAACTCAGGGGCTCTACCACGATGTTATCGGAGAATAACAGTGACAGATAGTTCTCTCTCCGGGATAGTCCAATTCTTCGGATAAATAGCCGCGACCCTCCATTTGGTCCTAGCATGATGAGTATCGAGTAAAAGAAGTGAGTATTTTTGTACCTGCTAGGTCAATCTCAACACTGGGGCCGATAAACCAATCAAAACGCACGGATTTCTCTCCCTTTTCTTAAACAATTGCATTGTCTTCAGAATTTCCGAGGGATAGGGAGAAATCGATCAAGGAAGGAGTGTGCTTTTTAACAGGGAGGGTGAGTCAGTTTTGCCAGGGAAAGGGTTTCTTTTGTGGGAGTGCTTAACACTCCAAAATACAAAAAATAAAACACCCATCCATCTTAATGCGTTACCGGAATGCAAGTTTTCGCTTCCATCTGATATGTTGGAAAAAACAGCATTATTTCCGATAGTGAATACGACATCAGAACGTTTCCGACACCTTCGGAATAAGACACATCGGATATTTCTCGGATTGTGACGTCATGAGTCGGGAAGGCTTAATTTAGCCGGTACGGAAAGCTTTCCGATACTATCGTGGTAGAGCCCCTGGACTTTCCACTTAAGCCATCTACCAGTGTCCAGTGTCTTTTTCTGTCGACCATTGGTAGCTCTTTATTTTACATAAAAAATTTTACATAACAAAACAACAAAATAATATAATTATACTACATTTCTTGAAATCTTTTAATCCATTTTTTTATGACAAGTAACAGGACAACACATCACCCCCCCCGAAAAAAAAACGTAATATCAGTTAATCTATCAGTTAATCCACTAGCACTTCCATGAAGAAGTGGGAAGCAGAACAGGACAAAAAACAAGGTGAAGCAAAATCGGTACATTATATGTTAGAGTGAGTAAATTACATAATGTTGTACACACGTAATTCAAACGAGCGAATTTTCGATCCTTTCCGTTTTTGAAAGTCCACTTCTCCTTTAGGAGCGTTTTCCGATCACTGAGCAGAGCAAAATTTTCGGGGCGTACGTTTTGGTAAACAGAAAGCGGGGTGTGGATTTCGCGGAAAGGAGTACTTAAAGAGCATTTTTTCATTACTACTGTGGGTTTCGATGTAAAAAGCTCAAAAACGACAATTTTTTTCTTTCACTCCCTCGTTGATCGTTATTTTCGCTCGTTTGAATTAAGCGTGTACTGCATTACTTTAAAAAATATTCGGTAATCGGTACATTATACGAAAAAAAAAAGTAACTTTAGTCTGTTCTTGCGTTATGCATGGGCCCAGTATGGCCGAGTGGATATAGACACTGAGCTTGGCAGAAGGCTGAAGTGTGAAGGTCCAGGGTTCGGGCCAATCGCGCGGCCATAGGTCTAACGGTTGCGTTTTAAGTGGATTTCTCCAGAAGTTGAATAAGCGTAAGAACCCCTTAAAAAGTCCTCCGCCCAAAGCACCGCTACTTAGTCAAGTAGCCCCTTCGAGCACCTTTGACTTAATAAACAGTACAATTTAGTACTTGCATTGTGTATGCTCGTGCAGCGCACCTGTCTCCGAATTTGCACTCTAGGGGAATTCCTCGAATTTCGATTAAAAATAAAATAAACCTTCATTTATAGAGAAGTACAGGTACAATGATGACCAAAATTAGCGTTCATAATACTGGGATGTTCAAATTAGAGGGTGTTCAGAATGCAAAGTGTTCATCTTATGTTAAGCCTACGGAGTTCCGCTGGGAACGTCGGAATGTGTTCATAATACCGGATGTTCACATCAGGGAGTGTTCATTGTATACTAGTTAAATAAACTTATTAAAATCTGAAATGGTAAAATGATGATTCAGGCGAAGAATAAAACTTATGTTAAGTGAAAAATGTAGAAGTTTATTTTAAAGCAAATAAGATTATAATTGTAGAAAAAAGGTTATTTAAAAAAAAAAAAAAAAAAGATCGGTCAAATGATGTAAGGAGTTATACATAATTTAAAGGCTGTAGTTTGAAAGTTTAATTTGTGTGATGCGCAGTGAAAATATGCAGTTGTTTTGTAGATACGTTTGATGATTGCTTGCACGTCATCCTTTTTTTCTAGTATCACAGAATATGCGTCTTAACCTTCACAGTAAAAAAAAACATAAATAATTTCGCGAAAACGCTAAAAATGTACTGGCTACTCTGGGACGCCATTACTATTTCCGTATATTTACGGAATTTTTATTCCTGCAAATTCCACTAGAAACTTTGTATCAGTGAGACGCTGGCCCTTGATATACAGAAACTATCCTGTATTTAAATATAAATGAGGAATCTCCGTAAAATTTTACGGAAAGTTTCCAGTAACTGTACGGTTATTTGTTAGAGTGTTGTTCTATTAGTTTTTCCATGTTTTGCCCGATATGGGAACATTTTTCTGTAACTGAATGAGCAAGCGCTTTTCCATAAAATTCTTGTACATTGACCAATGCTTTGGAAATAAAGTATAAATGCTATTTGCAGAATCGCGAGCATTTGAAGAACATGAAATGGCATGGAAATTACTCCAGTTATACGCCAAAATAAAAAAGCATAAGAAAGAATTAAGTCAAACGTGTTTCTTGAAATTCAGAAATTTTCAAATCCTACTAATATTAGAAATGTGTATGTTTGTGTGTTTGGATGTTTGCAACTCAATCATGGAAAAACGGCTGAATGGATTTGGATAAAATTTGGAATGAAGATAGCTTATACCCTGAATTAACATATAGGCAACCTTTCATGTATATAGCATAAATAGATCTTTTACAGAGACATTCAAAATAATTCTAATACATTACGCTCTATGGGCATCTTTGTAACTACTGAACCGATTCTAAAACTTTTTTCACTGATAGAGAGCTACTCTATTCCTGAGTATTATAGGCTACCTTTCATGCATATTTCGTAAGTAGTTCTTTTACAGGGACTCTCATAAGAATTACATTACGCTCTTCGGGTATTTCTGTAACTAATGAACTGATTCTAAAACTTTTTTTCACTAATAGAAAGCTGCACTACTCCTGAGTATAATAGGATACATTTCATGCATGCAGCATAAATAGTTCTTTTACTAGAATACCCAAAAAAATTCTAATACATTACGCTATATGGATATCTTTGTAACTACAGAAAATAAGTTTAAAGATTTTTTACGGTCTATTGCGCTAGTGTCATCAAACTATTTCTTTTTTGTTATTCACACGTGCTTCATTTCTCTCTGATCTGATTCTAAAGTCGACGCGGACGAAGTCGTGGGTAGAATCTAGTTTGTTGATAATCAATAAACCGAAAATAAAAACTTAGTTCTTTAAATACGCTTGACAAGCAAATTATGGAATGTAAAAATAAAACTATAGAACTATGGGGGTACGCAGAAAAAAATTTCGGGGAGGGTGCAAAAATATTTGAGGGGGACCAAATGATGAAAAAGGCTGAATTTTTCAAAGACTTCATCATTATTATTTTTTTTTTAACAAAATTATAAATTTCGGAGGAGGACCAGACCCTTGGTCCACCCCACTGGGTACGGCCTTGATGTGAGTTAAATAAACTGATAAGAAACTTGAAATGATAAAAGTACAATTCAGGCGAAGAATGTATCTTAAATATTAATGTTAGAACAAATAAGATTACAAGATAAAATATGAAAATGTTCTGATTTTCTGTAAAGATGCCACGCATGTGTTGAAATATGCGACGGATTAACGAAATTGTATGTGTGTGTGAGAGAGAGAGAGAGAGACAGGGGGGTGGAGGTTAGTTGCAAGATTCACATACACAAACACATCCATTTTATGGAAGCAAAATAGGGTTTTTCAAATTGATTTTTTTAACAAGAGGGCGGTCGCCCATTTCGTCCCTCCCCTTCAATTCCTTCTATGTTGAAACATGTTGAAGCAATTAGGAAAATAATCCTTTTTTTTTTTCACAGAAATTTTACAGCGAGTTGTTGCGGTGTGTTAAAATACATAAATTACTTTACTTCCAGAAAAGCGGAAAAAGGGGCAGGTGACATTTTTGTATATGATGCCTAATTTAAAAAAAAAAAAAAAAAAAGAAAAAGGTCACATTTTCCAGGGGGGGGTCAAGTGACCCGTTTGACCCCCCTTGCCGACGCCCATGACTGACAAGTATTTCTGGCAACCCATAACGGCTAAAAATTTCTTGCAAATAATGAATAGTTGAAGTGGAAGTTGGAACTTTCTTCGTGTGATAAATTTCAGGCCATTTAGATTTAGCATCAACAACAATAAGAAAGAAGTGTCCCATAAATGGTCCAGCATAGTCCATGTGAACACGTTGCCAATTTCTTGTAGGGAACTCCCGGTTGTGAATTGGTGCTTTCTAGGGGTTCTTTTTTATATCGCAACACTCCTTGCAACTTCTCAAGATTTTCAATGTCAAGGTCTATATTTTTCCAGTAGCAATAATTCATTGCAAGGGCTTTCATTTTCACAATTCCAAGGTGTGTAGAATGTAACTCTTGAAGGAGGACTAGTTGAAACTTTTTTGGTATAATCACTCTCTGTCTTCGTAGCAAAATACCATCTTGAAGTGTAATTTCAGGGTCTCTTATCTTCCCGTTTAAAATATTCTCTTTAAGCTGTGAAAGTTCTTCATCTCGTTCGGTTTCTTTTTGAATATCAACAGCCGTAACTGTATCTGTAGAGATGTGTTGTACTGTATTTTCTTATATAATGTATGAATCATCGATTGTACATATTTCTTGAGTAGTAAGTGGTAAAGGGTTACTTGATAAATAATCTACATTGACATGATCCCTTGAGTTACGAAGTTGGATGGTGTAATCAAAACTTGATAAAAAGTGTGCATAGCGGAGCATTCTACTGGCTGACATTAAAGGAAGTTTCTTTTTAGGGTGTAGGATTGACATCATTGGTTTATTATCAACGATTAAAATAGATTTTATGATTATATATTAGGAAGAAAATTTTTTGCAAGACCAATAGACAGCGGTTGCTTCTCTATCCAGTTGACTATAATTTCTTTCAGCAGCAGTTAACGATCTTGAAGCGAATGCAATTGGTCTTTCACTTCCGTCAGGCATGATGTGCGAAAGGATACCAGATAATCCGAAGGGACTTGCGTCGGTAGCTAGTGTTACTGGCAACTTGGGATTGAAAGGAATCAAAATTTGATCACTTGCAATTTCACATTTAGCTTTCATCTAGGCTTTTTCGCAACTACAGTGAAACCCCGATCTATCGTTCCCGCATTCATCATTTTCCCATAGTGATCATTTTATAAAGTTAAAATGTCATTAATAGCCATTAAATCTCCGTAAAAGTTTAAAAAGACGAACCATTTTAGCCCTTTTGGCAGCTAGGTCGCTGCCATCTTCGGAGCTGAGCTCGCTCCCCGCTTCACCAACTTGAGCCAGGTCTCCTGTATCTGCGCATGCATCATGTCGTTGATCATTTTATTTCTGTAGTCCCTGCACAAATTGTATTTGAATAACATTAAAGAAACCCGCATGCATCGTTTACCAAAAAAAGACTTTTCCGCATTCATCATTGAAAAAATTTCCTTCAGACCAAAATGAAATTGAAAGTTAAGTGGATTCATATGACATGCAAACTGTATTTGCTTCTTGGTATGATTTCTTGGGATTTGATGATGTTCAGATAAATAATGGTTGCGTGTTGAAGAGGTTGTTTATAGCATGAAATTTAGTAATTCTATTTCCATTTATCAAGAACTTGAGGCATGTGGTATCCTAAACATAGATGAAACGTGTGATGATGCGAAAAAGGAAATAATGACAATGCAGAGAATAATGTTCTCGCCGATGAGGCTGAGCCTACATAAGTACGAAGTTTGCTTAAAGCAATAATGGTATTTGAAACTGAATGAACCTTATTATACAAACATAAAATCACATAAAAGGTCCAAAAAGTATTGTAAATCGTGAAAATTTACTATTTTAAAAAATGATGAAAAACATAACATAAAATTACTAATTTTTTAAATTAAGTATCACTTAATTTTCATCTTCAATTTATTTGTTTTGTAACCAATTAATATTTGTAATACAGTCACTGCATGTATGTATAAAGATTGCTTTCTTCGTATTTTGACTTGAACCTGCATTTGTCGTTTTCCCGTATTCATCGTTCTTTCTTACGCACCCCATGAAAAACAATGAATTGAGGTTCTGCTGTATCTGTCCATTTATAAGGAGCATTTTTCTTCAGAAGTTTATTTAATGGATAAAGTAAGGTTGAAGCGTTTTTCAAAAATTTTGAGTAGTACATCACTAGACCTAAAGATTTTCTTAATTAATCAACATTTTTCTGTTGAGGTGCCTCTTGATGAATAGCTTTTACTTTATCTGGAGATTTTTCAAGTCCTTCAGAACTGATTACATTGCCCAAATATTCTACTTTTTTCTGAAAAACTTACATTTATTGGTATTAACATGTAGATTGTGATCACGTAGCTTAGCTAAAACTTGAAGCAAACGTGTTTTGCATTCTTGAAATGTTTTCCCTTGAATAATTACATAATCAAAATACGCAGTAACGCCCTGTAAATCTTGAACAAATTGATCAATGAAGAAATGAAATTCGTTAGGTGCTGATTTTATCCCAAAAAATACGCATTTCACTAAATATGTTCCTTTGTGTGTTGAAATGGTTCGAATTTTTCTTCATCCACTGACAAATTTAAATATGCTTGATAAATATCTAGGGTGCAATAATACGATCCATCAAGTAATTTATTAAAAATATCTTCAATTTTTGGAATTGGGTGTCTCGCATCCTGAAGTTGTTTATTTACAGTTACCTTATAATCAGCACAAATTCTTACAGTACCTTCTGGTTTTGGAACTATAACTAGTGGTGTACTCCACTCAGAATAATCAACTTTTTCGATTATACTCTCCGACTCTAATCTATTGAGCTCTCTATCTGCTTGTAGGGTACCGGACGGGGTTTTGGGGAAAGTGGCTTTGCATCATTCCGAAGTTTTAAAGTGCAAGTAATTCGGAATTACACCTACTTTTTGTTCAAATACATCCGAGTATTTATTAGAAAGTGATTGTATCAACCTTTCAAGTATATTAGGCAAGTTGGAGTGTTTAGGCTGATTATTTTACCAACTATGCGAAAAAGCTCTGGAATTTTTCGCATAGTTGGTAAAATAATCAGCCTAAACACTCCAACTTGCCTAATACATCCGAGTATTCTTTCATTGTAGAAGAAATCGATTTCTGTATGTCATGGTCAGTGATTCCCTTTACATCGGTAGAATTACTTATTTCGTTCATCTTCAGATTCCGTATCCAGTTCCGACCTAAAATTGCATTTTTATGTAAATTAACCAAATATAGCTCTTCAACACTGGAATGTCCCTTATAGCATGCTTTTACTTTAACAACTCTTAGTGGTTTAAAAATTTCACATGTGTAACTGCAAAAAAATACATTCGTTTTCTGAATAGGGGAGGGCGATATGTTTAAAGCTTTGAATTCCGCTATGTTCATAATACTAACACGACTTCCTGAGTCACATTCAGAGCAGATGTTGATTCCGTTTAGCTGTATTTTAGCAAATCCATTATCATTTGTGCTTAAACATACATCAAATATGTTCTTTATGCGAAAGTCACTTGACTTGCTATCCTTTACATGACTCGTATTGTTCCTATATCTTCTGTATCGAGTCTTCATGCATTCTGCTATACATACTTTGCTGAGATGCCCTTTTTTGAAACAAAATTTACATTTTAATTCATTTATGAGTCCACATTCTTGAGTTCTGTGATTATGTTTCCCGCATCATAAACATACATTCCCTAATCCAAAATTTTCCAAATTCATCCATTTTTTATTTTGACTACTTCGTTTATCACGTGTCTGTAATGTATACTTTGAATTAGAATTAGTAGAACTGAAGCATTGATTTTGTTTAGCTTTCGAGGTTGAAATTTTATTCACATTAGCTAATGGAGCACTACTTGTATACAACTCTTTATTTTCAATTTTTGAGGCTTCAATAGCTAAGGCAATGTCAAGTGTTTTTACAAAGGTCAGTTCCGCTTGTTGTAGAATCTTTTCCCGGATGTCAGCATCATTCAATCTGCAAATAAACTGTGCACGAAGCATTATGTTTGAAATTGATCTGGAACAATCTTTATTATCACAATTTGATTTGAAATCAGCACTTTTCAAAAGATCTTTGAGCTGAGTAATGTACATAGATATGGATTCACCAGGTTGTTGAGTGCCACACAAAACTTTATGTTGCTCTGTTAAAATATTTATTCTTTTACTTAAATTTTCTTTTAATAGCTTCAAAAGCTCATCATATGTTTTCGTTGCTGGTAAATCTGGTGCTGTTAAACTCGATAATAAGAGATAGTATTTCGGACCTAATCAGTTCAATAATATCAACTGCTTTGCATTTAATTTTTCTTGAGTAGTGGCGGATAATTCTTTTAATTTAAAGTAATTTTCTAGTCTTTGAATATATTCGTCAAATGTCCCATTACTTTCATCGAAGCATTCAAATGTTAATGACTGTGTTTGGAACAAAGTGCTTACCTTAGATTCTTTAGTCGAAGTTGCTGACGTTTCTTGAAGCTTTTGTACAAATCCATTCAAAGTTCATACTAAATCCGCAATGTCGGACATATTTTTTCTTTAATCCTCGTCGCCATCTCTTGTGACTGTGTGTTGATGAAAAACATGAAAAGCTAAAAGTGCAATTAAATTCCTTTAATTAAAAACTTATTGAAATACATTGAATAATGTGCTACTAGCTTCATAGCTACCTTGTAACTGAATGAATAGACCGAGTGCACTGCTGCATCATAAGAAAGTTCAGAACTAGCAGTATAAAATGTGCTTGGCCCTTTGTGACCACTTAACATACATTGTCGGATTTTATGAACACAACAATTGGGATCTCTGTAACTACTGAACTGATTCAAAAACTTTTTTCACTGATAAAAAGCTACACTATTCCCAAGTATTATAGGCTACCTTTCATGCATCTAGTATAAATAGTTCTTTTACAGGGACATTCAAAAGAATTCTAGTACATTACGCTATGTGGACATCTCTGTCCTACTGAACTAATTCTAAAGATTTTTGAAAGCTCCACTTTCCCTGAGTAACATAAACTAAAATTCATGCATGTAGCATAATTTACAAGAGCACTCAAAATAATTCGTAGTTAATGTCATAACTGTCTCCATTTGCCAAATGAGGGGAAAAAAATACTATCTAAATTTACTAACTCTACATATACCATGGCTTCCTTAAAAAAAAAATTTCCAATGACAAGATAAAAAGACAAATACAGCAAAGGAATGGTAAAAAAGAAAGAAAACACATGAACAAAAAACTCAGCTGTATCAAATAGTCTATGTATCCAACTATCAAACTTTAAAATAAAAAAGTAAATAATATTTGAATGCAGCCATTTTTGTTTATAGCGCAAGTGTCATAAATTTCCTGTTTGTTATTCATACATGCTTCATTACTTTCTGAACCTAATTCTAAAGCCGACGCTGAAGAATTCGCTGGTAGAAGCTAGTATTTAATAAATATGAAAATGTTTTGTCCTGACATTAAAAAAAAGATCATTTTAACTCTCGCAGATGCAAAAATGTTAACAAAATTAAAATCACACCCACACAAAAATGTCGAACATACTGAAAAAAAAAAGTTTTATGCATGTTCTATGAACTAAATATTTTTATCTAACAGTATTTCATGTTGTTCCTGTTTTTAAAATATAATTTCCTGTGAAAAATAGTACGAAGTTGATGATATTGCGCTGAACTTTTACTATGCAGTGGAATATGAAAAGTTATTTGACATCGGAGGGGTTATCGCTTTATCAGAACAAGATGAGATTGCTTCGATGAAATATTTGCATTCAATACCTGGCTCGGGTTCTTTTACTTGACTACGCCACGCCAAGATGACACAGAAATAATTACTGTTGACAAGATTTTTTTGGTCAAATTGAATTTACTTCAGTTACACCATTTATCATTCCTGTTTTGATACTTTTTACTAATGTAAAAGTGATACTTTTTACAAGCTCACAATCAACTATACAATAGGCTCAATAAAAAAAGTACGTAAATAACCTGATAATTTTTTTTAAATGTTACTTTTTGTTTGAAATGCTGTTAGCTGATTTTGTAGTAAAATAGTACACAAGGAGGAAATAAATGTAGACTTGTGACAACTTTTTTTAATCACAATATTATTTACTTTTTGTTTATTTTAAATGAAGTATAAGATATGGTATGTGCAGAGTTAATAAATTTAGATAGTATTTTTTTCCCTCAATTGGCGAATGGACAGTTATGACATTTACGAATTATTTTTAGTGTTCCTGTAAATTATGCTATATGCATGAATTTTAGCTTATGTTACTCAGGAATAGTCATAGTGCAGCTTTCAGAGGAAAAATCTTTAGAATCAGTTCAGCAGTTATGGAAATGTCTGTATAGCATAATGTACTACAATTCTTTTGAATGTCTCTGTAAAAGAGCTACTTATGCTATATGAATGAAAGGTAGCCTGCAATACTCAAGAATATTGCAACTTTCCATCAGTGAAAAAAGTTTTCGAATCGGTTCAGTAGTTACAGAGATCCCCATACAGCGCAATGTAATTCTTATGAGTGCTCCTGTAAAAGAAGTACTTGTGATACATGCAGAGTTGGGTAAGTTTAATTTTCTGTAGTATTTCTAGAGTCGATTAAACTTCTAAAAGTAACGACGAAATGCTCTATGCATGTCAGTGGAATGTCCCAAATAGGGAGGTTCTATTTGGGATTTTTCTTGGAAACAGTTGTATCTTCAAAAAATGTTTTTTCATAATATGGAAAATACTAGGTTGATGCTACATCTCCATGCCAATAGTTCTCATGGGGGAAGTTGGCACCAGCTGTACCAATCTTTCAAAATTCTGTAAATTAGCATTAATGACCATGTTTGGGGCCCCGTACTGAGAGTCCTGGAGCCTTCAAAAATTTTTAACTTTTAGGATTCACTTTATATGAATATGTATAACTGCACTGTGCAAAATTTTTTTCTATATCATGTCAGAGCCAACATTTAAAGTATTCTTAAAAACTGTATTTTTTATGAAATTGGGGATATTTGGGGGCCTATAGTTGGGGGTTCTGACTATCTTCGAATGAATTATCAATTTGAGATGTTACTATTCAAGGTATATTATCAGATAAAAGAAAAAATGCCTAAGAGCCAGTCACAGTCGAGAATAAGGTGAGAAAAAATGGCCTAAATTATTTCTACTCACTCCTGTGGGGTACTTCTACACCCCCCCCCCCATAACTCCAAAACTAAAAGAGGTAAATCAAAATTATTTCAGTTGTTTTCTTTCCTTGGGTAAGGCAACATAAGAAAAAAATTCATGAAATTCTGAGATGGTGATGGAAACTTTTTCTTTTTTGCCCGATTTGCTTTTTGAATGCATCTTAAATGGATTATCAATCAAGCATCTTGTGCGAAACACTGACTATAATAATAATAACAACATTGGGAAAAGAATACTGAAGAAATTCCCAAGTTGGACACCTCGTACAATTTCCTTGTCCCCAGCCTGAGTGATACCCACACCCACCCCCACCCCCAAAGAATAAATAAATAAAAATGTACATAATTTACAAGGAAAATAGTTATATCGATTTGATGTAGATGACAGATATATAACTGCAACATTAAACAGCATATCAGCAAAATCAAACTGTATTTCACGATTTTGTTATCATCAGTTTTCTGAATTGCCTCCCACTGCGGAAGCAAATTTAAAGATGTACTCCCGTAAAAAAAAAAGAGGGGGAAAGTAGTTATGTTGATTTTTACACCCCCAGGATTGAGGACCCCGGGCATTCACCCCACCACGCTTCCTTATTTCTATGGCACGTTCTCTAGGGGTGTCTTATGAACTGTTTTTGCTTTTAAGTTTCTGAAGTAGCATTATTTGCCTATAAATGATGTTCCGTAAAAAAAGAGTGTTCTACATCCACACATTCGTGATCCGTGGCACGAACATAACGAATCGAAGATGCTCAGTTTGATTCGGGACGAGAAAGGCTTTAATACGGACCTCCATTGTAATAAGCTGGTAAAGCTTGTGTCCAAAGTCCAAAATCTCATTCACATACTTTAAAATTATACGTGGTAGCTGCTACAGGGCCCTAGCTAGGGTGCGGATTGACTGGGGAATGCCAGGGATCGTCCCCGGCTGAAGAATGTAATATCCATGCCTAGAGAAATATTAATTGATCCCTGCCAGGGATACTATTTATCCCCTGCTGAAAAAATGTTTAACTGGTGAAGGAAGGCTTGAAGTCAAGAAGTCAAAATGAAAGCAATATGTTATCGTTTGTTACTATACTCTAAGGCGATTGCCTTAAAATTTTGTCTGTTTTCGAAGCTAAAAACACTCAAGGGTTGCTTCCAATACAGGTACATTGTATATAGCTTGTGTATCTTTGATTCCATAGAACAATCTATGACTTTTGTTTGAATAGTCAATTCCCACACGTGTTGGCGATTGCATTTGTCATGTAATATCATGTGAGTGAAGCATTTACACCTTGTCCCCCCCTGGAGAATGTTTTATTTCAAATTTCCCCCCCCCCCTGGACAAATTGTTCAGTTCGCACCCTGGCCCTAGCTAATTTAAGGACCCCAATCATGTAAGGACACAACTGTCTATTGTAGAATGGTGTTAAGTGTTTCTAGAAAATTCTTGCTTATCTTGGACAATTCTCTAAAACGTTTTCGTCGGTCATTGATTTTGAGTATCCTGGAAATAATTTCGCCATGGAATGAAAAAATTCATGCAAAACTTTTGTACTTTCTCAATATTTTGATTATAAAAAAGGTCTTTTTATGTAAAAAATAATTTACATATACTTCCCAACTAAGACATTAGGAGAACCTAAGCACTGTTCGAGGGCCCCTATACAGCCATACCCTCCTGACCCATATATATGTATAGTCATTATAATTTTTTGATAAGAACTTAAACTGTCTTAATAATCCCTGGGCCTATGGGGGGAATAAACTTAGGGGGGAAAATTTCAAATAAATTTTCTAGAGCGGGGCAAATTTCACACTAGTAACAATTTCATTTCTGATTTTGCTTTTTGGTGCAGTTTTGTTTACATCCTAGTCAATACACTAAAACTTTAGGGGGGGATAGGCAAGCGACCTACCTTGATCCCCACTTTATGGGCAGATTTGTAGGCGCCCCTAGGCCGAGGCTCTATACAGTCCAACCTAGCTGACACATTTATGTAAAGTCACTAGAACTTTTTCTGACTAGAATTTAAAATCTCTTAATAATCCTGGGCCCCAGGATTAATTGGCTTCTTCTCTTGATATTTCGGTATAATGTTGAACATTAACATTCTTCTAAAGCTGTCCAGGTAGTATAGCGACTAAAGAACCATTCTATCACGCCTTGGGTCTGGATTCGAATTCCGGCTTGGGCATGGATGTTAACTTGTCCATCCCATAGGGGGTAATGCTGTCCACCCACTGGGTCCTCCATAATAAGATGGACAGTAATTCGGGCCTTTGTACTGGCGAATGCTTGATGAGCTAGTACCTGCACTGTGGCAAAGCCAGCTCTCCTGCCCACTAGGGGAGAAAAGGCAGTTAGCGGCATGCTTTGTGCGAGGCCTGGAATGTTCGAGATGAATCGGGTGGTCACGCCCTTCAAGCAGGTATGGAGGCTGACATCAGAGCGGCGCACCTGGGATGAAGGAACCCCACGAGGGACAGAGAATTTTTGGACAGCGAAGAGGTTGGTCATTATCTGAGAAGGAAGCTCGTTCCCGAGTCAAGCGGGGACTGACAATGCTAAAGGCTAGGAAAAGGCTGTTTCTCACAAAATTCCTTTCTGTAATTAGTACACGTTTGTACATAGTGGAATGCGTCGATGTCTGGATTCGTTGCCTTGCTTGGAATCTGAGGGATGTAAATCTGAGTTCTGCTGAGAAACAGAAAGACGCCTTGGTCCCAGAAAATTTGACGGAAGGTTTGGCGAGAAAGTCCTAAAGGCCCTGATAATGGCAGAAGTCTACGACGGAGGACATTCCGTCATCTTCAGAACGGGTAAGCCCCATACAACATTTCATTGCAAAGTCGAGAGACAAATATCTGAGGATATTTTTGTGTGTGATTTGTAATAGCATTTTAAGAGAGAAAGTCTGAAAATGTGGTGTTTGATACCACGGCCGTGAAAAAAGACATAGCAAAGGTAAATTTAGATTTTAAGTTAAGCAAATTTCCAAAACAAAATAAAGTTAAACCATACGTTGTGTCAGCAAAAAGGTAGATAAATAACCCAAAGTTCCTTCCCTTGCCAGAAGTGTGTGAATGAAGAGTGGTAAAATAAACACAGAGACATAAGGATTGATCACCAACTCAATTTATTTTAACACATCACAATATCAACAAAAAAAAATGGCAGGTATGCATCAATGCAATTACTACTTCAGAGAAATTTTAACATCTGTGGCATATAACTTAACATCTTAACAACAAAAAGATTTGGGTACCCAATTTTTTGTAAACCATAAAAAAAATATATAATTTCTGCACTTTAAGTTTAGGAAAAAAAAAGACTAACATTGCACAAAAAAAAACTAAACTAAAAGGGAAAGACTGGTCTAACAAGTCCCCCCCACCAGTTCTAAAGCCAAACCCATTCAGGGCTTCAAATCCAAAATCCCATTCAAACTCCACTGCTTAAAACCCCATTAAGCTGAAAAAGTTTTCGGTCTCAAACATATTTAACAAAAAAAAAAAAAAAAAAAAAAAAAAAAAGGAACACAAAAAAAAAATTAAAAAGTCAGATACAACAGCAGCATACAAATTTGGTAATTAGTGCTTGAATTTACACAAAGTTACCCATACACAGGATAAGTTAGCTTATACATTTACTGGCATTACAAAATAAGAATTTTCTACCCCCCTTTAATTTACAAAAAGTTCTTTTAATAGGAAAAGAGTTCAAGAAGCTTGGTTGAGTATTGTAGCATCTCCATGGCTTACTGGATTCTTAGTAAACACGAGCAAAAAAATGGGAAAAAGGATGGATAAAGCTCACCAAAATTTGTCCGCAGGAACGCCGGGGATGGAAGAGGCTCAAAAATCTTCGTCTGCAGGGGTGCCGGGGTCCAGAAATTGATACTCGTCACTAGGATGTCGTAGACGGAGGTTCCCACGAAAATTCATTACATTTTCGCCGCCGGGCCTAGGTGTAGTGGTGGTCCTGGCCGATGTTTGTCACTGGCCAGATGAATTTCATCAAAGCAAAAATTTGACTGCAGGGATGGACGTCGAAGAAAAAAAGGGAAAGGGGGGAGCCTTGAGCCAACCTTCAGGGAAAATCCTGGAGCGGGTGGTGGTCAATGGCCATCTTGACCGATGTCAAACGAAGTCAAAGAGGCGTAGCTACCAAAAAGGTAAAAGAGGAAAAATTTAAAAAAAGGTGATCAGCACAATGTTTAGGGCCCCCCGGCCATCGTTGGTAGGTTTTCACATCCTCAAATATAAGAGGGTTGGCTTGAGTTTCAAGCTATCACGAAGTCTTCGCAAAGTGAAAATAGGAAACGCTGGTGCTTCAGAAGGACCACCGAACTGCTCCGAATGACGCTTTTTGCTAGCTTGCGTGAGGGGCTTCGCAGAGACGCCATATCCGGGGACCAATCAGAGTGCGCCTTCTCAGCCACGAAACTTCTGGAACATTCGACTTGGGGGGAAGGAAGACAAGAGAAAAGGAAAATGGCGGCAAAGAAACGATCTTGGCAGAGAAGGAACGGTGGCGAGGCTGAAGCGAAAACGGCCATCTTGAATTGGGGAAAAAATACTTAATTGATCACAAAATGCCCTAAAAACGTTATTAAATTTCCTAAAATTTTAGCGGGGGATAGCTAATTGTCCGAGACGACCCTGGGTAAAATTTGGAGTTAAAATTTAAATCGGAAGTGGGTAAAAATAATTAAAAACCAAACTTAAACAAAAGATGGAAAATATTATTGCAGGAAGTGAGTTAGGCCATTGAAGAAAAAAAAAAAAAAAACGTAATAGTTTGCAGAAAATCGGCAGAAGTTACATGACAATTAAATTTACACCTCCAGAGATAGGGAAAACAAAGGCAGAATTAATTTAAAGAAAAAGGTAATTATCCAGAAAAACCAAAAAGGGGTAATTAGTAGTAATTTGAAGAAACAAACTATAGACATATAAAAGAAGAGTCACCCATACCATTATATCTTCTGACCAAAGGTACTTAAATTAAACTTCCATATCAATTACTAGCCTTAGACCATAAATATTTGACAGTTAATACAATTAAAATAAAAGTTACTGCATTGAATTATTAAAACATAATCCCCCCAAAAACAATACAACATATTATCCTTCCTTCTCCCCCCCCCCCCCCCAAAAAAAAAAAAAAAAAAATTACGAAGTAAATTTTTTTTTCTTTTTTCTTTTTTTTCTTTTTTTTTTTGTGGAGAATCCAGGATGAGTCTGGTGAACAGTCTTGAGAAATCCAAAAACCATTTTTAATCGATAACGAAACCTGAGGAAGACTAGCTATGGCAGTAAGAAAACATTACATAATGCAAAACTCCTCATATAAACGTTAAGAACCCGTGTCCCAAGTCAGGGCACATAAAAATTTCAACTCTATACCTACACGTTCCAGCAAAGTAGCAAAGTTTTACCTGCACATTCCTTCACAACAAAAACACATACAGTATATATGTAGTATGACAAATAAGACATGACAAGAACACATTAAACGAAGACAAAATGGTAAAAATCTTTGGTAAAAAAAATTTACGCAATTCTGACCAGGAGGTTTTAGAGTTCAAGGAAGTGTTCAGTAGCAAAATTTTATAAAGTCCTCGTCTAAGTAGTCACTACGTGGAGTTTGTTGTCACAAGCGTGGGTAAAAATCAGTACAGACATTTCCAAAAGTAAATAGAAGGCTAGACTGTGTCATGTATTGAATAGAAGACCACTAGCAGGCAAGGGCGGACAAGTACCTAGGATGTTGAACCACCCCCTTCCAAAGAAAGCTGAGAAAAAAAAAAATTGACAAGGGCATGACAATCCCAAATTTGTAGAGAAATAAAAAAAGAATTACCCAATTAATGCAGCAATTAAAAAGTTATGTTTAAGTAGGGAAAAACATTAAGAGACAGGAGAGAAATGATCCCTGAACAATCCCACATTCAGCAGCAATTGGCCTGAGTACAAGAGGCTAAACACCAGCCCAATTGTAACCCAAGATCAATTACCACCAGAGGCGCCGACTTTACAAAATTTCTGTGGGTGCCCTAAAAGTCTGTGGGGGGGGGGGGTTAATAAAATGTTGAAAGTCACACAAGGTTTGTAATTTTTGATAAAGGATCGCTAAGTTTGGTGCCAAAACGCGACAATTTATTTTAAAGGGGGGGTATAGTTGGAATGTACTTGGCTAAGATTGCAAAATAGTTTTAGTAGGTGATTTTAAGATAGATTTTGATTCCGAAGATGGGTTTTTATGGAACAAGGAAGAAAAATACGGCACACTCATGAATAACGATACACTTTCCAACTTTATGGAATCTTTTCCAACTACCCTTCAATCTTTTCCTATTATTATTTCGTAACTGTTCGTAACTACTCAATCATTTGACTTTTCGTGCACATTTTTACCAGTGGGAAATGGGTAATACAAATAATCATTTTAGCTCCACATAAAATATCCAATATCTGAGGGTATAGATCGAAGAAACGATATCTGTCTCACGGTTTTGGTACACAAATTAAAATAAACTAACTGCACCAAGGATTCGAAAAAATTCAGGATGATTCTCTACAAGCTGCACTACACACTGCAATAAATTCGAAAACTTTCAGAAAAAAATCTTAAACGTGGAACTGCACAGCAAAATATTTCTCAGAGTGGCCATTCTGCAAAAAGTTTTCGTTTATTCCGGTGTCTAGTACAGCTTGTGAACCTGCATCCTAAAAATTGTGAAGTGCTTGAGATAATTAGTTTTCTTTTTTGTATTTATATACCAAAATTGCATGTTTTTTCCCCAGCGCTGAAGGTGACATTCAAAGTTTAAGTGAATAGTGTGAATTTTGGCATCCGATTATCTGTACTACGGCGAAGCAACGCTGGGCATAGAATGAAAGTCTCCACCGTTGTGTCTTAGTAACGATAACAGCAAACCAGTTAAAATCAAGATTCTTTTTAAAGTAATGAAGTATTTCTGATGAAATGCCCTTCTTTTAGAAAAATCTGCTTGTGCTGGAGTCACCTTAAATTTGTTTGCCTTACGCAAATTCTCTGTCAAAATTCGAGAATTCCTGGGCGCACACCCCCTTTGCCCTTGTAATAAATCAGACCCGAAAGAGGTGTATTACACTATTTTACTTTTTTTTTTTAACTTTTAGCGATAGAATTTTGATTGGTTTTAACTAATCATTATAAATTTCAAAGCAAAAGAAAAGTGTATTACTACGTTCATTGGGGGGGGGGGGGGAAACATGCAACAATAATATCCCAATCAGTCAAATTTCTTGTCATGTAAATGGAAATTTTGTATAAAAAGTGATTCAGTTTTCGTATGTAACAATTCACGATCAATGTTATTCTTGTTTAATCTATCTCATCCCTGTCTGAAATCCTCAGAGTTTTCAAAAAATGTTATTTAGTATTGTTTCTCAGCTCATTCATTTCTTGCTTTCTTTTTTTTTTTTTTTTTTTTTTTTTTTACATTTTTGTACCCCTATAAACAGCTGCAGCTAAGCCTTGACTATTTTCTTTTCTTTTTTTTTTCCCAACAAATTTTAAAAATTACAAACATTATACCTTTAAAATAAAACTAGATAATTTCCTCAGAATGAATTAATGCAACGTTTTCTATGTTGAAATGTGTGTAGGACCACATAAAAAAGATTGGTAATTATTTAAATGCAAACAGAAAAATAAAGGAGAACAAAAAAGTTGTTTATCTTAGAGTTCATAATGATTCAAAAAATATTTTGAATTGTTGCCCATATAACCTCCAGGCATGATTTTGAGCATCCTCCTGAAGTAGAGCTATTTTACCCTCTACCATTATGTGGTCAAATTTGCAAAATTACGAGAGACATACATTTCAGTAATGTGTGTTCATGCGCCCATGATTTCAGTATAATTTTACAAAAACAGCATTGGGCTAGATCAAAGCAAATAGTACCTAATTCCGCTTTGTCAAACAAGAATAAAAATTGAACAAAATATTTGCAGAAAATGAAACGGAAGGCATCTCGAAATGTTAGTGTGGACCACAGTCTGTTCCATCCTTTTCAATAAATAACTGAGCACTAAAATCATTCAAAAATAAGAAAAGGAAATTGAGACTAGAAGAAAGTGACACAAACCTTTATACCTTAGAAGCCTCGCCTCAGTCTCATTCAATTAACACCAAAGCACCGACACTTTTTGATGAATGGGCATCTTTTTTTGTTCCAGAGACATACAAAGTGTTGTATATTAGGTGCTTGTAAACAGACAGACCTTGATGTTCTCTATTTACAATAAAAACAATTAAACTTACTCACTTCGGAATCCTGAAGTAATATTATTAGAACTATCTCAAAACATTTCCATAATGGCAATGAGTCTCTTTCACCTAACTCCTGTGTTATCTTTACCGCGTGAACTTCTGATTGTAACCAGTGGCTTTGTCTCAAATTCTCCGTTTTCCGGTACTCTTGGGCTAACACAGTCTCATTGTATTCATACATTTTCCCATGGAAGACGAGGATTCTGGGATGAGGTCTGTGGGTCAGAAAGGGGGGGGGGCACTTAGGACTTCGGCTGCAGTGGGCAAAGGCATTGCCTGTGGGGCTGTACGGAGTCGCACATCACATTGTGAAAAAGCTTTGAATTTTAGAAAGACATTGTTTCCATGGGCGCCAGATAGGAAGGCCAGTGGCAGTGGGGGATTGAGATTTGAGCCCGCCTAGTATAGTAAACATTTTTACAGCATACTGAACTTCTAATTATTTTTGTGCTATATAGCATACTGAACTTCTAATTATTTTTGGGCGTATTATTTTTGTGCTAAAATGTCTGAAAATTAAGATGCACCAATACACCCATACACCTATAAATTCGTACTCATATAAGAAACTATTATAATAATTATTATTATTTTAAGTAGACAAAAATATTACCTGTTTGGATTCCTTTTTTTTTTCATGCACTTTTTAAAATTTTAGAGTATGTGCTAAGTTATTACTTATTGGAATTTTATTATAATTACTCCAGTCCCATGGCACATAAGGGTGTATGCCGAAGAAACAAAATCTGCATAACAGTCTTAGTACACAAATTAAAGTAAACTATCGCATCAAGGATTCGAAAAAATTTAGGATGATTCTTTATAAGCTGCACTACATACCGAAATAAAGAATAACACATTCTTTAAAATTTTCGATTTTTAAGAATTTTTTCTAAAAGTTTCGTAAATGATACAGGTTTATTGTTCATTTCAGTGTATAGTGCAATTTCTAAAACATACATCCTAAAAATTTGAAATATTTGACATAATTAATTTTTTTGAATTTGTGTACCAAAATGTCTTTTTTTTTTTTTTTTTTTTTTTTTTTTTTTCCCCGAACTACAGCAATAAGCTGAAAGTAGCTGTCATTCAGTTGCCTTTAAACAGGGTTTAATTTCTACCCAAAAAAGTGCAAGAGCCCTGATTTTTTGTATTGCAATTTACAAAATTAATTACCTAATTTAAGGTATTATTAAGTTAATTTTTGTTACCTCTATATTAGTTTGCGATGTAATAAAATTAATATCGACAGAAACAATTACAATGTTAATTAAAATTTTTAATTTAGTGTAAAATTTCACAGAGAAAAAAGTAGTAGTGGAGCTGAGCTCCCATGCAAATTAAGCACTTCAACATGCAAATTAAATACATGCAAGTATTTAGCACCCACGAAAACTTTTCTATGGGTGCCATAAGCGTAAAGTTTTCAAAATTATTGGGGGGGCCGGGCCCCACAACCCCATATGTTAACGTCAGTGGCGTAGCGAAGGGAGGGGGGGTTAGGGGGGGATCATAACCACCCACCAGGAGGAATTTCTTGCCATACAAAATGTATATTCTTCACTCCCTTATCATATTTAGACACATCTGAACTTTTCTTCATTTCATACTTTAAATTGCATAATCTGATTTTAATTAACCAGAGCCTGGCGAGGGCAGCTTATAGTAACATTGTGTGTTACGTGGCGTCACAATGAATACTAAATCATGATTGAAATCAAAAGAAGAAAAATTTTTAAAGTACAAATAAAGGTTTTTCTTAAACGTTTGTAAATGGCGTGAATACATTTTTTTTATGTTAGTATAAATTAGTTTTCTGTATTTCGTGATAAATTATTGGGTGGGCTCAGCCCCTATTCGAGCCCCACGGGCCCATATAACTCTACACCTATGGTGGGTGCTTGAGATCTGACATACTACATAAAAAAACAACTGTCCCTCACTAAAATTTTATTTTCGAATATGCAGTTGCAAAGCACTCGTCGTCATCAGTGGCATGACTATACCGTTAGGGCCCGTAATGAATTCATTGGATAGGATCCTTCCTCATTGTACAGAATCTCAACCAACATGTTGCAGATCACTTTTTCTATCTTTCTATTTGGGAAAGGCTCCCCCTCCCAGGACCGTGGCTTTTGCCCGTCTACCGCCCTATAGTTACGCCAGTGACTGTCTCATCGAAATTCCTCATGTGCATCTGAATTATAAAGGACATGGGCAAATGCAAGAAATACCCCCCCCCCCCCCCTCGTCTTAAAGTACTCATATGGACGTCCATGCCGAAGCACCCAGATACATCTGGCCTCATTAAAGATTTTCTTTTAAACTTTAAAAGTATAACGCAAGTAATACGCAAATAAAGCATTTTAGTACTGAAATAATGCAAAAAGTTCCGTATGCTTTACAAATATTCATATTACGTAATAGCATAATTGGGGCGGGGGGGGGGGACCCTCCTTGAGTGTACATCACTGTGTTGGGTTATCAGACGATTGCTGGTGCTCAGCATCCAACGTAATTTTTTTTACAAGCCCAAAGCACCCACATAAACGTCTTTTCCTAGCCCTTTCTGCGAACTTCAAATTATGACTTGGTACTAAAATTTCTGTGGGTGCGGAGCACCCACGGAATTTTTTCAGTGGGTGCTTGAGCCCTGGAGCACCCACGTAATCGGTGCCACTGATTACCACCATACATGGAGGTTAATTCAAGTGACCAAGAAGGCTCTAGAAACAACTTTGGACACTAATCATTCTCTCCAAAGAGGAAAACAAAACAAAACAAGGTAATTTTAAGGAAACAACCCAAACCTGCATTAATGACTGAAAGCAAACACCCCCCATTTAACTTAAGGTAACCAGAAGGTTGGTACAGTACAGGTCCAATTATCCAGAATCAGTTTTACCCAACCCTTTCCGGATAACTAAATTTTCCGGTTTTCTGGAATCGACCGGTAGCGCCATCTATTGGCAGTTTTCATATTTAAAAGTTTTGTATACAACCTACGTTATATCGGGAGCAATCTATAACAAAAACATAACATGGCAGATAAATGTACCTTAAAATTACATTTAAATTTAAATTTAAAAAAAAAACACTTACCTGTGTATTATTTAGTAGTTTCAATCATATAGCAATAAAAAAATGACAAAATTTTTCTCTATCAACATGCACCCCCCCCCCCCCCCCCAGAAAAAAGATATCTAAAGATTACTTAAAAAAAAATAATAATAACTGAATTAAGCAGAACTAATTTTTTTTATTAAACATTTCGTGTACTTTTAACTGTTTCAAATTAGTTTTCTGCTTGCAGTTCCGATACTTAATTTATTTTATAATATAAATCATGATTACTTTACACTAAAACAATAAATTGGACTGTAAAACTTTAATCTAATCTGAAATTTACCCAAACTAAGAATTTATATTGTGGTCTACGATTTGATCTGTATCATTTGAATCATAATTTGCACGTGGTGCCGCTTATGATTAAGTAGAACTTCTCAAATCCAGAATCGCTGGGACTTTACCGATTCCGGATTACAGAAATTTCCAGATTATAGAAATTCAGTAATATCAACTATAAAAAGTGCTGCAAAAGCACCCTCATCTATACATATCAGTAGCATGTATAGTTTCCATTTGGGGGGGGGGAGCGATCTGGTATTTTAATGATAGTTGAGTTAATATAAATGTTTTAAAATACATGTTTTATAATAATTGCTTTATATTTTCGGAGGGGGCGCGGCCCGCCTCTGCCTCCTTCTTAAATACGCTCCTGATGTGTATCGTTTAATACTGAACAAATACCCTTTTATAATTTATTATTACAGTAAAACATACAGTTAATTGGCATGTTCAAGAAACGCTGATCACACTTAAAATAAACCCAAATGCAACAAATATCAGAAAAAATAAAACATCACACAGCATTCAAAGCCTAAAACAAACAACTCGATGTCTGCTCATATAGTCATATTATGCAGTGATGTTAATTCTGCGCCGAAACACAAATTCTTGCACCGAACTGCGCTTTTAGCCGATTTTTGCGCCGGTCTGCGCCGAATACGTCATTTTGACTCTTTGTTAAATTTTTGCCACGCTCATTTATCTTTTAAAGCGTGTATGGAAAGCTAGTTAGCAATAAAGCAAGATTTAAACTGCGTACGAAAGCTGCATTCCGAAGCCATTCTACCCGCCCCGGATCGGACTAGTCGGGCTTTGTTAGTCACCTCAATCAGGGCCGGCCAGATAGGCAAACAAGTAATCATCGCAACGGGCACCGTTTTTTGTTTATGAAGGGGCACGATTTCCAACTTAAAATCATAAAAGCAATTTTGAAAAAAGTAAAAGGGACGTCTTTTTCTACGTTTGCAGGGTGGAGTGGGTGTCATGTACCGCAGGGCCGCCCCTGATCTAAACCAGACCGGTCCGTAAAGAAAACAGTATATTACGGTGACGTTCCAGCCCCTAAAAAATCACGGTTTATGACCCGGCCCGTAGCAAGAATGAAAATTGGAAGCATGACCGGTTTAGAAATCAGAATCTAGGCTGTCTGAATTAATAGAATATTTCATTCCAAAATAATCCGGAAATCCGCTGCCAGTGGTGTAGTCGCGGGGGGCTAGAGATCTGTGCGGGCCCAGGCTTTTGCAGCACGATTCATTCAAGGCACGGGCTGACCTCAGCATTTTCTAGAATGGACCGGAACAAGCGTATACTCTTAAAGACGGTCCTCTGCGCTTGCAAAATCGAGCCTTTCCGGAAATTTTTGCTCTCCTAAAATTTGGACAAGACCAAACGATTGGCTTGTGATTCCCCCCCCCCCCCCCCTTAAATCATGATTAATATACGAGCTGGACCGGGTCTGAATTTTTTATTTTGATTAAATGCCGGGCCGGGCTAGACATTTTCGGCCCGTGAAGATCATGAGCGGGGAGATGCCGTCTCACTACTTTTTCATTCGAGCTTATGTCAGCAAAAGTAAGCGTTCTTCACTTTTCATCATGGACGCATGATTTTTGAGTCTTCAGTTGCGAGTGTTCCTAAACCTTTTTTCTTAAAACTACACCACTGTTTTTCTTTTTGTGTGTGTGCAGGCTCTACGAGAGGGGGCAGACGGGGCGACGCCCCTGGGCCCGTGTTCAGCCAAAGTGCGTCCGCAAATTTTTCAGAATGTGTTACGAATTTCATTTATAGATCCGTAATTAAAATCTTTATTTTAAAATAGACTAAATTTTGAATACATAATTCTAGAATGATATAAACGGCAGAGATGTTAATTCGACCATTTAATATTAGTATTTTTACAACCTTCGAACATGCATTAAAAGTACCATTGCATATAAGAAATACTTCCCTCCCACTCTTTCCATTTAGCATTTATATGAAAACCATTAAAAAGAGCAGTTTCACACACACACAAAAAAAAATTCCTTCCGTCCATGTAAATCCATGTATTGTTTTTACCAAGTTGCTGATAGCATAGCCTGTATACACCCTTTTTTTTTTTCCAGAGCTTTCCTAAAGTGCTTTCAAATAGTGTTTTGCTTTTAGCAAATGGTGTTTGCTTGCAAACTTTGCTTTTCTTGTATGCATTTATTGTGTTCCTAAATCTTCAATTTTATGCTCCAAAATCATGTTAATTCTGATCTCGAATCTTAGTTTTCCTCTCGGAAACTATTTTTTTTGTGCTCCCAAATGGAATTTTTCTGCTCCCAAATAGAATTTTTCTGCTCCCAAATGGAATTTTTCTGCTCCCGAGGTGCTCCCAAATGAAATTTTTTCTGCTCCCGGGGTGCTCCCAAATCGAGTGTTGGAGTTAACATCTCTGTATTATGTAATCAACTTGCTACCGGCCCAAGTGTTTATTTAACTCTCTCTCCCTCCTCTCCTTTACATTTTTCGCTCTTTCATTTTAACAGCAAACGTTCTGCCCTGCCTCGGATTCTGCAAATGTGTATGCGCTTTTGACGCAGGTGGATATGATCTTTTCATCTGCTTTTGCCTTGATAGATTTCTTTGTTTTGTTTTTGAAGCGATTGTCTGCTGGACATGCCACCACTAAAAGACTTTTTTTTTTTTTTTTTTTTTCTTTTTAAATGTTAGAATCTGTCTGACACTATTCTATTAACAAGAATAATGTTTCTGGTTTTAGTATTATAATGAAATTGCAAACTTTAATTCACCAGAATTGAATTGGCAAGCAAACCCACCCCGAAACAGATTACACAATGCAAAAGGAACTGCCAGTACAAAGTGGTGGCGGACGAAAATATTGTATCCATCTGCCTCAAAAGTGCACATCTTTGGGATTTGATGCAGTGAATATAAAGCCTTCTTTGAGTAAAATAAATAAAAACTGTGAAAAAAAAAAAAAAACAAGCATAAAATGTCTTGAAGTCTTCATTATGTTTGGTGCTGTCATCTATTTGCATTTTGAGGAGATACAAAAAAGCTTTTTTTTTTTTTTTTTTTTTTTTTTTTTTTTGTTTAATACCAATTTATTATTATTTGGAAGGCCGAATTTTGTCCGGATTATAGAAATTCCGGATTTTGGTAGTCCAGATTTGAGAATTTCTACTTACAATACAATTCTAGTGAGAAACTATTCAGAGTCTATTATTATTATTATTTGGAATGGCAAATGAAAAGTTGGCAAGTTTTTCTGGTTGAAAATTTGGTGGCGCCATCTATCGGATAGAAGATCAGATATCTTTCCTTTTACTTCTTATGTGTGTTTTTTACAAAGTTTTTTAATTACTTTATCGTTTAACACCAGTATTTTGAGTGTTTTTTCAGTTTCAGAAGAAAAACTATTCCCGACCAATCTTTATTTTTTCCGGTGTTCTGGATTCCGGTTAATTGGTCCTGTACTGTATTAACAAAAGAATCACTTATTGTAATCAAAGTGAGGAAAAAAAAATTTTTTTAGAACCCAAAATTTCTTAGTTAAAAGGCCCTGGGATTGTCTGCACCAACAAAGTTAACAACTTTAAAATTTTCCTCAAGCCATTATAAAGAGAACAAAAGTTTGATTCCAAGAAATTTCTCCACTGATTTGACAATTCCAGTACAAATTTTTGTCATCATCAGGTAAAAATATTTAAAAACCGGACTTAAACAAAAGATGGAAAATATTATTGCAGGAAGTGAGTTAGGCTATAGAAGAAAAAAAAAACGTAATAGTTAGCAGAAAATCTGCAGAAGTTACATGACAATTAAATTTACACCTCCGGAGATAGGGAAAACAAAGGCAGAATTAATTTAAAGAAAAAGGTAATTATTTAGAAAAATCAAAAAGGGGTAATTAGTAGTAATTTGAAGAAACAAGCTATTGACATATAAAAGAAGAGTCATCCTGACCATTATATCTCCTGACCAAAGGTACTTAAATTAAACTTCCATATCAATTACTAGCCTTAGACCATAAATAATTGACAGTTAATACAATTAAAATAAAAGTTACTGCATTGAATTATTAAAACATAATCCCCCCAAAAACAATACAACAAAAATCATATTTAAAAATTAAGTAAATAAGTACTAAATGTTATAAAGAAGGGCATAGTGGAGTTGATAATACAATCAAATGTTCAATTGCTTAAATTAAGTGAAGAATTGAAAAAAAATTGTTTTATATGCTATCATTTTATAGTAGTTCAAAAATTTAAATGACTTTTTACAATACTAAGTAGAATATTTTTAAGTTGTAAAATTTTGGACATTCAGTAATTTTTTAAAATGTGTATACTTTCAAAATGGGTCGAAGGGCCTGGTAACCTCAAAAATATCTTTAACAGTGGATATATGTTAAAAATCTGGAATGAGTTTATACACTCAATTCATAATTCCAAGAATTAGCTGAAATGGTGTTCTAAGTTGTGTGTAAATGTATATGGTGTCTATTTAGTTAAAATCAAGCATGGAGATACCTTAGCTATTTAGTTAAAAACATCAAAAAGCCAATTAAAATCTCCATAAAAGTTTAAAAACACGAACCATTTTAGCGCTTTCGGCAGCTAAACCGCTGCCGTCTTCAGAACTGAGCCTGCTCGACTCGCCCCCATGCCTCTTCACCAAATCCAGCTACGACTCCTCTATCTGCGCATGCGTCATGTCGTTGACGGCTCCCTCTTGTGTCATTATTTCCAACGCTTCCTGTTTCAAACTATAACTGTGGTTATTGTAATTAGTATTTTCTTAACATTTATGAAATCTATATCTATATGTTCTTTTAAGGCTAGGCAGGAGAGGGCAGTACTTTGTCTATTATATTTTATATCGTTTATGTGCTCTTTAATTCTGTCTTAATTTTTCTTTTTGTAACACCAATGTAATATCCGGGAAGGTTGGATTCTCTATAAGTAAAATTTATTTTGTAGATACCTGCAGTTTCTAAAGGGTTTATTTTGTCTTTATCTGACCGAATTCTTTTAAAATATTGCAATTGGGTTTAATTGGGATACGGAGGTTCATTTTATGGGCACGGTTGGAGAATTTTACAGCGAGACCGCAACAGAGTAGCAATTGGATGAGTGAAGGTGGGTTTTTCTTTTTGTGCGTCGTTGATGATGTTTAGTTTCTTTCTTCTATTTTTGATTAGGCGGGAATTAATATTTCTGGGGTAATTGGCTTCGTGAGCAAGTTGCTGCATAAATTGTCGTTCATCTTTTAGTAGTTTTTGGTTGGAACAGATTTCTAGAGCTCTATTAATATGGAAACGAAGGATTGCGATCTGAGCTGAGGAAATTCAGTTTCAATTGCCTTTAAACTGAATTTTCCTTCTTAATTGTTGAGTATGTTCGAGATTTTATTTATAATTGCCTTTTTAACTATGACTTGTAATACCGATAAATTATACAACTTATACACAACCTTCAAAAAGTTTTAAAAAAATATATACCCATGAATCTGAACACTTATTTTTTCTGAAGGATTGTCAGTATTTCAATATTATTCCTAAATGTCTACAAATAAAGAATAATTTCATATTTAACTCCTTTCGTTATGATGCAATAACCTTTGAAAACAAATTGTTAAAAAAGCTCATAAGAAGTAAATATGCCATCATACACCAACTCAACACTAAAATAGAAGAAACTAGGGAATGTTTAAAAGCAAACGCTAACTATCATACTTTTGAAAACCTTGTCAAAAAAACAGAATACTTTTGGATTAATAAATATGGTACAAATAAATCAATAATGAAGTCTTGCGATCCTCAATTTATAAACCTCTCCTCTTTTAAATTAAATAAACACCAAGAAGACACCCTAAACCTAGGACCAAAATTCATACTGGATGATAACATAAACTTAAAAGGATACAATAGCTGCTTATGAGACGGCAATAGAACCCTTACCTAACAATATTAAAAATGAATTACGACTTTTCACTCAAAAAGAAATTATTAAATTAAAAAAGAAAGATAAGAGGGATATGGAAGATAAAAAATGTTTAAAAAGAACTGAAAGATAACCCAGATATAACTTGCCTCAGCTCAGACAAAACAGGAAAAATTATTATTTTAGATAAGAAAGATTACATTACAAAAACGCTTGAAACTATCAATAAACTAGATGTTAATATATTAAATAAAGACACCACCACCAAATTCAACAATATCCTAAAAGATCTTATAAACAAAGGAAGTTGGCCCAATAACAAACCACAACAATTACATAACCCTACAGCTTTTGCTCCACGCATTTTTGGAAAATATAAAGATCACAAAAATCCCCCATCCCTCCACCCAATAGTTAGTAAATTTGAAGGCCCTACTTACCTACTTGAAAAATACCTAAAAAACATATTACAACAACTAATTCCTAGCTCAAATTCATCCCTCAACTCCACAAGTGATTTTTTAAAAGAGTTAAATAACATACAATTCTCAAATTCTATTAAAATGGTCAGCTTCGATGTCACCAATTTATCCATCAATAGACACCTCAGAAATGTACAATACAATAAGTAAAGAAATAGAGAATTCATTTAATGCAGATATTTCCATAACCCTTAAAACTGCCTTATCCCTCATCCTCAATAATTCATATTTCCAATTTAATGGTAAATTTTATAAACAGAATAAAGGTGTCCTTATGGGCTTCCTTATATATGAAAAGGTTGCTAAGTGGGATGCTCCCCGATATCCGGAATAGTGGCCAAGTGGAAAATGAAAAACTTAGAAACTTTAATCAATAAAACCTTCCACCCCCACATCAAGTACTGATTTCGTTATGCTGATGATGTTTTTGCAATAGTAGATAACAATAGCATTGATAATATTCTCGACGAAATAAACTCTTTAGATGAAAATATACAATTCACTATAGAACTAGAAAAAAATAACCTGAACTTTCTTGACGTCAAAGTAATTAGATCCACCCCAAGCAATATCGAAACTACCGTCTATCGAAAACCCACCAATAACAATAAAATTGTTAACTACTCCTCAAAAACTACTTATAACTATAAAATCTCAATCCTTCGTTCCCATATTAATAGAGCTCTAGAAATCTGTTCCAACCAAAAACTACTAACAGATGAACTACAATTTATAGAGCAACTTGCTCACGAAGCCAATTACCCCAGAAATATTATTCCCACCTAATCAAAAATAGAAGAAAGAAACTAAACATCATCAACGACGCACAAAAAGAAAAACCCACCTTCACTCATCCAATCCGCTACTCTGTTGCGGTCTCGCTGTAAAATTCTCCAACCATGCCCGTAAAATGAACCTCCGTATCCCAATTAAACCCAATTGCAATATCTTTAAAAGAATTCGGTCAGATAAAGACAAAATAAACCCTTTAGAAACTGCAGGTATCTACAAAATAAATTTTACTTATAGAGAATCCAACCTTCCTGGATATTACATCGGTGTTACAAAAAGAAAAATTAAAGACAGAATTAAAGAGCACATAAACGATATAAAATATAATAGACAAAGTACTGTCCTCTCCTGCCTAGCCTTAAAAGAACATATAGATATAGATTTCATAAATGTTAAGAAAATACTAATTACAATAACCACAGTTATAGTTTGAAACGGGAAGCGTTGGAAATAATGACACAAGAGGGAGCCGTCAACGACATGACGCATGCGCAGATAGAGGAGTCGTGGCTGGATTTTATGAAGAGGCGGGGAGCGAGCCGAGCAGGCCCAGTTCTGAAGACGGCAGCGGTTTAGCTGCCGAAAGTGCTAAAATGGTTCGTGTTTTTAAACTTTTACGGAGATTTTAATTGTCTTTTTAATGTTTTTAACTGTATAGGGTGCTTTTGGAGGGTCAAAAGAAAAGTATATTATCACCACTGTTATCATTGTATTTTGTGGTTGGGAAAAGTGCTTTATTTTAAATTGAGTATTTAAATATGGCTTTCCTAAAGAGACAAGAAAGGTGCGTGTTGTTGCAACTCACGGAAGAATTTGAGATTCAAGTGGGAGGAAAAGAAGTGATTATGTCTATTATTGATAGAATAGAAAAATCGGATGGGTATGATGAGGAAAGAGCTAAATTATTTCTCAAATGGATTTTGGAGGAATATGAACAAGAACAAGAGTGTTTAGATAAAATTGCAGAGCGAGAGTTTGAATTGGAAAAATTAAGAATCACTTACAGGGCAGAAACGAGTAGCAATGGAGAGAATAGCAATCTAGCGATAGGGGAAATTCATAGGCGGGTTAGGTTAAAGGATCTTGTCCCGAAATTCGCTCCAAAAATTCTCAATATATTGATCATAATATCTCGATCTTTGTGTGTTGTTACCCGTATTTTATTAACATAAAAATCTGGAATGAGTTAAATAAAGAGCACTAGAAAACTTTTATACAAACGGACACATTTAATACGTAAAAACTTAACTACACATACATGTAACATTCAATCTCTTCATAAGCAGTAATATCCCGCTCGTGAAGCGTTCTAAAAAACCGCTAGCTAAAGTTATAGTTGAGACTACAAATAACGTTGGCTCGTGTTATTTGCAGATTATGTCACACTTTGTTTTTTATGATTTTGGAACGGCAAGCTGAAAAAGAGCAAGTAGACAAAGATTGTTGGGTATCCCAATTAATCCCATTACTCCCACCGGAAGTAGCAGAAATTATAGTGAGAGAGCCAGTAAAGCTTAGTGATGATTACTCGCATATAAAAAAAAATTCTGCTTAAGCGGTTCAGGCTAAGTGCCGCGGCTTTGAGATTAAAATTTGAGGAGCACAATAGGAAATCGGGAACTTTATGGTCTGACTTGGTTTACGAACTTAGGGGGTACTTAGAAAGTTGGCTTCTCACCCCCGGCCCCCCTCGTCACAATTTCGTACACACGCCCTCCAAGCATTACATCATTTATGGACGGCCCCCAAGATCTTTACTGATTCTCTTTTCTTAAAGTGGTTGATTTTCTTCTTTTTTAGGCATTCATTTCATCAGCTGAGGAATGTCAGGAGTTGGAAGATGTTCCTCTTGAGCACATTACATCTCAACCTACACTCTTGACCAACCCAAGCGACCCTCTTGAGCCAGGTACATCTCAAGCTACTCCAACCTCCAACCTCAACAGGATTGTATTCAAAAAGGATTGGAGGTGGAAACCAAACAGAGTGCGGACCAAACCGATTATACTAAAAGCAGACAACTCAAAACAATTAATAGAAAGTGAAAAGGAGATGGCCACAGCACTCACACAGTGTGCTGAGGCTCTCCAAAAACAGAATGTACTCAAAGGGGAAGAGTTGCAACTTCTCAAAGAAGATTTGGAACTTAAAAAACAAGCTCTAGTCATTGAGCAGCAAAAAGCGGATGCTTTCGTGGCAATCGCCAACATACTCAATATGAAATTTTCGGAATAAAATTTTATTTTGTTATGCCTGTAATAATGTCTTATTTGAATCCATCATCAAAAGTTTTATAAAAGTCAGACTGAATACTTGATTTGCTCAAAACTAGAATGTAATCACATTTAAATATTCAACAATTGTTAAACAAACATTTTTTTTTTCTTGTGTAATGTATGTTATAGAATAGTACCATAGTATAAAATTAATTGAAATTGTTACTCTTACACCATCACAAAGTAATTTTTTATGTAACAGAAAACTTTTGGATGTTAAATTTATATAATGTTACTTTTAAACTATTCTTAAATTTTGACATGTTATATTAAACTTACTAACTCATTTAAATAAGAAACAGTAACCTGAAAAAAACTGAAAATAATAAGTGTTCATAATTATGCAATGTCAATTGGCTAATTTTTTGTCGAATTGTAGCTAAATGATGTGGCCGAATATTTGGTTATAATTTTAACCAACTGTTTGTTAGATGACAAAATATGGTTTTAACGTGCATCCCTACTTTTTTTTTTTCTGCTCTGGAGTTTTGCTGCTCCTGTTGCATACATTCAATTTAAGTAACTATCAGTTTATCTGAATGTGAGATTTTTGTGTGTTGATATTCTTTGCCACTGTTATCATAGCTAGATTCATTTTCCTCATTTACAATAATTTCCTGTGTAATTCATAAAATCCTGGTTTGTTTTTTAGTAAAATAGATCAGTTTTAGGGGTTGAGAGTAAAAAAAAAAAAAAAAAATCGGTTTGAATCACCCTAATACAGTAAAACCTGTTTAAGACGTTTTCCCACTTAATAAGTTCTTATTGGTAGTTCCCACTTTTTCCCTGTTCTTACAATGTTAAAACAACTCATTTAAAGAGTTTTGTTCCAACAACTTTCCGGCTAAAAAAGTTTTTTTTTTTTCCCCACCACTTCTAAGCTTACTATCAGAACGTGTTAACAGTGTTGTTCGAAAAAATCATGCGATTTTGGTACATAAGTACAAATAAACTAATTATGCCAGGCATGTCATTTACATTTGTAAATCAAATACTAAAATTTAGGCATGACATCTTTAAAGAATTAATACACAGCATTAAATAAGCATTTTTAAAAAATTGAGATGAAAATTAATCGGATCGGAATTTAAAATTAAGATGGTTACAAACAGCAGTGGCCCTGCGGTAAGTGTCGCCCCCTGCTAATATAAAAAAGATGTCCCCGTTTATGCTCTTAGTTTTTGTGTTCGAATGATAAAAACCTACAAAAAGGAACAAATTATTTTCATCCTATATAATTCTGAAGAGCTTCTGGATATATTGGCCTGTATCAAAAAACGGAAAGGAAAAAGAAAAGAAAATCTGAAACACTTTCAGATTTTAAATACGCACAAAAGTGCTATATATTAAAAGCGTATTATAATCCATGGGTCTTCCCTATTATCGTTCCTTATTTCATTAAGTTGGAAAGTATATTATTATTCATGAGTGTGATTAAACAAAATTAAAATTTGTATTTCTAACATCCTTTTTCTGGATGTAATACATTAGAAAAACCTCAGTTTTTCGAGCCTCGTCAGGGGGAGACACCCCCCCTTGAACCCCCTAACTTTTTAGTTTCATTATTGCCATATTAAAACGACATTAACTGACTATGTCATTTTATCTGGCATCTTTCGAGTATTTCGCCTGGTAACCCTATGTTGAAATTTTTATTATTGTAACCTATTTATAGAAAAATACCGGTGATGCATATTCTACAGCTTAAGAAATATTGTAACAATAGATTAAAGCTGTTGTGAACTAACAGTATTTAAATATATGTAAAAAATACATCTGAAGCATATTCTGTAGCTTACGAAATATTGTAACAATAGATTAAAGCTGTTGTGAACTAATAGTATTTAAGTATATGTAAAATTATGTGGCATACTTTTATGTCACATTTTTCATTCAATTTTCAATAAAGGGGGTGAGAGATAAAATGACAGTCATTAATAGATTGTGAAAAGCTGCACAGAAAAATGCACAATTCCAACTGAATGAAAATTTCAAAAACTTATTCTCAGGTGTATTCAGCAGACGATAAATTGCTCCAAGCGTTAGAATCATCTCCGCAAAATATTTTAATTTAAAAACAACCTTACAAATAATCTAGACAAAAAAAAAAATAGTTATTCTTTTATTTTTACTTCAAGAGTCTGAATCATTTAATAAACTTGCTGAATGTGGCAACCTAGATAAGCATAATCTCGCTTTTTGCACTGTGGGGTTACAATTACGAAATGGCGGAAAGCAAAAATTAGATTTTTGCGAAACGTTTTTTATCAATATCTCCTAAAATAAATCGAAGTGTGTCGGGACCTGTCATGAAGAATTTCCATACAAAATTTAGTAGGTCTACGGTCACCCGTCTGCGAGCTACGCGAGACACAGACAAAAAAACAAACTAACGGACAGTTTACACATTGCTTTATTTATAGATTGCAGAGTTTCCTATTGGATGACAGTACTTGATTTGATTTTCTAATTTCTTTACTGGATGGGGAAGTAGTAATTTTTCCAGATCCTCAATTACAAACAGAAGTTGCTATTCTATGTTTTGCTCAGAGGCTGTAAAGCCCAAAATATGATGTGATTATGTATAGTTACCAGATTAATCACATTTACCTTAGCATATTTATTAAATTATGAATATTTCAAAATATAATTATGCTGTTATTAGTGTTTAACTCTAATAACAAAATATATTTTTTCATGACCAAGACTTTTTTAGTTTTACTGATAATATAGTGTTGTGTGTTTTCGTACATACAAATAATGTAAAATGGATTTTAGTTAGACTTTATTTAGTATTTAATTACAAAATCGAAAAGCAATATTTTAATTGCTTTTCGATTACAATTAAAATGAAATTTTTTAAAATTAATATTCAGCCTAAACTATGTGCCGAATATTCGGTATTTGGCTTGAGCTACTAGCCAAATATTCGGCCAAGTCACTATTTGTTACACCTCTACCTTCAACCCCTTTGAAAAGCTTAAACTTCTAAGCTTCTTTTTAGGTTTTACTGTGTGTATATATATCTGTTTCTGTAAAAAGTATGTAATCCTAATTGCAAGGAATTAGGAACTTGGTGCTTAAAAGGAAAAAAAGAGCAATTACATCGATGTTCAAAATACTTTATTCAATGGTATCAAATAATTGATCTTCCTCAGGAAGATCTATGTCATCCCAATGTATATCTGCCTTTATACACATATTGTGCAAAATTACACATGAATTTATTATTCTGCATGCTGCTTCAGGCATATAATGCAGAGTTCGGTGTTTTAACAAGCACCTGAACCTGTTTTTCAGAACACCGTTGCAGCGTTCAATGACGCTCCTTCCTCTTGAATGAGCAGCATTGTATTCAATTTCAGCATGCCCAGGGGAAACTCTGCTGTAGGGTACATGCAGATATACTTCCTGTGGATAGCCACTATCTCCTAAAATGAATAGATGAAGATTTTTAGGTTTAAAAAGAAAGGAAAGCCTGCAAATTATATAACTGAGATGACTCACTATCGATAAAAGTAAAAATAATAAGTAGGTATGAAGAATAGCAACAAAGCATATGAAAAATATACTTGCCTAGCAGCCAACCATCACCATGAATCTTGGTGCCACTCTCAAATGCTCTTTTTAAATTGCACGATTGCCATATAAAGGCATCGTGCGTACATCCAGGGAATCTAGCCACAACGTTTGTAATTTTTAAGTCTAAATCACATACCTGAAAGATAAGTAAAACAATAAGAAAATATAAAAAGAAAAAGATTATTATTTATTTTGGTTTCTTCACAGCTAAATAAAACACATAGATCTCTTACTGAAGTTTTGGCAAAATACTTACCAACTGCACATTCATTGAATGCCAGCCTTTTCGGTTAACATAGTTTTTTTCGTTATGAAAGCCATCATTTGGAGGAGCAACTATAGCTACATGGGTGCAGTCTATTGCACCCAAGACTCCTCCAAGTCCACAATATTCAAAAAAGGCTTCCTTAACTTGTGCTTGTGTTCTAGAGGGGAAAAAAAAAAAAAAAGATTGTTAATAGATTGCATTGTGTATGTTAAGTTCAGTAAATGTTTAAATAAATTTAGTGAAAACCAAATTTATAACTCAAACAATCAAAATAGGAAAATAAATTAATTTTTTACGCATTTTATCATTGTGTTAACACCACCAAGTGCTTCATTTACAGGGTGGCCACAAATTTTTCCTTTTTAAAAATTTCTTATCCCTAGCAATGAAGTTTATCTTAATTGATTCAATAACAAGAGTATAAATTTTCATCTCAATCAATTAATATGTTCAGTTGCCGCAATAAACCAAAAGTTAGAGAAAAAGTGTGCAAAAAAAGAGGAAAATTTTTCGAACACTCCTTACAGACATTTCATACCTTTAGTATTAATATTTTTTATGTAAATCAAGTCTGCATTTTATAGAGCCAATTCGCCCAAAAAATAGCACTAAGGACCAATAGCAGATTCAGGGGAGGAGCTAGGGGCAGTGGCGTAGCTAAGGATGGGTTAGGGAGGTCACAACCAGTGATGTAAAATACCCGGGTATTTATTTTCAAGGGTAAATACCCGGGTATATACCCAAAATGGGCATTTACCTGGGTATTTATTTTTTAATTAACACTATCGTTTTAAAAAACCTTGTATTGGTAAGTTAGGATATTCACACACACACATATATATATTAAGTTTAAAAAGAAAATAAAAGAAAAACAAGAAACTTAGGAACCCTTTACAACTTTTCAATTTCATAAAACTTCAAAAACTATAATTATGAAAAGGAGCTATATGATACATTTTGAATAAAATACTTGATTAAATATAGCCTATAAATATAACTGTTGGAATAAAATTGTAAATAGGAATAATAACAAGGAACAGTATATTTGACAATTTGAAAAAAGGAGAGAAATTCAACTATACTAAATATATACAGACAGTGACCCAGTAGGTATTTACCCACCCCACATCACTAGTCACAACCCCCCCCCCCATGAGGAATTTTTTACCATACAAGATGTATGTTCTTCACTCCCTTACACACGTATACATATATATGAGTTGCAGTAGTCATAACACCCCCCCTCGAAAAATTTCTGGCTATGCCACTGGCTAGGGGGCTTCAGCCCTCCCCAAAAAAGAAGAGATTGCTAAAGGATGACATTTTGCTTCAATATTCACTTTGAATATGTAAAATGATGTATTTTAATTACTTAGCCCCTCCCAAAAGTTTTTTCATTGGTTTAGACAAGAATTTTGCTTTATGCACATTTTGTTTGGGTAAAATAAGCTTTTTTCACAATTTAGCCACTTCCAAAAGAGAATTTCTGAATCCGCTACTGCTAAGAACAACCAAATTTTGTAAAGATTTCTTCGATAAACCCTAATGTATATAGTGGAAAACAATTTTTGCTTACAAGAAAAACACCAATACTTTTCAGGGTTGACAAGTTTTTGACACAAGACAGTTTTTGATGGTTTCAACCATGCTTTAGACTGTCACGTCAGAAACCCTATGTTAAAAACTTTAAATATTGCACTTTCAAAAATACAAACAAATTACATACAGGGCCGAATTTACACATTTTTGCACCCTAGGCCAAAGGCCATAATTGCCCCCCCCCCCTCAAAAAATTGATCAATAGTTCCAATTTAATATACATAATAATTTGTTTCTTATAATCAGCACTATATTTCACGTGAAAAAGTTTTATAAAGTACAGTTTTTTTTTGTTTTTTTTTTTTAAGATTGTCAGATAATTTACATTATCTATTATCATTTCGATAGGAAGACCCTGAATTTTACACTTTAAAGCCACGAAACAGTTCAGTTTTGTGAAACTTCTGAAAAGTCATCGCAAAACAGAGGATTGCATTGTAAACTTCGTGAGATTTTTGGACACGTTAGACGCCCTTGGGCACGTTAACTTGCTGCAAAACTTCAGTATCAGTTTCTGTTCTCAGCATTTTTATGGGTAACATGTCAGAATCAGAATGCACTTTTTCTGGCGATCTTTTAGATGAAACTAAGAAACCAGAAATGCTCGTTTCATTCATTGCGCGATGTTTCACCGATATATTTTGGATGAAAGAGTTAATAATGCGTTTTCAAATTTTTAAAAATAATAGACGCGTTACACTCAAAGCAACAGACTTTTTCTCGAGCAGACATATTTACTGTTATGTGTGTGTGTGTAGTGCTGTTCTTTTTTCGGGAACATTGGGATATCGGACGAGCACAGACACTTAGACCCCTTTTTGATGATAACTTACTTTTATAAAGGAATATACAAAAGGAATATGATAACATCTTTTATAAAGGAAAAGAAAATGGAAAAGTACTTTTATTACATATCTAATATTTCCAAATCCCAATCCACTTATGAGTTTTCAGTTTGTCGAAAGTAAAATGTGGCCTGTATTGATATAAAAATTGGGCAAGAAATAAGCTCGTTTTAAGAAAGCCTTATAAAACTTTTTCAATTATGGACTTTGTAAGATGACTGGGAATTCTGCACCTGTACTGTAACAGACGGTGCAATATGACAAGATTATAAGCATACCCAATTTAGAGATGTGTTATTACGAGTTGTTAAAATTATGGTACTCATGGCAGCTTTTACTTTCTGAAGTAGATTATTCATTTGTAAATAATTCATAAGGTATAGAAGATCAAACAAGTAGAAAACATAATAAAAATAAAATACAGTTATAAATTTAAAAAAATTGAAAGTATACTTTTCATAATAATACCTTTGATCATTAGGAAATGAGACATATTTTTGCAACAGATGTCTTGACATTGCATTAGACACTTGTTTAATGCAGTTGCTAACGCTTGTTTGGGATAGCAGAATGTGGAAATCATTACCAATTTTTCTTTGATAGCATCCAAATGCAAAAAAATTCAATGCACACAACACCTACAGAAAAATAACAGACCAATATTTAGAGAATACAGAACACATACCATATATGTACATTTGTATTTACTCAAAAAGTAAATACATATGTACATTATACAATGAGCAATTACACCAAAGTTAAAATATTTCTTAAGTAAAATTTGTTAGACAAGTTTTTAGGATGTCATGAAAATTACAGTTTGAAACATTCATACTGTTACATTTGTGATGGTTTGAAATTCTTACATAAAAAGTAGATTTGCTAGCAAATAAGACAATACAAATTATTTGTGCTAGATCTCCATTAAGCTAGATCTAAATTCTTACATAAAAAGTAGATTTGCTAGCAAATAAGACAATACAAATTACTTGTGCTAGATCTATCATAGAAATTACTTTTCTATTAAGGTGAAAGTACATTTTTTTTTTATTTGGTACAGTAGTTAAGTTCATTTGGTACAGAATATAAATATCAGCCATGTCATAAGAATTGTAACCTTTGATTTGTAACAAATTGATTTTCCTCATGCATGTTTAATAAATGACTTAAAAGTGCATAACTATATTTATATTTTAATAAAAATGACAACAAAAAATACAACTTACTTTGATTTCAGTGTTGAGGGCAGTCTTTCGAGCTGTTTTAGGCTCTAAATATTGTTTTAATTCTTCCATCAGTTGGAACGCTAATGACTTATTTAACCTGAAATTTTTTATAAATTCATCGTCTGTTAAATCAAACGCTTCACACCTAGGAATCGAAATTCGATTCCTAGGCACCCTTCTAGCATCTTCTTGCTGTGCAAGAGCTGCTAAAATTAACAATCGAGCCATTGTTTTCAAGATTTTGAAGTAAACAGAGCAAAAATGACCACGCACGCTGCCTTGTATCCGAAACGGAAAGAGCTTCTCACTCGCGTTTACCGTGTCGGGAAAAAAAAGTGGAATTTCCGATAGGGTTTCCGATATCGGATCGTTCCCGAGACCATCGTGGTAGAACAAATTGACGCCCTTTCGGAATGTGACGTCATGAGTGAGAAAATGGTTGTTTTTCCGCTTCGGAAAGGTTTCCGAGAAGATCGTGCTAGGGCCCCTGGAGGGAGATTGAGGGGATTCGTCAGCATGTTCGTAATCGAAGTGACATTTCTATTTCCTTCGTCGGATTTCTTCAACAGTTTAAAAATGGGGCTCACCATCCACTTCTTCACTAAGTTCTTTGGCTTTCTCAAGAATATTTTTGTAATTTACGTCACTTCTATGTTCTTGAATGAATAATTTTAAGTTACTTATTGCATGTAAGGCTAGTGCGACATTCAAACCCTTTTCTTTCAATTGTTTTCTGACAGGATTAATTCTGTTAAGCAAATCGTGCCACAGTATCAAGGAAGAAATAAATTTATAATCCTTGATTTTGGCACACAGACTTCGTGCTTCTTGTTGCACTTCTTTTGAAAAGCATTCACCTTCGGATATTTCAAAAAGAGCGTCATATATTTCTTCTAGTTGATATTTTAAAGGCCGAATGGCTTCAATTTTGCTTTCCCATCGAGTGTTTGAGAGGGCTTTCAATGTTAAACAGGAAATGTTTTTCAAAAGAACTGCCCATCGTTTAGGAGAAGAAGCAAATAAATTGTATATATAATTCTTGAATTGTCGAAAAAAAGCTAACAGTATCTGCATTCATCTTTGCTGCATCGTAATCATTAAATTTAAGCTATGAGCGGCACAGGGAACATAAAGAGCACGAGGATTTATTTTTAGGATATTATTTTCAAGACCATTTTTTTCCCTTTCATATTTACCATTTTTTCCCCTTTCATATACCTGGCCTCTCATATCATCTAGAGGAATGTTCCACATTTTCAACATTTGCATTACTGTCTCACATAGGCCGCTACCTGTATAATCATCAACTTTAATAAAGTCTAAAAAATGCTCCTTGATTTCAGCCCCTCCATCACTGCAGACGACAAAACGTATGACGACACTCATCAGTTCAGTTTTGCTAACATCAGGTGTACAGTCCAAAATTATAGAATAGTACTTGGCTTTTCGCTCTTATACTACTCCCAATAATTTGCAACATTTCATTTTGACTATATTTGCTTGATGAGAGAATGAACTTTACTGTTGCTACCTTTAGGTCGTAATGCTATTTCTATGTGAAATTCCATAACTGGATCGACCTTTGCAAACAATTCCACTAATTTTAAGAAGTTTCCCTTGTCTTTTTGGTACAGCCCATCAGAGAGCCTCGAAGGCCTATATTCGGGCTGCCAAGAAATTTTGTGATCTCAATCAGTCTTCCTAATACATTTGACCAATGCTTTTTTTTCATTTTCATAGATCTCTTGCATTTCGGAATCAACTGTTTTATTTTTGAAAATTTTCTCATGATCTTTCCATTTTAAGAAATTTTTCATATGTGCTCTACTAGTCTCATGCCTATGCAAGGTTTTAGATACATTTATCCATGGCCTTTTACGAGGCTAGTACTGTCAATCGGTGCAACTATCTTGCAACAAAAGCAAAAAACAGAATTTTTACTCATGGAATATAATAGCCATGTACGGGGAACTAATTCTCCGTTTTCCATTTTTCTGTTGTAGTATGTATCACTAAATTTTCGCCCATTATCACTTTTCAGATATATTAAACCTTTCTATTGAATAGGCCCAATTTCAGACAAAGTCATTCTCACTCTGTCGCTAAGAATTGGTCACTTTGCAGGGTCTTCAAAATCAATACGAAGAACGGAATTTTCGGGGGGGAAGGCGTAGCATCGGGTGCCATTCTAAACTCAAAAACTGAGAAAAGGTTGATCTTCGTAAAAGGGGGCGCCTTTTTTTTACATTTGCAGGGAGGGGGGGGGGGGCATGTACCCTATGACCGCCCCTGCTTTTACATATAGTAATATATCTTTCTAAAAGTTTTTACTTCCCTTTTACATATAGTAATATACAAAACCATACCCAGGGGGTAGGTCCTATGGATCCGGACCCTGCCCCTCCCCTTAATGACCGTATTATATATATATCAAATATGAGTGTATATGTAGGAGAGAGAGATATATAAAATGATGATATTTAATCAAACTGACCACCCCCTCCCCCTAAAAAAATGTCGGACCCCTTCCAAAATTATTTTCTGGGTACGGACCTGGTAATATATGTTCCTGACCCCCTCCCCCATCTTGGCTACGGCCATGCAGCACATTTTATCATAAAAATAAACAAATTATATATACACTGCAACCATTATTAATATAAAAAATATCTTCCTAAAATCTGTCTATTTTTAAAAAAAATTTGAAAATTTTTGCTTTGGGGACAATTTGGTGCCCCTCTGTGTTTGGCGCCCGCCTGCAAAGAAGGCCTTGCAGGCCCGCTTCCGCCGGCCCTGTTAGCAAGTTACTAGCTTGCTATTTGTAAAAAATTCTAAGTCCGTTATCTTGAAAGAGTAACTGAAATACACTAAGTTGAACAATCCAATGTTTCTAAAAAGACAATTTCACATATCTAACACTTCAGAAAAAAATGTATCAAGTTCGTAACATTAAAAAAATACCAAAGTTCGCCACTTCTATAAAATTTTCAAAGTACAGATCTGTTAGTTTATTTCAAGAACATATTCAACGACTTATCAGAACATAAAATGTACCAATGTGCAAAACTTAAAAAAAAAAAAAAAATACAACTTACAATCTATTAATGCAGTTTACTAAGTATTTTGTAAAATGCTTTACTTGATAATTCTGAAAAATAGTCTAAGTCTCTCACTTTGTACAGACATAAATTGTATTAATTTTAATTAGTTAAGGTTTAAATAAAGATAAGTTTATACATCTATGCTAAAATAACTGATTATTTATGTACCAAATTTAAATCCACTTTATCAAAAACATGTTAAGCATACTACTTATACGAAATTTACAAAGTTCTAATAGCTAAGTTCCTTTCGAGAAATAATTTCATAACTTATGAGAACTCATAAACATATACAAATCAAAAGTATACTTAGTTTGAACAAGTACCATGTATAAAAGTAAAAGCATATTTATTTTAATTTGTAAGCATAACCATCTCAATCAGTAAAATGTGTAACATGTGCACTTAGTTGATATTTCTTATAAAAATATTCAAGCCCATTACTTAATAAAAATTACAAAAGTATGCTAAGTTAATACTCTCGTGTTTTAAAAACATAGTGTCTGATTTAAAATATTCTGTTACTCCAAGTAAAATGTGGTAAGATCTTTACATTAAAGAACACCTCAAAAAATCTTTATTTAAAAATACTAAGTTTCTTTATCTCACTTAACTTTAGTTTTGAAAAACCTGTAAAATCGATTAAGTTATAAAATTATGGAAACTGACTTTCTTAGCTAAGTTCATTTTATAAAAAATTAGTACTTTGTGAATTCTCATGTAACACAATTTACCTACCACACTTAAGTTTATGATTTTAATAAGAACATTTTATTTCTATGTAGTAGATTAATGTTTCCATAGTATATGCTTCAATAAATTTTGTTAAATTTGTAACTTTTTACCTTGTAGTGTATAAAAGATAAGTATAAAACACAACACGAGAGTCTTAAATCTTGTCAAAGTATGTTAACTTTACCACTTTTTGCTGCAGTAAAATTTCATAGATTTTTATTTTGCAAGTAATCAACACAGACATACACATGAAGGAAACACAGAAAAGTTTTCTTATTTAAACTTATTTATTTACAAAAAATATATTTTAAATTACACAAACTATTTACACAATTAAGAAAATAATAACTTTCCAATGAGTATTCTATAACTAAGCATGCATAAGTCAGTAAAATCTTACTGTTGTAGAAGCAAGCATACCTTTTCTACATAATCACAATGGTTTTAATATATTTTTTACAATCGCAATACTAGTTATACACCAATAACATCACATAAGTACACGTTTTTCCATCCTTGGAATTAGCAAAATCTGAAAACGGTTGAAAAAATGTATTAAATAGCACATTTTGAAGATACTTCTATAGTCTTCAATGAAAATGTTTGAAAAAAATTCTCCGTCATAATTACAAGTACATTTGTTCTCGCATATCTCTCTTGCAATATACAACATGTCGACCATAAACCATGCTTTACTACTTATAAGACCCTCTCTCTCATCACCATGTGTTCTATTCGAACAAGCATGTATCCTTTGCGAAGGATGATCCTGAACCCGGCCTATGTTTTTTAAAATTTCCTGATGTACTATATCCATTAATTGTTGTTTAGCCTCATCAAAATTACAATAGGGTTCACGGTTACATTTTTGCGGGTTTAATTTTAAAATTAAATGAGGTAGGGACGTCGTATATAGCGGTTTTAGAATGCATTCTGATATTTCATTTTTCATTTCACAAAGTTTTAATACTTGGTCATTTAAAAGTGTTAAGGAAATTGGATTTAACGTAAATGAATCTCCGGTTTTGTAAATTTGTTGTAAAATACATTTTCCATCATCATTAAATACAGATAATTGATTATTACAAATAAAAGAGCTATTGTATTATTGTAATTATTGTAAAATATATTGTAATTGTATTGTAATTATTGTAAAAAATGTTTTAAACAATAATTTTAGTGTATGAATTTATGAAAAGGATGTCTACATGTTTCTAAAATTTAAGTATATAACAAAATTGAGTTCCTTTCATCGCAAGTAAAGAATCTTAACCCCGTTTTTCATATTAGAATAATCATAATGCATTTAGCACATGTTCAATAGATATCCTGTACAGTACTCCAATGCATTTGTCAAAATTAGATCCTGTTTTTCAGTAGTAAATACCTATTTTATAAATAAATACTCATTAATCTGCAATGTATATAATTTCTAACTACACTGTTCATCAAAACTTAACAAAAATAATTTGCTTTAATGCTTTAGTCTAATGATCTTTGCTAATTGTTTCACAGAAATTAATTTAATGATTCATTATTTTCCTAAACTATGTAAAATATATTAATTGTTTTAGCTTAACTTTGATATTTTATTTTAGAATATAATGCCGATCAGATACATGTTAACTAAACGGATAGGTTTCTATTTTCTGACACACTGAAATGGCTTTAATCTAACATGTAATCATTTTAATCCATAAGTCCCCATTTTTGAACGTAGAATGAAACACGTGTCCCCAATTCTGTACTGCATACCCCTATCAACCTCCATGAGTTTATCTTATCGGTTAATGAGCCCAGTGTTATTGTACCGGTTCTATCTATCACAACACAGTTTCTTATCGCGAACCGCGAACATTCGTTATAGGGATATTTAGTATGCACGTGGATGGATTTTACTTCAGCCATTCTTTTGTGAATTATGTAAGTATTACTATTATTATTACTATTATTTTCACCTCTCGCGTGTGCAAGTCTACTGTAAGTGTAACATTTTCTATGCATTATTTTAGTTACATATAGGAGTATACCGTAATTCTAATTTGATTTGCCTGATATACTTCAGGCTTCAAGCATATTAGCTCTTACTTATATATATTTTTTTCAAATTGCTTTAATTGAAAATAATTATGTGGTTCTTATAGTTTGCACTTTTGATGTGTTGTAATTTTAAGTGTGGTTTTTTGTTACTGTTAAAAGATTTTTGCATGTTTTTCTGTATTTTGGTGTTTTGCAAAATTTTAAGTGGGTAATCCAAAGAGTGTAAGTAATATTAATAGCATTATCAGCCGAAGTACTTTAAGTATTTATGCAGTTTGTATACAAAAACTGGGTTTTGAGGGATATATGGTTAAGGAAATTCTCCTAATAGAAAATAAGGCATGCATGGTATCTATATTTCAGTAAATTCTAACTAACATTAAATATTCGCTTGCTAACTAATTTCATCCTACATAAAATGGTATTCATTTAATGTGAATCAGTTAAATTCATCCTTTCTTATAAGAAAAAAGTACTCTTAAAGCGTTAAATGTATGAGGAATTGCTATTTTATTAGTATTTAGTTTCTAAATGTTATGTCTATTTTTCTCTTATGCCAGCAAAAATATTTTAAATTAATCAAGATGATGCCATTAAATAGGTAGCTGAGATGGGCAGTAGAGCTAATGTATTTTAAATCATTACTCTATTTTCCTGATCTGCTAGCTTGCTTTGCATCATTCAAGAAATTTACCTTTTTTTTTTTTTTTTTTTTTTTTTTTTTTTTTAAACGTAAGAAGTACTTTACCGTAAAAAAGATTTAGCAAGACGTGGCTTCAAGTAAGTAAAAACCTTGTAATTTTTTAGTTCAAGTAATGATAACTCTTTGCGATTTAAACTATCATTTTATCTAAGTGGTTGAAAGATATTTATGTACATGCGGTATAAAACTGTGCATGCAATTGTGCTAAAACGGATCTTGAATTTTTATTTCCAATAGTTCAAGTTTCTAACAATAGTATTATTATCCAGTCTAAAAGCTTGTGCTAGTTAAACTCACCTTCTATAAAATATGTTAAGTGCATAGATAAAATACCACTCAAAAGGTTTATGCACGATGCTTTCATAGTCAAACTGAAATTAAGTGTTGTACGTAAAAATATCTAACTCGTATCATATTCAAACTCTGTAAATCAAGTTACTCTACTTGGGATATACAAGAAAAAGTTTTGTAGGATTATTAAAAATGTAATTTTTTCTCTAGTTGATCTATAGAAAATATTAACTCGTATAATCGCTGCCTAAAATCTATGAAAAATGTGTTGGTAATCGCTAAAGAAAAAATGTTTAGATAAATACTTTGAGTATTTATACATTTGGTATACAAAAATTTGAGTTTTTGGGATATATGGTTAAAGTGGTTTTCTCGCAATAGAAAATAAGACTATATCCAAATCATTATATTTGTAAAATCTGTAGGTACTAAAATCTTTCTATGGTATAATTTTCTCACTTCCCTAACAGTAGAAGAAATTTGTAGAAAATGTATTGGTATCCTAAACCCTACTTAATAATAATGTTAAACTGCTACTTAACAAAAATACGGTATACATAAAATTAGCTAAAAATTAAATCTCTTGATTAACATTTTTTTTCTTGATAAATTAAAACATTTGATTAAAAAATATTTGTTGTAAAATTATTTAACTAAAAATAAATTAACTCTTGATTAAAAATGTATTGAGTCGGATATAAATCTCTGAAGAAAAAATGTTTAGATAAAGAAGGTTCATACACTATCTAAATCATTATTTGTAAAAACTGTAGGTACTAAAATCTTTCTATGGTATAATTTTCTCACTTCCCTAACAGTAGAACAAATGTTTAAAAAACCCTACTTTAATATTCTAGTAAACTGTTACTTATTAAATATATGCTATAATCTTAAACGGTATACAAAAAATTAGAAGTACGTATTAAGCTACATTTATTCAATTTACATTGGTTTTATTACTAAATGGTAAAGAAAAAAAAAATAAATAAAAAATAAACTTCGAAAAATTAAACAAAGTCCCAATTCATTTTCAAAACTAAAGTATAACACAATACAACTACAATTTTATACCTGAAGGATTCTCAGCCTGATGGTTTAAGCCAACAATCGTTAGCCTATGAATTCTTTTGTAGGTTGCGCGTTCAAATCTCAAAATTTTTTCCAAGTTCCCTTATTTGAAAAATTTGTTAAAGTCTGAAAAAATTGCAAGTCCCCTTATTTGAAAAAAGGAAAAAAAAAAATTCTTATCAACCCTTCCAACATCCGGTCTTAGCATCCGCTCCCCATCCGATCTCAACATCCCTTCCGGCCTCACCCCCCTTCCCCGCTCAGCATAGGAGCAGCTGTTATACAGTTGCGCTCGGTACCCCACAATTAACATGGTACCCCCTGGCAGAACTCTCCTTTCTTCCCTACTGTTATATCAGCATAAAGAACTAAATCACTTACTTTGTTTCACAATTAAAAAAAAAAAATCACACCATACCACGGTAACATATTTTAGCAAAAGGAAATAGTATACATGATAAACAGAACTCTCCTTTTCGCACACGCTTATTAGATTCTATTTACTTTTTCATCCCCCCCCCCTTGAACTTTCATTTCTTCGTATGCAGTAGTTTTACTGATAACACGCTGTAGATGAGTCGACCAGGAGAGCAGTTAACGAATGCCCATATGCTCTCTCTCTCTCTCTTTTTTTTTTCTTTTTACTTATGAGGTTTATAGAAGGAACACATTTTTTATTTAAAGATCCTTTGGTGCCCCATTTTCGATAGCACTCCGCAACAGCGTAAATCGGGAACTGGATCGGAGATCGTTGACCACGGGTGTCGCGCGCTATTTGTCCACTTCGGTAGAGGAGGACTGCTGGTTCAACTAATGAAAGGCCCCGAAGAAGCGTCTAGGATCCTGGGCACGTCGCCTATGAAGGAAGCTGGATTCGCGAAACACGACCGTCGGCTCTGGCCAGACATGGGACGTCGTTCAACGCAGCTCTTATTCTGGAAGGCTCCTGGCTCAGCTCTCTCAGCTCCTGTAACCTCCGCTTGTCAAATTTTTTAATTTATCGTTTTTAACACCGCAGATAACTGTCCTGTCTGTCGGCTTATGGTATGGGGGTAGCCCCCACTAGCAGTCAGACCGTCATTAAAGACGCAGTTTGAGAATTAAAGCATTTTTTATTTAACATGATTCAATATCTTGATTAGCAAAGCAGTCAAAAACAATTGTAGAGCAAGAAACAGTCGAAAAAAAAGTGCTCAAAATTCAGCGTGCAGCTGTATTTAAATAGGGATAAGGCATTGAAGGTTGCAGATAAAGATTCCCTGCGATACGTAATAACACGTGACTAACTGGGCAGGAGCAGGGGTCATTAATGAATTGGATTGATTGGCCATAGTAATTTAGACAAGGCGGAGTCAAAGTCTACCAGGAAAAACCATGTCTGGCGGATTTTTAAACGGAAAAGACTTCATATGGCTCCGACGAGGCGAGCAAACTGCCTTGTTTTGAGAAAAAGATTAATAACAGTGACTCATACAAATATTAATTTGGAAAGCTTAATTAAAAAGCCTAAAAGGGGTTTTTATATTACATATATATATATATATATATATGTAATATAAAAACCCTGAGGTAAATATATATATATATATATATGTAATGTATAAAAAGGTAATTTGGGTTTTACTAGTTTGGGTATTGTTCAAGCGGGTACTTTCACTGTAAGTTTTACTTTCCTGTCATACTTGCCACGCGCGCTCTGGAGCTATGTTTTATTATTTTGTTATTTGTCAAACATCAGGACGTCGATTCTGAGTTCTTTAGATGTACACGTGTCCCCACGCCCTTGTGTCCCCGGATGCGGGTCATGTTGGTAAATGTGTGTGGTTCGATCAGAGATAAGAGAGAGGAGGAGTTGTGTCTTCGCAGACCACGTGGTGTGGTAAGCGTAAATACTCCCGCACATCGAAAATCGGGGGACTTCTGCCACTGGAACTGTTTAATGAGTCCACGCTGATTCTTGTACCCGTCTCCCCTCCCCTCTTCTCATTCTAAATTGTAACTTAAATGTAATGTTCAATAAACCATATTACCTGCCTTAACTCTGAAACTTTACTTGAAATATCCGACGTCTCAAATAGCCGGCAGGATGATTGCCTGTGTGCCAATTAAAAATTTTAAATTGTAAAAAAATTAACGCTCAGTCGTCCGGGAGACGGGTTCATCGCCCATCGTTCGCAGGAGATGCAGCGCGCCTCTTCACTGACCAGCCGATGGCCTACTCCTTGAGTCCGCTCTCCACCGGCCAACTTCGTCGATCCCTGCTCTGGGAGATTTCAACACCGACTGATGAGTCAGGTTATCTTCTGAAGTACTTCACAGAACGTCCTGTACGTTCTACGCCGTTAATGCCGAAATGGAAGAACGTCTGCATTGATGAACAGCCTATGCGGTATTTCTGCAGCGCTCATCATACCGAAATCTGCGCCTCCTAATTCATCTTTTTTTTTTCTTTTTCGCACGTTCGCCACAAACCAAGAGAAACTCCTGTCATCATTACGGCGCGTCAAATTTCACCCAAAACAGGCCCCCACGAGAAGTGTGTGCAACTGGTGAATCATTTCCCCCTTTTCTCCGGGCCGAATATTTTTGTTTTTGTGCGTATAACTTAGGTTGACCGAAACTCCCCCTGCCTGCATTGAACTTGTGAGAGAAGATATTTTTTTTTTAGTGTGTTTTGTTTATTGTTGAAGAATGACGATTTCGACTTGTGGATATTGATTAAGTGAAGTACGTATATTTTCAGAGTTGAAGTGAACATTAGAGCATTATATTTAAATGGTTATTAATTGTGTGTGTTATTTTAAAGTGCTATTTTAATGTTGATAAAAAAAAAGAAGAAAAAAAAAGAAAAGAAAAAAAATTGTATTGATATATCTGCGCTTCTTTTGATTAATATAGTATTTTCATTAAGGTAAGTTTACAATTGAATTGTGTTATTAAATATTTTATTTCAATTGAAGTTTTATACTGGTCTTACTTTTATTAAATTAATGCTTAAATTACTACTACATTACCTATATTTCCTGAAGATTTGAAATTTGAATTTTTGTTATTTGCATACTATGACGTAGTTTAGATTCATTCGATTATTTACCTGAAATGACTTACCGATTGGGACTCTCAACTTGACACAAATTCTAATTTACTTGAGATTATGTCATTTTATTCACTGAAAAGTCACTTGAAAATTTATGACAAATTCATGCACCCGGGTACGATAACTTAAATGAAAACAACGAATACTTATTGTGTCAATGTAAATAAAAAAATTTCTTGCATTATATTAGGTTTGCTTAAATGTAGATGTTTTATTTTGAATAGTTACTGTGTAAAATTTTTGTGTGCCAAAATGATCGTATATTATTTCCTTTATTGAATAATGATGCCAACTATTTTTTTTTTTCATGTAATAAAATTTAAATTTTCCTAGACGGTTAACTAGTAGTAACCAAATAAGAAAAGTACAACAAGACATTCCTAGAAAAAAAAAAAAAAATGTCAGGTCACATAAATGCAGTACCTCATGCAGGCTATCATTTATTGTATTACCTTGAAATATTCTTCTAGCAGCGTTCCTGTTAATACTGCTGTTTCACAGCTATGGTTTTCGAAATTTTCTACACACTACGCACATTTTTACATTTTTTTTTACATTGCCTTTACATTAAATAAATTTACTCCATTTTGCCAACTATTTTGCCAAGTTATTTTCATTCCATTCACTTTATGTCATGCAAGCCAAAGCCATAAGTATTTGCCAAAGAAAATGAATGTCAGCCATGTTTATTACATTTTGTTTAATTATATTACTATATTGTTGTACAGTATTATTGTATCCCACCTAGGTTGTAAATATTACTTGTGATAATTTGAAAAAAATTCTGCGCACTCATTGTTTTATTTTTATTGTAAGATTTTCGTACTATTGCATCATTATGTTTTGTCAATTTTTAGAAACTGCATCCTACCTCTCAAGTGTTGTATAGCATAACTCCAGAATTCTAGTCACAAAATTTAAGGTGTCTAAACTTGAAAATTAGATTAGTTCGCAGTTTTAAGATTAGGTTGCAAGGACGTCTGACTCGCAAGTGAGAGACTGGCCACCTCAATGATATTGCTCGTCAGACTTCTTTTGCCGGGGGGATATTGTAATGTATAAAAAGGTAATTTGGGTTTTACTAGTTTGGGTAGTGTTCAAGCGGGTACTTTCACTGTAAGTTTTACTTTCCTGTCATACTTGCCACGCGCGCTCTGGAGCTATGTTTTATTATTTTGTTATTTGTCAAACATCAGGCCGTCGATTCTGAGTTCTTTAGATGTACACGTGTCCCCACGCCCTTGTGTCCCCGGATGCGGGTCATGTTGGTAAATGTGTGTGGTTCGATCAGAGATAAGAGAGAGGAGGAGTTGTGTCTTCGCAGACCACGTGGTGTGGTAAGCGTAAATGCTCCCGCACATCGAAAATCGGGGGACTTCTGCCACTGGAACTGTTTAATGAGTCCACGCTGATTCTTGTACCCGTCTCCCCTCCCCTCTTCTCATTCTAAATTGTAACTTAAATGTAATCTTCAATAAACCATATTACCTGCCTTAACTCTGAAACTTTACTTGAAATATCTGACGTCTCATATATATATATATATATATATATATATATATATATATATATATATATATATATATATTTACCTCAGGATATACTGTTTTTAATTTGCGAAATTTTACACAAGTTTATAATTGATGTGCTGATTTTATTGTCTCGTACACATTCTGTACTTTTAAATGAGTGCTTTAGCCTTTTAATGTGAATAGTCTGATCTCCTATTTGCACTGGTTGTTTCCAGTTTCTTGTTTACAGATGGCATTTGGTTTTGTTCTTAAAGGCCATGGGACGATAAGAATACCGAATCGGCCCCAGAAAGGTATCGGGCTCATAATTTCAGGAAATGTTGCTACTTATAAGATACTTCGATGCTGCAAGTTTCAGATCTTTATGTATTACTGTTTCTGAATATATCGAAAAATACTGAAAATCAGTAAAAATTGTTATTCTCAGCACCTTGTGAATCAATTGATCTAAATACCGGATATGTTTTGGGGTATGATGGTAGCTTCTAGGAAAAAAATATCAGCAATATCTGTTCATAAGAACCTTAAAAAAACGAGGTTATTTTCTTAATTTTGATTTTTAAACATGTTACGATAACGCTGAAAATATGAAACTATTTTTTTTAAATTTCTCATTCAGTTTTCGATGAAATTATGAGCTTGGGGAATTTTTTAAAATGGTACGCCATATTGAAAAAAATTAAAAACCATTTTTTTTTGGCTCAAAAATCGATTTCTTTTTATGATTTAGTTCTTGAAATGATAAAATACAGAACTTTTGCGATTACTGTACTAGTGAAAACAACAGAATAAAGGAACACTCATATGAAAATAATTGTTCTTCGTATAATGAACTCTAATCATTATTATAAACTTTATTTATAACTATAATGAATAAATCAGTATAAAATACTATTTATATAATTCAACAACGTTTTAGGGAATTTAAACTTTCCTGCTCAATTATTAGCTAATTCAGCAACCATAAGATGGCACTGTAATTCAAAACTGGTAACACTGTTTTCTATTTTCATGAAAACCCACCAGATCTGTAGATAACCTTAAAATTATTTACTGTTAACATTCTAAACAAGTATTGGTCGTACTTTTGTCTGTATTTAATAATTAATTACATCTACTGCTGAGCCAAAGATAAAAGAATGCCCTTGGAACGCTGCCAAAAGAGTGGAACAGGCCAAAGGGGAGAAAGGAAGTTCCCAGAGGTATGAAAAAGTACGTATTGTTGTGTGAACTGCCAACCCTGTCCTCACATACTAGCGAGACCATAGATATAGGAATAACTAGATCACGCATCCGTATGCTAGTAAGAGGTTTTTCTTGTTGCCAAATATCTTCGGTGGCATCACCCATGATAGTGGCACAAAGCAGTGTCTTGATCATGGTTTATGGTTATTTTCGCCACTAGTCCAGCATCTTATTTATTTATTTATTTTTAATTAACTTTAAACATCATCATGCGCAAGTCGTGCTGTGCGTATAATTGCACCAACAGGTTTAGGAAAGGATCTGGAATATCCTTTCACAGGTAATAAATGCTTGAAATTAGTGGTATTGAAAATCAAATATCAATTGGTGTTCAATAACAGTAGTATTTTTAAATTTCCTATTTACGTATGCTTTTCGTTCACTTTGTGAAGTAATTGAAGAAGATATTGCACATCCTTCTTGAATTAAAGTAGACATTGCTTAATTCATGTTTCTATATAAATATAATCGTAAAACATTTGACCGTACGATATATATATATATATATATATATATATATATATATATATATATATACTTATTTTTAAATTGTATACTTGGCACTTAAACTATAAAAAATGAGATAAATAAAGCATCGTAATTTACTTTTTACGAATAATTATTAATCATATTTTACAGGAAATGATTAATTTTTCTATCATTTTTCAAAAATAACTCTTGAATTGGGGATATTGAATTTATCTTATTTATTCTAACTAGATTTTCCACATTCGAGCATTTTTTAACGACTTTTAAAATTACTAGTTTTAATATTAAATTCATATTTTTGTTTAGTTCAACTTGATTGTTTGTTTAAGTCTTTATTTATGTTTCTTTATACTTTTGTTTAAGTAAGCTTTATTAAGTTAGTTATGGTAAGTATTTTAACTTTTTTTTTTTTTAAATAAGCATATCAGCTCTGTAGTGTTGTATCATTCCACAGTTTAATTTTAAAAAAAAAACCTGGCTGGTGACGCAATTTTTAATATTAACTGAAATTCTATTAAATCAGAGCTTTAATTGAATGTACGTTTAAGTTTACACATCCCTGTCTGAACAAACAATAGTATACTATAAAATGTATTTTTATGCCAAGCAAAGTTATCATGGGAGGATTATTTCTGATGCTTTTTGTGCAATGTTGTGCACAAAAAGTGCACATGCTTTGTGCAATGCTTCGATGCTGCAAACTGTCATTTTACTTAATTTTTCTAGATGACTTTCTGATTTTAATAATTTTCTGATTGTTTAGGTTTCTACTATCTAATAAAGAATTGACAAATAAATGGATTTCTGCTGTAAAAAGAGATAATTTTGTTCCTAATATACATACATTTATTTGTTCAGAACACTTCAGTGCTGAATGTTTTGAATCAAAGCATAATCGGAAGTTGCTAAAAGATGATGTAGTTCCAACTATCTTTAATTTTCCAAAGCATTTGAAAAAGGTAAGTTCTAAACGAGGTACTTATTAGGGAGGGATAATGGGAATGGGATATTGTCCCCACCCCACCCCCTCTCAAAAGAAAAGAAAGAAAAAAAACAGCAAAAGCTTTTAAAAAGTTTTTATTGTACACAATAATTAATATAATGCCTTTATATGTATATTTCATGCCTTAGAAATTGATAATATACACCCTCCAAAAAAAGTATTCGAGCAAGAGATTAAATTTCCTACGTTGGTTTTGAATATTAAAAATTATTTATCATAGAATATGAATTAGCCTATGTATAAATATGAATTTCCGTAATTCTGTCAAGTTCTGCGTTTTTCAAAAACTCAATTTTATTCGCAAATCTAAAATATAGGAAATTTCTCTCTTGCACGAATACTTTTTTTGGAGGATGTACTTAATTTCAGAAGGCATATTGTTGTAAAAACGAAAATAAAGATAATCGTTATTTTTTTTTAATTGCCTTTGAATTTTTTTCTTCCTTTCCATATTTTGTTTCCACATACACAAAATAAGACTCATAGTACATCTATTTTGATATATAGCTATAATTAATATTTAAATTTGAAAAATAAAATTATTAAATTTTGTTAAATTGACATTCATGTGTTAAATTCAATTATAATTATGTATTGACAGATTTGGCAGAATTGTTTTAATGATATGTTTGTATTTTAATTACTTCTTCAGACTTGATTGGAGTTGAACTAGGTTTATAATCAGACATTTTATATTTATTTGACAATCTTCGAATCTAACATTAGATAATTGTTAGATAAAGACTCTTTATCTAACAAGTAAACTAGTAGAATTAATAAAAAACGTGTTACTATGTACTACATTTTATTATGTTCTTTCTTTGTGAACATGATTCTTTCAGAATATATTTCATTTTATAAAGAAAAAACATCCATTTCAAATCTTATACTAGTTATGCATTTTACTGTGTACATACTGTTACATATTTTCATGGTTAAGTAAATAATGAATGCCATCTTAAATTTAAAGAAACATTAAACAACTGCTAAACCATTAACAAATTTTAGTAAACTGTTTCTAAACGTAGGTATGTTCTAAAGTAGTGACTAGGCCAACCCCTGCTTACACAAATTCAATGAAATATATTTTTTTTTAATTCTGTATCCTGTTTCTTTAAATATTCATTTTAAAAAAACAAAAGATACATAAACAATTTTATTTCATAGAAGTAGATTAACTTGATATTTAAAATAAAGTGATTTCAATCAGTAATATTTTTAAAAATCAATTGATTTAAATTAATGCAACTCTGTTATATACATTAAAATATTCTTTTACAGAGAAAGTTTTTTTTTTATTTACTTTTAGGAACAAAAACCAAGACCTCCACCTAAACCACGAAATTTACATTATAACATTATTACATTATAACATATTAGAATATAACATTATAACTTTTTGGAAATCGGTTTCTTTTTAAGATATAAAGGACGTGTAAAAAACATGTTTTGGACTCCCACTTCAAAAGGGATAAAATTTCCTAAGTATAGCCTTTTTGCTTAAAAAAAAAAAGTAGAAGAAGGCGTATTTGAATCTCAAGAACGTTAGAAATACATTTAAGAGGGAAAGAAAGATCCAAACTCAATCACCAAACTATGCCACAATATTATGATTTTCTTAAAATGTAACACGAAGCACAACCCCCCCCCCCCTTGATATGAACGTAGTTTTCTCTTACGAGATCTATGACACCTCGGTCTTTTACAGTAGTACTTCCAATACACAATTGATACTTTATTTCAGTTCACATCTTTGTTCAGAAAAAGTTTTTGTTTTCCTTGTGTGCAAAAATAAATATTTAATCGATTATTTTAATGTGTTACATTTTTAGACCATCTAACAGTAAAAATAAACTAAAAATAGCTAGCAAAATATCATAACAAAATGATTTTTCGTTGAATTTGGTTCTGAATGCGTATTCTCAATGCTTGAACGAATCATCAATTCTGTATTTAAATGTAAATTAATGCTGTTGCATAGCAGTCGTAAGCAGCGACGTTTTCGTCTTTCTGCCACTATCGTGTCGTCTGCTCCGGAAGTGCACTGGCAACAAGTTTCCTCCCCTTGTGCGCAATCTAGTTCACTATTCCTATATCTATGAGCGAGACAATTTCTTGCACATCTGAACCCATCTCCCCTATTTTCACGCTGTGAAACAAATCGCAGTATCTCTTTTTTGGCAACAATCTTTTGTCTTTGGATCAGCAGTAACTTTATTATTTAAGTGAAAATATGTCGACATCTAACACAAATAATCCAAAGTGTTGCATTTGTTCAAAATTCATTAAAAAAATCACGAGATACTCCAAAATATATACTATCTGATGAAGATGCTGAAGTTTTTTCAACGTTCTTTGATCATCCAATTGCACTTGGTGATGTTTTGTGTTGTAATTATCATTCAAAAAAATATAAGAAAATGAAACTTGACGACAAGGATCAGGCTACATCGTTGGAGGATGAATTACCTTCAGATACAAGTGAATTGTTGGAAAGAACTGAATCGAACTTATCACCGATGACTTTGTCTCAGTCAAGTACTGATGATCCAACTTTTAAAGAGGTTGTATGTGATGGTGATATAGAAGAATATAACTTCTTGAAAACTTAGTCACACACTAAAAAAAAATAAATAAAATACCTTACCAGATTGCTTACTTTATAAATTCTAGCTGTAGAACTCAAAATACTAAAACAAAAACATTAGAAATTTAAAAAAAACCCTCATTTTTTGCTTTTCTTTTCGAAAAAAAATAGGAATTTAATTGATTGAAAAATGATTCTGGATAACTAGTTTCCGGATAAGAGGTTCCATACTGTACTTAGTACATAATAAAATAAAATTTTTGTATTTCCTTATACTTTTCGTTTATTGTTATCAGTCGGTTATTGTTATCAAATACCATATGTCCCAAAGTGATTACATTAAGCGGCACCTATTGTATTTTTATTTCATAATAAAATTCACCTTACATTTTCAGATGTTTTTCAAAATTAAATAAGCTCATATTTTTGTAACTTGAATTTTATCTTCACATAATTGTAATTTAATAAGTTGACTGCTATATTGAGGTATGCATGTGTTTTACTTAATTATTGTTGGTGCACCCGTTTGATTGGAATGTATGCATGTTATGTACTGTCTGGCTGGTCCAGCAAATATCACAAGTGTGTTTGAATTTTTTCCGTATCCATCAATATATCCTTGTGTTTTCATTAATGTTTTAAAACTAGACCTTTTATAACAATGATAATTTATAAAGTATATAATTATAACGTAATGATAAAATAATAATTGATAATAAAATAAACTGTCTTCGGATAAATCTGCAATTAAAGAAAATAGTAAACCATAATTATGTATTATAACATTTTGAACGCTTTGTAAGGTCATATTTGTACACAATTATTTTTCCTTTTCTATATTACATATTCTTATATACAATTTTATAGAAAATAATTTTCCCTTTTATTTTGCATGATTATTTTTTCTGAATTAAATACAGTAGACACCGGTTATAACGTACTCTCATGGGACCTAAAAAAGTAGTACGTTATAAGCAATACTGCCGCCGGTAAGATTCAATATTACAGAAGAAAAGAAAGTGGCCTAATTCAATTTCACTGTAATATGTATTTTAAACAGGTCTGATTTTTTAAAATTTAAATTACATAAAAAAAAGAGAAAATTCTTTATCCCTTACAATTTTTATTGAGATAAATAATCTGTAATTTTCTTTTGTTTTAAAAGAGCAAATGCTACTTTGAAAATACCGGTTTGGATATCCATAATAGACTTCTGTAGAGTCTCTGCATTATCACTGCGGCATTCAAAAAATCGTAATGCTGTTTTTGCAGCATTTAATGCATCAGGTATGCTTGGTATAGGCTCCCTGTTTCTTCTTCACTGTCATCAGAATCATTATAGATAGGGCTTTTCAGAAGGCATTTACATAAAGAAGAAACTTAACAAAATTAACTGTTTAAAAAAAATTCTTTTTTTTCTGGATGAGGGGAGGATATATGTGATGAAGATCAAATATTAAATATTAATTGTAATTTATTTTCAATTTCTTACATTTAATATATTTTAAATCATACATATTAACCTTACATTTTCTTCTCCTTTTTTTTTTAAAAATCTACACCGGCTTTCAGAATTTTGTATTACGCTTTTTTTTCTCCACATGTTAAATTTCAATTAACTACTTTTTATCCGGATTTCATGCTTAAATTTTTCTTCTGCCCTTTGAACTATGTCAATAATAAGTCCGTTACGTTTCTTTAGTTTTCCTAGCTGTTACGTAACATCTTTTTCTCATGCAGAACATTTACTTTTTATTAATATGCATTATGCTGAACGTCTTCCTTTATGCACACACCACTTTATTTCTTTCATTTCCAAATATAGACATGGATTCACACATAGGCGTAGAGTTATATGGGCCCGTGGGGCTCGGGCCCCCCCAATAAATTGTGAATAGGGGCTGAGCCCACCCAATAATTTATCACTAAATACAAAAACTAATTTATACTAACATAAAAAAAAGTATTCACGCCATTTACAAATGTTTAAAAAAAAAACCTTTACTTGTACTTTTAAAAATTTTCTTCTTTTGATTTCAATCATGATTTAGTATTCATTGTGACGCCCTGTAACACAAAATGTTACTATAAGCTGCCCTCGCCAGGCTCTGGTTAATTAAAATCAGTTTATGCAATGTAAAGTATGAAATGAAGAAAAGTTCAGATGTGTCTAAAATGTACTATCTCGTCGAATATGCATTTTCCCCCCCTCCTTTGGATTTTTTACTTTGCTTCTATTTTTAACTTATAACATGGTAGGAAGATACTAACATGGATACTTACCTTACATTGGTATAGAATTCTATGGACCCATAGAGATCAAGCACCTCCAATAATTTACACTTATATATAGTAAGTCATAGCTGCCAACTACTATGGAATATAACTAACCACTTTTTGTAAACAGTATATTTTTTAATTATTTTTTTCAAAATAGTAACCAGCTCGTGCGCGCATCACAAAAATTTTGCTATGTTTTCAGCCGAAAAATCATGTAGAAAAAGTGGTTAATTATATTCCGTAGTAGTTGGCAACTATGAGTAAGTTATATGTACGTGAATCAGTGGCGTAGCCATAAATTTTTCAGGGGGGGGGATTATGACGTCTGCAACTCACATATATGTATACTGGTGTATGATAAGGGAGTGAAGAATATACATTTTGTATGGCAAAAAATTCCTTATGAGGGGTTATGACCCCATAACCCCCTTTACCCCCCTTTGGCTACGCCACTGACGTGAATATAAGTGGTTGAGGGGCCTGGCTCCCCCAATAATTTTGAAAACTTTACGCTTATGGATTCACATCAGTTAAGATTCTGCTGAACTAATTTTCTTTCACACGGGTTTACTGTAATTTGGCTGTCTTCAATAATTTGGTGCCCAGCGCTTTGTTATGTCTTCCCGTTCTCTCTGTTGACTAGGAATATTCTGCGGTTTTTCGGTGTCTGTAATAATGAATATATTACTGGCTCTCGTTTGGGCTTTCTTTTAATATGCCAAGTTTAACTTTCTTGCCAACCTCCTAATCATTCTTTGATTGAATTTGACTTCCGATTAATCAGACCCTTATTAACCATCATAGCTAACAGTCTCCCAGCCACCACCATCATGTAATCGTTTCTAAGACATTAAATAAAAGTTTTGCTCTTCAACAATTGCCTCTCTTATAATATTGTTTCGCAAAGTGACGTTGTACCTGGATTATTTGTGTGACATCACAACGCTCTCCCAATGTACTTTTTTTTGCTTCTAAAATAAACCTTCGATAGTAATTTAAATCGCCTCAACTAAGTACAACATCATAATGGTGTTAATACAAATTAAAATAAATTGAATAAAACAACAGAGTTGATTTGATTGATCTTCAAAAGAAAAACATTAATTAAACCAATTAACTTCTGTGGTGGTGTAATTAAATGTCTTTTACTTATAAATGCTTGATATAACACCATTGTGTAAGGGGTGAGGGAAGTGTAGTTTTTTCACATGATTTGCCCCATTCTAGCACAAATTTCAACATTTTTAATGTTTTTATGACTGTTAGTTGTTTATTCACTTGTAATTTCTGTTTTAGTGAAGTTCAAGATCGTGTTATGCTGACTGGACGACATATGGTTAGAGATGTTTCATGTAAAAACTGTGAAGCAAAGCTTGGCTGGATATATGAATTTGCAACAGAAGAAAATCAACGTTACAAAGAAGGGCGGATTATATTGGAAAGGGCTTTAGTTACTGAAAGTGATGGTGTGGATGATTATGTTGGTAATCATTGAAGTTGGGTGTTCAAATTTATCATTGGAGTGAAAAATCAGTGTTCCTTTTACAATGTTGTGCTTTATACTGTAAATATTAAAAATGATATCCTGTTTTGATGGAGATAGGTGGCGCGTTTTGTTTAAGTTGTTCTCAATGATTCATTAGGGTTCATAAAATATTTGTTTTTGAGACCATTTCCATAATTCTTTTTGGGCATTTAACATCAATGTATCATATTTTAGATTTTAAAAAAGTGTAATAGAGCAATATATACCAAATCTTTTTATATCTAATGGATGACATTTCTAATATGCCTGTTTCTGTAGAAGTGAAAATTATTTGAATGAATATTAAATTATATAATTAAATTAAAGAGGGTGCTTTGCTATATGCAGTGTTGTTATGTTTGTAGAATTATGTTTAATTTTTTTGTTTGTTTGTTTTAGTATTTCATATAAAGTTTTTCATGGAAAAGTAATTTATATCATGTAAGGTTTTTATTTTTCCCCCCACCATTTACTGGGATTTATGTGCCTATATTAAAAAAAGTTTGAAACTTGCACATTAGATTTTCTCCTTAATTTTTAAAGTTTTATAGAATGATAAGATAAAATATTTTTTCATTAACATTTTCATAAATATGGTTACTATTCATACTTCTTTTAAACAGGTTTTGATGAATTGTTGCTTGTGATAAATTTAGAGTACAAGCTATAGTTTGTTTCCAGTTTATTTTGTACTGTAATTCTTAAAATATTAAAAACTTGCTCCTGTAAAACTATACGGCTTTTTTTTTCTTTGTATGAAAAACACATTTTATTTCAGAAATGTATTTGTTTAGGTATATGCACATGAAAATATCGAATTTCAGCTTTGGGAAATCTCTCTTTCCCCAAAGAACAATGTGGCCAAATTAATGACAACTGTGCTGTGAAACAATTTTAGGTGGAGTAACAGGTGGGATCTGTCAATAGAAACAAAGTTTGTGTCTGTTTTGCAGGTACTCCCAAAAAGTGAAATCAACGATTGTGTGAATGCAAGTCTCGTCACTTGCACCCACCACTGTGATCTTCATTTTCACTGTCAGCAAAAGCCCAATCGACAGTGCGAAAATGCTGGATGACGGGGTGATATAGATTATTTTGAATTCCAACAATTGGGGAAGTAAAAATTTGGTCTAGTGAGTCAAATTTTTTCCGATACTTGAAGTGTCGGGAGTTGTTTTATAGTTATGTAACTACAAACTACTGCATAACAATAATTATTAAAACTTTTTGCCTCTTAAAACAATCCATGTTGTCACACATGATGGAAAATACTATCATTCTGCCCCCGCCCCCCTTTTTTTTCCTATGTCGCACACCAGCAATTTTTCTTTTTCTTTTTTCTCGTACACGTCTTAGCTGAACTGGCCTTCCGATTAAAGCTTACTTCTAAATATTATGCATATACAGTGCTTCAAGTAGAGAACATGCCACCCGGACAAACCTTGACGCTCCATTCTTTCTATTTTGACATAACTACACCCGAGGCACGTGTCCCGTTTGTCCACTTCTAGTTGCAAAATAGCATATATATTTAGAAAATTGCAGATGATGCCAAATACGATAAAAATTTGAATCTGAAACGAAATATTTTCTGTCATTTTTGGGTCCGAAAATTTGTGTGATTTTGAAAAATTTGTTGGTAAATTGATAGATTCCCGTCATTTTGTGATTACAAAACTTGGATTTTATTTTTTTAAAGAATAGCAGTCTTACAATGTTTGTAAAAGTGTAAATTTTATTAAGTGAAAAAATTTGGTGTATTAAAATGCAAATCCCACCACACTTTTGAATTAATATATTTTTAGGTTTTTTTATTTTAATAAAATTACTTCCCATACTTTGTTTAAAAAGAATCTTAAAATTGTCTGTAAATAAATGTACCATAAAATTATGCCTAAAAAGGAATTTAAAAAAAATTCCTTTGCTTCATTTTTGTTATTATAGTTCCGTTATTTGCGATTATAAAACTTGAATTTTTTATGTTTTTTCTCGAAATAAAGCATAATGACGGTCGTCCGCAACTTTTGTAAAAGTGTACACTGCATTAAGTGAAAATATTTGGTATTTTCAGATACAAATCCCACCACACTTTTGAGTTTTCAATGCATGAAAAAAGAAGTAAAACCATTAATACAGCTTAAATATACTTATTCACATTTTGTCAACTTTTACACTTTCTCCATAAAGTGTATGTTTTTTCACAATTTTATGCGAACTCCCATTTTTTTACGCTTTTTAATGAATTTGAAGTTGTAAAAGGACGACCCATATTTTGTTTTTTAAAAATCTCTTAAAACATTAATGAGATTTTTCTGCCGAGTTCCATGGATTGTTTAAGATTACTGAATTGCCAGCTCCCCTGAGTTTGAAATGAAAATAAAATTGATTCTTGTTTCAAATTTAAATTATTTTTTGACCATTTTTTAAATGTAAAATAGTAAAAAAAAATTTCATTCAAAATCCCGGGTTCAAATATGAATGAAAATGATAGAAAATAATTATAATAATTAAATTGAAAAAAAAGGATGTTATGATTAGGGGGAAAATGTGAAGGCATGTTTTTTTTTTATTCCTTTACAGGTGGAATTTTACAGTACTTTTTATGTATTACAGATTTTCTTTTTTTCCTTCCCTAAGTGTTTAAATTCATATAAATTTTGTGTCCAGTATTAATGTTTTTTTAATGAAAATACTTAGTTTAATTTTTTTAAAGAAATATATATTAAGTGTGTGTTATGTAAATTTTAATATTTTATAATATTTAAACTATACGGATTGACAAAACGTAAAAAGTCTTTCATGTGTTTATTTCACGAAAAACATTAAAATACTGTTTGTATGCTATTTAGTAAAATTCAATTAAAGTGTCATTCACTCATAGCAGAAGTCATCAAAAATGATATCTGACAAATAGTTGTATATTGAACTGACAGTAGCTCAATATGTCATTTGTGTATTATTTTACGCTTTGGGAATTTCAAAAGTTGGCAATTATATCTTTAAAACTTGAGAAAAGTATATCAGTTATCTACCTCCCCCCCCCCCCCCCACCACACACACACACACACACACAAAAAAAAAAAAAAAAAAAAAAAAAAAATGTTGGATGTCTAGGAAGTATTTTTCTTTTCCTTTACTCTCTTTTAAATTCCACATTTTCTTTTTTTAAACAATTACCTGGATTCCTCTTACAAAATTATAATTATTGCTGATCTCCGTGTGTCTTAGCTAAAAACTTAACTTCAATATTTTTGCATCCTTTTGGGGGTAAATGAAAATTCACCCTTAATTATTTCTTTATTCATATCACTTATCTACACAATTGTATATTTTGAAGTTTTTCATAAACTTCTTGAATTTTTAACCCTCTGGCAATCAAAGGCCAGCCAAACGGCTCTTCCTACAGCCAACTGGCCGGCCGAGAAAAAGTAACACTTCTTTACCCTGCCTTGCAGCAGGTGGAATTTTTTACGATTGCTGGAAATAGCCGATACGGGAGGCTCGATTATCTCCCACGACCCCCAGATGTATTTTCTCTTTTTTCATCACACAAAAATCTCTCCAGTTATTCTTCGGTACAGTCATCATAAATGCCAGCTCTCAAGGAAGTTTGTGGTGAATTCCCATCAGATAATTTCTGAAACGGGGAAGGCAACTTTCTTCGAATTTCGGCTGGTTGTGGACTTCTGGAGGCTCTAATTGAAAGCTCGCCCGAACGTCAGAGGGTTAATTCATCTGAAAGTTTGTATGTAAATTAACCCATGCAAAAACCCTTAACTGGCCCCCTAAACCCTAAACTAATTTAAAAACAAATCTTTAAAAATCCCAGCAGGGCGTCACTCAAAATTTGATATCATTATTTTTAAGACCCATATTTAAAATTCATAGAGCTATAAAGTAAAATGCTGCGTCACAAATTTTTAACCAGTTAAGGGTTTTTGCATGGGGATATCATTACTTTTTAGGGGTATGGTCAGAAGATAATAAATTAGTTTCACGGGGGAATTTCAGAAGTTTGCTTGACACTAAGTTATGTAAATAAATATGCAAACCTGTTTTCATGCAGTATCAGAGTATCTGATTAAAAAAGTCACAGCAAGTTCTTTTGTAACATGTAACAGAAAATTGACATGTTTTTGTTAGAATTTTATAATAAGAGGCATAATACTGATTATAATCAATAATTTTTTGAGTAATTTTCTATTTATAATTTGGGTCGAGTACAGATTAGTATCTCTGGCGCCATCTTTGATTTTATTTCATAAATTTGCATTCAGTTTAATGCTAAACGTAAGTTAACTTTTTTACTATAATTATATAACTATTGGGCCCCATCAGTGGCCGAGCGCATAGCGCTCTGAACTGGGAGACGGAAGGTGCCTGGTTCGAAACCAGGTTGCGTCCGCCGACGTAATCGTTCGGATTTTTCCGTGGTTTCCTCCAAAACTTAGCGTAAATACGGGTTAGGACCCCTTAGAAAGACATCCACGGAGGACACCCCACCTCTCGGCTTAGAGCCTACGTATAGCTAATCGGCCGTAATTCTAGAACAACAACAACAATGTATAACTATTGGTTCTTTTGTTTTAATGCATCTTGATTCATTAATTTGCATTCAGTTTAACGATAGCCGTAGTTAAGTTTCGTTAAAATTATTAATTTAATAATCTCGTTCTTAATTAATGATAATCTAGTTACTCGTTCTATTATTTTAATGCAATGTAATCTATTAATGCAATGTTTGCTTTCAGTTTAAAGATATCTCTAAGTTAAATTTTTAACTATATTATGATACACTATAAGTTTGTAACTAAGTTAATGGTACATCTCAAAATTGTTGATTAAATTAATTAATGGCTATAATCATTAATAAAATACAAAAATTACTCAAATTATTGTTTATAATTGGTTTTATGTCGCTTTTTAGAAAACTAACTTCATACTATGTTTGTTTGTGTTTTTATCAGTTGATAATTTCATTTTGTTAGAGAACGTTTAGATGAACTACCAGTTTAAGAATTCACGCAAAAAATTATTTATTTAAAAAAAAGTTTTAAAATATGAATTAAAATAGAATTACTCTCGAACCCCCCTGAAAGAAAAAGAAGTTTAAAATGAAATTTCCTTAAGGCTGTCGGTCTAAAAATCGAAATCTACTTCACATACCTTGAGTAAAAACCAAAATAAACTAATTTAGTAAAAATTCACCCCCCACCCACCCACCCTCGGGAAAAGAAAAGACCAGTGTCAGAAGAAAGCAGTTGTAACTAAATACATATAAGTTTTCTCGAGCGTCAGAATGATTTCGCATGTCCGCGAGATCGGTAATGCGCATGCTGTAGGTGGAAAAGAGACTGGGAGTGCTGACATAACCCGGGCATTTAAAGCCCGTTTCCACTTGTGTCTTTGGTGTCCCTAATTCTTTACTGACTCAAATGTCATAACGCTAAAGTAGAATTCCGTACTAGCCCGTGTTTATACAACCACAACATTTGGGTCAGCCAATGAAACTGCTCCATTCCTGGAGAGAGAAACTTAGGGTTGTAGTGTCATCGGATGGGAAGTTTCGGTAGCTTGTATTTGGCGAGGAATCAGACCTACGGTTTTGTTCCATCATGAATGTTTTTTTTTTTTTTTTGTCCGGATTTTTTTATGTCGGATGAAGCAGGACAGTTATATTAAAATAGTCATTAAAAAACCAACGGCAATAATAGTGAAACGACATTATTGTTTATCACTTTAAGATGTTTTGATTGACTTAAAGTATTTTTCTTTCTTTAAAGCGATAATAAAATATATACGAATTAAAAAGAAGACAAGTCGCTCCTGTTAAATTTCATAATTTCTGTTTTCAGTGTTAAGACACTTTATGAGAAAATTTGCTGTACACAATAGTGATGCAGAACATTTAACATACGAACCTGCTGCATTTTATTGCCGTGTAAGTTAATTAGAATTTAAAATGTTGCTTTTGTTCATATTTATATTGAGAAAATTGGGATAGAAATGATGAATAATTTTGACACTATTACAGTAATTTATTAAGGTCACCAAAAGTAGAGACGAGTTAACTTTGAAGTTAATACATTATAGGTGATAGAGATATATGGGCAGAGCCTGATTCCCGGGCGGGCATTCGGGGCAAGCGCCCGGGGCCTCTACAAAAAGAGGGTACCCCCAAATTGTTCTTTAAGTTTAAAATTTGGAAACTTTGAAAAAAGTTTGCAAAAGAAGGGGGGAGGTAATGAAGCTTTTGGCAATCACACCCTGTATACGGGCCCTACAAAAGGGGGCCAGTGGCGTAGCTCGTAGAGTAGGGGGAGGCAAAGCGGGCACCAGAGCCCGATCAAGACAACTGTGGGCCCTGGGAAGAAGAAAAAATTGGGCCCCTTGCAAACCCCCCCCCCTCAAAAAAAAAAAAAAAAAGATTATGATCGGTTCATACTGAAAGTTTTTTAAATATCTTACCCATTCTTAATACAAATTCTGTGTTAGGAATGGGTTTACTTACTTAACACAAATTTTGTGTTAAGTAATCTGAAATCAAAGAAACAGATAGGTAAACGTTACTTCGAAATGCTATATCACAGTTGCTAACATGTATGGAATACAAACACTTTAGTCATTTTTGTAAATATTTCTTAAAATGACAAAAAGTTTGCTATTTTTTAACGCTAAAAATTCTCTTTACAAATGTGGTTAGTTATTTTCCTACATATTGGTATGCTATATCGATATAGAGCATTTCGAAGAATTAAAAATAAGTTTAAATTAATTTATACAAATGTAAATTTGAATTATTTTCATTGTTCATACTTTATAATTAAAAAAATTATTTAACTTCTGATTTTTTTTTAATCCTTTGTAATTTTATTTTAAAACTACAAAAGTGTGAGATGTAAGATTTTTGGGCCCTAAAATCTGTAGGCTCTGGGCAGTTGCCCCGTTTGCCCTGCCGGTAATATGGCACTGGAGGGCACCTGTCCCGGGAGGCAAAATATTGATCGTTGACTTAGACATTTTTGAATAAATATAAGTGAAAAAAAATATTAGAGACTAATAGAAATGCTACTGATGTATAACAATAAGCCGTGGCCTGAAAAAAATTTGGGGGGGGGGGGTTACACATGGGCGTAACTTGGGCTTCGAAACTGGGGGGGGGGGCAAATGTCATTCTAAATGAAAGTCCATATATGCGTGCCCGTACACACACACATATATATATATATAATGTTTATATATATATATATATATATATATATAAACTATGTTTTTTCCTATTATGTTTTTTTTTGTTGTATTAACAATGACTGGCTTGGGGGATGTTTTCTATTTAATTTTCTATATATTATTAAACGCATGTTTTCTTTTATGCTGCTTTTTTAAGCGCTGGATAGCATGTGAAGCAACTATAATTTTGTTGTAATTTTAAGTAAAGTGTAACTATATATATATATCTCGGCGGCTCGTCATTAAGGGACAGAGGGGCCTGGCCCCACCGACTAACCACCGTCTAAACCAAAGTATCTTCCTATTATGTCAGACAGTTCTTTCAATAATTTACCTTCATTAAAAAAAATGCTCGCATTTTACTCTATTTTAATACTATCCACTAAAAAAAGCATTTAAAAATCCGATAGTTATACGATTTTCCCCCTATCTAAGCCATGCATGAGCTGGCTCCTATCTTCCCAGAGATCGGCAATGGTAAACCTAAAGTTTATTGCTTTTCTCCCCCTCATCTCCCGTTGTTTAGAGAGGGGGAGTACAGTTTCACTTAGAGGACGCTCCCTCATACTCTCCCCTCCGTTGGAAATAAAAATAATTACTGCTTGCTCGGCAATGGTCTTTGAAAGCAGCTACAGAAGCAGAGTTGGGCAAAATACATAAAAAAATGTATTTACGATGCAAAATACAAATTACATTTATTCAAACACAAAAAATTACAAAATACAAAATACTTTCTAAATTGAAAAAATACAAAATACATTTATTTTCTGAATACATACGAAATACGTCTAAAACTTCAATTAAGTAAAATTTTCTACAGAAACTTCTAGTTTATTTTATTCCAGTGTATTTTAAGATGAACAAACAAATGTAATAGTAACTTTTTTTTTTTTTTTACATATACATGAGTTTTTCCTGGAATAAATTGCATCTTAAAAGGCATGAAAGCAAAAATGTGTGACAAGTATTTATTGAACGTTATTTTTCAGTGATAATGAATGGAATTGAAATATAAAATTAAATATATTTCTAAACGAAGTTGAGTTGAATTTTATTTCTACTTTAAGATATATTTATAGCCTTACCATCGCACAGTAGTTATGTCACTGAAAAGGGTAGACTGCCGAAGAGTGAAGGTCCCGGGATCGGGTCCCATGGAGCAGCTGTCGATCTAACAGTCTGGTTTTTTGGTAGGTTTTTTCCATATGTAACGTGAATACGCTTTAGAACCCCTTAGAAAGTTCTCCTACCTAGGCACCTTCCCATCCTTGGCAGATTGCCCTAGTATAGCGTTGCCATAATCACGCAAACACAAGATACATTCATATATTACTACAAAAGATTATATTACTAGAAGATTGTGATGGAGGAGTGGAACAATATCAGCCTTGATGTTTTAAGAAACGGACTTTCATCTTTGAAATCAAGATGCAATATGATGGTTCAAAGAAAGGGCTATCAGACTGAACACATTAGAAAATAAAATTCTTATATTTATTTCTATATATATCTTTGCAAAATCGTTACAAAAATGTGTGAACACCCTCTGTAGGGTACTTGCGGGAAAACCCGAAAAAAAAAAATTGTTGTGGAATATTACTTAAATGAAATTAATTTACGTTTCACAAATCACCCGTGCATAAAGATTTTCTTAACATTAAACTTTTAAACGCCTCTGTCACATTGCTCAAGAGTTCTTTAGAGGAATTGCAAAAAATATTTAACATGAATTTAAGAAAATGCTTTTAAAAAGAATTTAACAGGTTTTTTTTTTTTTTTTTTCACTTTTACAGTGTTCTATATACGGTTAATGGGTCAAATATCTCAGGCTCTACAAATATTCAAGAGAACGCATTAAATTACGATATATGTTTCCGAAAAAAAAAAAAAAATCTAATTTTCTCTTTTCTCTGACCAAAAGTTTAAATTTTAGAGTGTCTAAAACTTTAGAGGATTTTGTCGAACTACTTATTAGTTATTAGCATCAGATATTATTAAATTTATACATTTATGCATAACTTGCAACTATCTTTATAAAATAGGAAAATAAATGTCAATTTATGAAGCTAAACTCTTCGAATAATTTGTTGGATTCAATTAAAATATTCAGATAATTTACTTTGATTTTCAGGTAGAAATTAAACCTTCATAATGTGTGAAAGATTATTTTAGTACGTGTTTTGATACTATCTGTGCAGTTTCTAGGACAACTATAAAATGGAAGCGCCATGTCACGTGCTCCGAATACCCAGCCTAAAATAAGATCCTGCGTCCACAACTAAAACGAATAAGTAAATTTTGAGGTAAATATATGTAAATAGTTAACGCAATTTTCTTCCTTCAAATTTCCCTTCTTTTCTTTTTTTCCTTCCTTCCTGAGACAGTGAGCGCACGCATTTTAAATTAAAATTAGCGTATTTTAAAATCGTGAAAAAAAAATATTAATTTTTTTTTCAAAATAAGCGATAGTAAGTGCGATGCTTCTAGCGTTTTAAAATATTTTTCTAAAGACAAGTTTTAATTATTGCTGCTGATAAAGGAACTCTTATTATACCCTTGCTAGACATCTCCGAATGACACTGGCTGGAGTAATTTATGGGTTGCTATCTTCCCGCTTTTGCCATCCCCACTTTAGAACGGGGGCCATCCTCGTGATATTTTCCGTGAGTCTAGATCTGCAGGGTCACGCACTGATCGTTCTTGAAAAGGGGGTGAAATTGTTGGCGATCTCTTGGCGTGCCGATGTGTGGGAAGTAACCGAGCTGGCTTGCCCTGAATTTGGCGTCTTTTCTCCGTTCACTGGGTTGACATATTTGGCATTGACCACAAAAGCCATATTGACGCGGAATTAACTTGGCTTCCAAGCGGTTTATTTGGCGCTGTCTTCTGGCCCCAGCTCTTCGGACCTTCGCATGGTTATCTGCACGACTGTACGGGGAAATTTTGGCAATCGGTAGCTATTGGTGAAATTTTCCGCTTAGGAGGAAATCATTATGTATGTGCGTGATCTATTTTTGCAGTGCAGTCCCTAATATTTAGAATTTAATAGCATCAACGCGGACAGCTTACGCCATTGCATTGCAATCATGGCACGTTTATGTTGGGTTGTTGCCACAAAAAGGATTAGAAAAAGGTTTTTCAACCTATCCATAGAAATTTTTAATAGGGCGCCGTCCGTATTTTCAATTCGCAAGTGAGGATCGATCACGTCAGTTGCTTTAAGATACGTAAAAATTACGCCACAATTTTCTCATTTATTCCAGCTCTTTTTTCAACACAGGGAGACGATATTTTGATTAAAATTTACGGTAGAAATAAACTAAGAAATTCACGATTATTATTATTAGAAATGGTATTTTAATCCGGTGCTTATTTAAAAATTGAAATGTCTTAACACAGCTGAAAATGTTCATTTTAAAAATTACAAAGTTCGTTTTAAAGCGCGATATATTAAAATTTTCTATTTACTTTTTTTTATTTTTGGCATTTAATTATGGGGCGGGCGTTGCCTAACATATCATGCATGCTACGAGTATAGCTTTATTTTAACGTTGAATTACGTTCCTCCATAGTGGTCCTACATAAAGCAAAAATTTAATGATACCGTTTGAAAACTACTATGCAAAATATCGAAATTAACTCCCTCGGCCAACCGGGGTATCCTTTACGGCAGTTAAACAGTGACATCATAAATTTTAAAAAAATGCTTAAGCTCTGCAATTCTAACGCCCTGTCACAATTAAAGCGGGAATAAATAGTTCCTCGAGATTACACAGTTTGATGTTTTTCAGGAGACAGGACCATGGAGGATATATAAGATATCGCTATATTGGATACATGAATATTTAAAATGGCACCCCTTGGATAGTTTCCCCACGGTGAGATGAAATTTTTTTGGGTGCTAAATACGCCAATCTTATAAAACTGCATAAATTAAATATATATGGAGAGTTTCCTTAATGGCAACGATTATGTGAAATGATTATTATTTATGTTAATGCGTAAATTGCAAAGAATCGCCATAGAATCAAAAGATCCCATCGGTGCCAAATAATCTAAGCTGCTTCTTTTAAGCGAGTTTTGAAGAGGGAGAAGTAAAGATAGATAGTATCATTTACGTAATAGGTAGTATTATTAGATTTGTAAGGATAATATGAATAAATCACAATATACCACGTCAATAAATATTTCATGAAATTAAAAGTGTTTAACCTTTTTCAACGGTTGTCTTACAACCAACTAAACGAAAAGTAATGAGGTTTATCGGTGTGACGTCATTTTTCCACCAACACGTGACCTTTCGGCTGTGTTGATGAGTAGCTCTGTAATCTGATTGGCTGAAGTGTATATTTTCCACGGACGCGTGGCTGAAATAGCCTCGTTTCAGTATAAGTTTTAATATGTTAGAACTTTTTAAAGAGAATCTGTGGAGAGATATCTTTTTGCAGTCATGTACAGGTTCCAGAGAGTTATTGAAACATTCGTAGGCAGCACAATACAGAGGCATAATTATTATTTTTTTGATTTTGCGCTTATTACCAGGAGTCCAGCACATAAACCTATGGAGAAATGATTGTTTGTTTTCCACCGTCACGTGACTTTTATAGCCTCGAACCCAAGGAGGCGATATCCTCCATTCTAACTTACGTTAATATATCCCGCCGTAATTTCAACAGAGGCGATTTCTTGAACTTTTTTAAAAATAAAATTCTGTTTCGTCACATGCAGATATGATTATAGTAAAATATTCGCTTCTTCCCGTATGAAGAGCGGGTACACAGCTATTTTAAAAACATCTCTTGAAAATACCATAAATGAATTCAGAAGACCTCAAAACGTGTAAATACGCCAAAATCTCGAAGTCGAATTTTTTCATGATTACAATATTTCCTTACATAGTACATGTTAGGAAACAAATAAACGGTTGTCCATTTTATGTAGTGTCTTAGGTATTTAATGCTACAGCTTGAACCTAAAAAACAGTATGATGTAGAAATAAGACATTTTGAAAGCCAGGAGTTCTCTGCAAACCATTAAGCTTTTCACTTTTTTGATAGTGAATGACACTGACGTAGTTTTTGAGTCATTATACTGCAATGATGCCAGGTTAGTACTCATGACGCAAACTTTACGTCAAGAGTCAAATAATTTTGCTTAACAAAGTTCATTGGAAGGATTGGAAATTGCAATATGTGTTCACTAAAAAAAAAAAAAACTCCACAGTCACTGGACATGAGCAGGGCTTGACTGTCAAGAAACATTTGACTGTCAAAAACTGAAGCGGCCGACTTTGATTTTCAAACGCTCTTTCCAATAAGTAAGGAGAGGCATCATTTTTAATTTAAACAAAACTACATTTTCCCCCTCAAAGCGCAACTATAATGGACGTCTTCTATTTAAGGAATTCCTGAGAAACAAACCCAGATGATGTTCATCAGTACATTGGAGTCTTTTCTCCAGACTAATAGTTTATCTTTCTTTAAAATTTACCGATTTGACAAGAAAATTACGAAAACTACTTACCTGTACTCATGCACAAAGCAAGTTAATATTTCACTGCAGGATACAGATATTCGGCTGGTAAAATTCATTTAACTTAACCAAACTTGACACACAGGCATCATTTATTTAGATTAGCTCTTTGTAATCCATTCTTTGCAGCTCATTCAACCCTCTTGAACATCTCCTGTGTCCTAACATCGAGTCAATATGCTTGCGGGAAAAACTGGTCCTATTCTATTTAAGTGAACACAGATGTGACTGATTTTTGCGTTAACGGGAGATAAAAGGGCCGCGTTCGACATTTAAATCACTCCAATTTTTCACAGAATCTTAATGGTCATTTAGTGATGACATGTTCTTATGTTTTGTTTGTAGGTCCAGAAAAACGATCATTTTATGCCTTGTTAAAAAGCCGCTTTTCTTGCGGGGTTTGAAATACATTACAATGAAACTCATTGCACTGCACATTTTCTATTTTCTGTAACCTCTGTTCCCGCGGTACTTTCTTTAATGTTAGCGACCTGCTAAATTTACAGCATTCTAAGCTCAATGTTCATGTTTTTCCTTGACTTGGACAGAAAAATTTAAATTTTTAAGAGAGTCCAGTACGTTATTTTTATTTATTTATATTTTATTTTATTTTTTATTTATTTATTTTTGGGAGGGGGGGGAGGTTGATATTGTAAATATTTTTAGAAAAATAATGTGGTAAAAGATATTTAATAATTTGAAGAGGTGGAACGACTTTTGTCGTGACTTCATTAATCAAAAGTTTGGCATAAGCGGGGAACAGGCGTCGATACAAACAAACATTGGGTTCGTTTTGTGGCCCTATAACAAAATTACAATCGATTTTAACGGACAACCTTCACAAAAATACAGTCGATTAAAACTGCCCTTCATTGGCATTTTACCCAACATTTTAATGTGTTTCATCAATTAATAAAAAAAGTGACTTTTATTAAAATTTGGTTTGAAAATTAACAAAAAGTTCTGAAATTCACAAAATTAAGCATTAAAATTCACAAAAATAGGCAGTTTCTACAAAAATGGGGCCTGGAAAATATTCCTGGATTGACCCCTGATAAATTATGTATGTTATTGAGTTGAAGACGTATTCACGAAAAAAAAAGGGGGGAGGTATATAAATTAGGTGAATGTACATATACTCTAAAGAAAACTAATATTCTGAGATATTATCTTAGCTAGACTTATAAACGATTTTTTTGAAATGCTAGAAAATAGAATTATATGCACACATGGACGCCCATAAGGGGGGGCAAGGTATGGAACTTGCCCCCCGCCCTAAAGTTTTAGGTTTATGTCTCATGATGTTAGCAATGGCAAAAACAGAACTAAATTCGTTAAAAGTTTGAAATTTGCCACCCTCTAGAAAATTTTTTTGAAATTTGCCCCCCCCCTTGGAAAATTACTATGGGCGCCCATGTATGCACATCAGCAGATCGTTATAAACAATAGCAGTGAAGGTTCCCCCTCTGTGTCGAACGTTGCTTCTCCCTATTGCTGGGAGCAACGCTGTTAGTAGGAAGTAATGAGGTGATTTGTTGCTATATTTTTCTAATGCATGAAATTTTAAAAGGGTTAAAGGTATCGAAATACTGACTTAGATAGTACTGCAACTAGAGTTTATCTCTCACGACGAACCAACTAGAACGGCCCCCTCCCATGGAACCATAACTTATTTTGGAGCCCCCTAACAAGTCTGGGGCACGTGTCCCTAGGTGCCCCTGGCAGCAGATATAAATCATAAAATCGCAGACCGTTTCTTATTCTCTTAAACTGCGTCGCATTTGAATTCGCAATTAGTCGTCTGTCAAGTCAAGTAAGTTGTGCCCGATCATAAAAGTGTGTTGTCTCTCTGCTACTGACCTTCAAACACCAAAATTAGGTTCATTAAAATATAAATGAGAAACTGGCCCCAACCTGCGACAGGGCGGCAAATAAAGGGGGGCAAGCGGGCACGGGACAAGCACCGGGAGACATTCTAAATGGAACGCCAAAATCAGTTATAGCTTCTTGGGATGGGGCGCGGCTCCATGCGAGGGGGCACACGACCATGGGCACCCATAAGGGGGGGGCAAGGTAGGGAACTTGCCACCCCCTAAAGTTTTAAGTTAATGTCTCATTATGTTAACAAATGGCAAAACAGAACTAAATTTGTTAAAAGTTTGAAATTTTCCCCCCTCTAGAAACTCTTTTTTAAGTTTGCCCCCCCCCTATGAAAATTACTATGGGCGCCTATGCACACGACACTAATTATGGTTTGCCCCGGATGACATAAACTCTAACTGCGGCATTGCCTGTGAAAATGACCTCTTTTTGCTCACTATTTACAGCAACAGGTCTTTTTTTCTAACGCTGAACAATTGATTTCAGACAAGTTTAAAATCGCTGCCCCTAATTTTTGCTTTCCTGAGAAATTATCTAGCTTGGCCATTTGGTAGAATCTGCCATCGTTCCTGTTGGGTTGAAAAACTTCTGTGATTCTATTCTTTTGTTGATTTTTGCAGGAGAATTTTTTTTTTAAAATCTGATAGTATATTTGGGTTATAAATGCATGATTTGGGTTCAAAATCATAACTTTGCCCGCTGACTTTTTAGACTAGGGGGCAATTTTTACAACTGCAGGGGCAATTGCCCCCCCTCGCCCCCCCAGATTACGCCTATGGGGGTACAGTTTTCTTAATATCCTACAAGTAGTAAAAAAATCATTGTTTTCGCAAAAAGACTTTTGCACAATCACAAATGATTGCAGGGAAGATGCAACTCATAACTCATTTTAGATTACCAGACTATTAAACCATGTTACTATATAAACTTTTAAAAGTCATTTACGATCATTAGTATTCATACTTAATTTTACAATAAATAAATTAAAAAAAATACGTTTTTAGTAAAGTTTAATCACTTTGATTTTTAAATGCTACTTGAATACTATAATGATACATGTCATAAGCATGGGTGGCCATAAGGGGGGGGGGGAGAGACAGGGTACTCGAGCTTTAACGTATCGACTTATAAACAAAACTGCATCACAAAGCAAAATCGAAACTTACAAGACCAAATTTCCACCTTCCGGTAGTGTTTTTTTTCTTAATTAACCCTCCCCTTACTTTAGAAAAGTTTCTATAGACGCCTATGATGATATTTAATAAAAGATTATATTTAATAAAAGCTGTAAAAAATATTTTAAAACAATAGAAATGTATCTGTAATTTTATTTAAGTAAAAAATATAAAGACACACAATCAATACTAATATAAAAGTTTAATTTTCACACACTCACACTATACTGCATATTGATATCAATACATGTTAAACGCAAATTATATTTGTCAAATTCTGCTCCTTCAAAGTAATAAACAAATGTCCTCGAGATGCAGAATTTGATTCTCGCCAACATCTCTGGCGCATCTGTTCATCCTAAAGGCGCGTTTCGACTAGGTCGTAATTTTCCCTAAATCGCTAACCGCCGCTAAAAACTCGACCCCAAGCTGCCGTTTTCTCCGCTACGGGGGGTTTTTACGGGAATAAAAACGTTTCATTTCCAACCTCTAAAGTCGTAAGAATCTCGTCACCCCATTGGCTGGTTCCACGCTCTCTCAAGGAAAGGATTCCAATATGGCGCGGTCGCGAAAGTCAGAGTATGAGAGTTACATATTTTTTAAGGATAAGTAGGCTCTTAATTTTTTTTTTTGGTTCAATTAATCATCAATTTTCAGCACAGTATTCCAAATTGTTATAAATCTGCTCTGGACAAAATTCATGCAATCAATTGACCTAAAAAATCTAAGGAAAAAAAAAAAAAAAGATTTGCGCTCAATTTCTCTCTCCATGATTTCATGCACACATAATAAATAATTCCATCCTTCTCTTTGAGTATTTTTATCCCTTATGTTTTGTGCCGTCACGGCTAAGCTTCGATATACCCCCTACCTTTTTTTCGCGCCAAAGATTACGTTTTTTGTGTCAAGCTTGGCGATAAAAGGGATTTTCTGGTTTCCTAAACGAATTTCGTTGGCGAGAATGGGGGGAGGCTATTTATGGCAACCTAGGCCGGCCGGCTAATGACAGAGCGCCGTGATGCAATAGCTCCTGCACGTGGAAGCTTGTGTGAACTTTTTTTCACATTTTTAGAGAGAGGTAGTAAGTTGACCGAAAGCGCTTCTGCAAAGGTACTGTGATCTTTTGATATTTTACTGTACTTTTTTTTATATTTTTGGTTAGGATTTTATGATTTTTTAAGAACCTCCGTAGCTAATGTAATTGAAAATTATCAGGGTATTTTTGAACAAAATTTAACGTTAAAGTTGTCTGATAAATCCCACGTGTGGGAAGAAAGGTGTAGCTAATATAATTTTTGTTATGAGCTATTTGTTAGTGGGATTTTTTGGGATTTTTGGGATTTTTTGAGGGAGAAATCCTTTCGGAGTGTGAGCTTAACCTTTCCGAGATATTTTTGCTACCGTATAATATTGTTTCGCGTTATACATCGTGGTAACTGTGTACTATTTGTACAGGCGAATGGCTTAACAGTTTTTGGCTTTTTCTTAAAACGCTCTACGCGATTTCTTATTTGTCCCGACTACCTTTTTCGTAAAAAAAACAAAAAAAAAAAAACGGGGGGGTGATGGATGGGGATTTTTATTGTGGGGGATGGGGGAAATGGGATTTTTAATAATGGGAATTATTAAAATGGGATTTTTATGTGATCCCATAAAAATCCCATTATTTGTGGAATTTAGGTTTTTTCAAATTTTTAACCCTAAATTCTTGTTAGAAAACGCGATTTCTGTGTCCATCAATTCTTAAATTTCCTTGAATTTATTCGTGTTTAGATTCCTAACCCTTAATTATTTCTACAATTTTTCTATTTCTAATTTCTTGTTCGAAAACGCGAATTCTACATTCATGAATTATTAAATTTTCTTGGTTTTATTGTTGTTTACATTCTTAACCCTAAATTTTTTGTAGAATTTTTCTAATTCTCAGTTTTTTTTTGGTTCTGAAAACGTTGCTTCGGGGCCATTTTTACATTTTAACCCTAAATTTTTTGTGGAAATCTTCTAATTCATTAGTTTTTCTGCTTTCGGAAGTGGTTTCACGGCCATTTTTTTATTTTTCGAGCCGTCGAAAACGGCATTTTTGGCCACTTCTCTTCCGTTTTTGGCGCCGTCGAAAACGGCCTTGGCGCCAAAAATCAAGGTAGGGGGTATATCGAAGGTGTGCTTTGCTTTTGGCTCTCAGTGTCACGGAGATATGTGACAAGATTTGTACAGCTTAACTAATAACATGAAACAGGTTGTACCCAGCGTGGTTAGGAGGTATCGCTCGTGACTCTTGTCCGGGAAACCTGGGTTCGATTCTAGCTGCCGCTCTTTTGGGCTTTTACTATCGTTTTTGTTTTATTTCAGTTTAAAAAGAAAATAACACATTATTATATACTTTACTAATTTTTTTGATAATTAATAATTAAAAATAGTTATGACTTTGAATAAAAAAATAGTTAGTTTCAGTATTTTTTGTAAAGCTCCTTCCTAACTTTTTTTTAAAAGTATTTCATGTGATATTCTGATGATCTCTAGCATTTTGACATCTATTTCTAATTAAAATTAAGTCTTTATTCTTCTAATATTATTGACTGTATTTGAAAAATTCAATATATATGTAATTAATATTTCAATGATTTTTTTTTCTCTTCAGAAAGCTCACATAATTAATTAATAATAGTTATTACTTAGTATTCAAAGTAAAAAAAAAATAGTAGTTTTACATACTAACTGGTTTTAATGATAATTCTTTTACTCTTCATGTATAAATAAAATTTATTGTAATTATTGAATTTTACTTTTAAGACCAATATTTTTTCCAAATCATAGGTTTTCTCATTTTTATTTTGTATTTCTTTAAATACCAGATTAAAAATTTTGTTCAATACTTTTCAAATAGAAATTTGATTAAGAAATCTAAATTTATTCGTGCACTATCTTTTGTATTAGACATTTAAAGGCCGGAGATGGCATCTAAAACAAGAAGTTGTGCCCACCCGAGCCGAGTTGATAAATACTGCAGATGGTAGATAACTGAAGTCTGGGTTCTGATCTACCGGATGGCTGATTATCTAAAAATTCGGAGTTTTGGACGGTTTTTCTCACGATGTAACGTAAATACGCTTCAGAAGCACTAAGAAAGTCACCCGCACAAGGCACTCCCCCTTTCGATAGGCAATACGAAATACTCCTCGTGTAGGTTTATCATAACAAAATACAATACAACCTTTTCAGAAATAGTTATATGCTTTTAGTGTATGTTAGAGATAACTGAAATTAAATTAATAACATAATATACTTCTTAAATTTACAAAACACACGAAAAGCAGATATCAGTATTCTGTTAATTACTTATTTAGTAAAAGACAGCATGCAGTACTTAAATTTATCGAAAATGTTTCTACCTTTTAAATCTATCAAAACAGCTCAATTAACTTAATGATTCCCATAAATTAGAGGCTTTAAAATACTGACACCCAGGTTTTTTTTTTTTTTAAGCTTCCTAAAATTAGTATAATATGTGCTAACTAAAAAAGTCCCTTAAATAAATGCAGTAGAATTTTTCAAATTCAAAGTCGACGGGACTTACCGATTCTGCATAACACAAATTTCCAGATTATAAAAAATCCTGCAGTATTATTTAAAAAAATCGTTGTAATCATGTAAAGTTTAAAAAAAAGACTTAAAATTTTTTTTAAATAGAAAAATGTATTAAAAATAAAATACATTTACTGAGAAATTGCTTATTAGAAAGATGCTATTCTTTTAAACATTTTTAATAAAATCTAAAACATTTTCTTTCGAATACTGATTTATTTTTATTTTAAGGTCTAATTTCGTAAATTGGAATTCCAAATTTAAGAAATTCTTCTGTATTTAAAAATAACAAATGGGGATATATTTAAAAGAAAAACGGGAAACAGATAAAAGTTTAAACACGCATGCGCGAAATCGCTAATAGCCATTGGAGGAACGTACGGTTCTTAAAGGAATTAACTGAAGCTAGTGGAAACGGAATTCTACTTTAGCGTTACGACTTTCGGGGCATTAACGACACAAGTGGAAACGCGCATTAAGGCTACTATAAGGGGTTCTAGTTCATCCTGGCGTTCTCTCGTGACGTTTTTTGCTCTCGGGGAATGGAGCGATTTCATTGGCTCTGATCCAAATGTTGTGTTTGTACAAACACGGGCTAGTGAATTCCGTTTCCACTAGCTTTGTTATCTCTTTCAGAATCGTACGCTTCCTCCAATGGCTATTAGTGATTTCGCGCATGCGTGTTTAAACTTTTCTCTGTTGCCCGTTTTTCTTTTAAATATATCCCCTTTTGTTATTTTTAAATACAGAAGAATTTCTTAAATTTGGACTGCTAATTAACGGAATTTGAATTATCAAGGCGAAATTAGAACTTAAAATAACAATAAATCCGTATTTGAACGAAAATGTTTTAGATTTTATTTAAAATGTTTAAAAGAATAGCATCTTTCTAATGAGGAATTTCTCTGATTATAACGATTTTTTAATAACGATTATTATATATTTTTTAATAATACTACAGGATTTTTATGATCTGGAATTTTGTGTTATGCAGAATCGGTTAAGTCCCGTCGATTTTGAATTTGAAAAATTCTACTAAATTTATATAAGGTACTTTCTTAGTTAGCACGTATTATACTTGTTTTAGGATGATTAAAAAAAAAAAAAAAAACTTTGTGTCAATGATTCCCATAATTAGAGGCTTTAAAATACTAAGTTAATTGAGCTGTTTTGATAGATTTAAAAGGCAGCCACATTTTTGATAAATTTACGTACTGCATGCTGTCTTTCACCAAGTAAGTAATTAATAGAACATTGATATCTGCTTTTTGTGTGTTTTATAAATTTAAGAAATACATTATGTTATTAATTTAATTTCAGTTTTTTCTAACATACACTAAAAGCATATAACTATTTCTGAAAAGGTTGTATTGTATTGTGTTATGGTGAATCTACACGAGGGGTATTTCGTATTGCTTATGTAAGGGGGGGGGGTCCTGCACGGTTGACTTTCTTAGTGCTTCTGAAGCGTATTTACGTTACATCGTGAGAAAAACCGTCCAAAACTCCGAATTTTTAGATTATCAGCCATCCGGTAGACCAGAGCCCTTACCCTGGACACTTATACTTCAGTTATCTACCATTCAGTATCTTATCAACTCGGCTCAGGTGGGCACAACATCTTGTTTTAGATGCCATCTCCGGCCTTTAAATGTCTAATAGAAAATATAGTGCATGTATAAATTTAGATTAATTAATCAAATTTCTATCTGAAAAGTATTGAACAAAATTTTAAATCTGGTATTTAAAGGAATACAAAATAAAAGTGAGAAAACCTAAGATTTGGAAAAAATATTGGTCTTAAAATTATAATTCAATAATTTCAATAAATTTTATATATACATGAAGAGTAAAAGAAGTATTATTAAAACTAGTTAGTATTTAAAACTACTATTTATTTTCCTTTGAATACTAAATAATTATTATTAATTAATTATGTGAGCGTTCTGAAGAGAAAAAAAAATCATTGAAATATTAATTACATATTGAATTTTCCAAATAGAGTTAATAATGTTAGAAAGAATTTAATTGGAAATGGCTATCAAAGTACTAGAGAAACGAAATACTTAAAGAAAAAGTTAGGAAGGAGTTTTACCAAAAAATACTTAAATAAATGATTTTGTAATTCAAAGTCTTAACTATTTTTAATTATTAATTATAGCAAAATAAATTACAGAAAAAATAAGTAAAGTATATAATAATCTGTTATTATTTTTTAAAATGAAATAAAACAAAAACGACAGTAACACAAAGCTCATCTCGCAAAAGTGCGACGTCGGGGTAGAACCTAAGTCATCTGGTCAGAAAGCGGAAGTGAATCGTACTAGCTGTCTACGACCAAACTGTTTAAGATATAAGGTAAGTTCTACAAATCTTGTCACAGATCTACAGCACTGTATTCCTACTCCCCGCCTTGTTTACCGCCTTTGAAACAAGATATTTTCCGTATTTCCTTACGTGGGTTAAATAGTTCCCTCTTTGAACTGGATTAAATAAAAAAAACGAGTTTTCCTAGCTTAACCGGCGACGTCACTCGTCGAATTTGGCACCGATTAAAATCATATATTAATTGTAAAAAATTCATTAGAGCGGATTCCGAGATCCAGAAGAGAACAAAAAAAATTGGAAAGTTACCTGTAAATATAAGTGCCGCGAAGTTTACGGTTGGTTGGTTGGGGCTGCCTGCGTCACTCGTAGAACTGTCGTTCTACATGATAAGATACTACATCACACTGATTCTGTGATTTTAAAAGGATATAGATTTGCATTAGACTGATTTTACATGGCTAAACGGAAAAAAAGGAAAGAAAAGACTGATTTTATATATTTATATTAATTCAGTTTTTAATATTAGATTGTTAAATTAAATTAAGATATTTTTGGTAATTCAGCTCAAAAGCTCGAGTACTCAAATTGTTTTTACAGTGTGCACATTGTTATTGCAGTAATTTAAAATAAATTTTAATCAAAATGATTTTTATGTAAAACTCTAAAGAAATAAATTTGTTTAAAATATTTTTTTAATTTATTAATGTCAGCAATTAAGTATTTTTTAAGTAGTACATATGTTCATAATCTTTGAGTAACATATTATGTTAGTTTGTTTTATTGAGTATATCTTGCAGCTTAATATTATTATACAAAAATATTAAATAATATACAGGGTGCCCCAAAAAGGTGGTAACGGGATTTATCTGTTACAGGTAAATGGACAGTGTAAATTGAAAAAAAAAAATGTTCAAAATAAGGTCAAAAATAAGGCTCCGTTAAAAGAAAATTCCTCTTGTTCATTTACAAAAAGTTACATTTTTTAAATTTGTATACCACCCCTGTAAAAAAACATTCCCAATTAGTAAAATATGCCCCATAAACTAATGAGGTGATGGACCAAATTTGAGCCTTTCATCATATGTCACAGAGTTATCTTTAAAGAAAGATAATCAGTAACTGCACATGATTTTGAGTGTAAACGTTTGTTGCTAACGTGGAAAAAAAAATTTTTTTCGTATATTTTGTAAAACCCTTAAAATGTGATCATTCAACGTGATTTTTACCCCCTTCGAGAGCCATGGGAAAGTGGTTTCAGTGAGAGTTATATTTATCTTCATATCTCTGAAACTTCTAAAGGTATAATTCTTAAATTTTGTGTCACCTTTAGAGTATCGGGCACATTTTACTACACTGCTCAAAACAATTAGGGGAGCACATGGTTTTAACAAAATTACACAAATATTTATACTGATAAGTAACATAAAATGAATCATCCGTAATTTGTCCCTAGCAGGAGACAGTTTCATACAGAAGAAGACAATTTCATATGCAAATCAAAGTTCATGACGTCAAAAACCAGAAAATGAATATAAGGACAGAAATTGGGATGTTGCAGAAACGTCTGTTTCACTGCCTTAACTGTGAAATTTGATTGCTCAGAATTTTTTTTGTTGAGAAAAGGTGACTTGAAAATGTCTCAACAACATGATTTACCGGAATCCATGGCACAGCGTATTATAGGCAGACTGAAATCCGGGAAAACACTACGTAGTGTTGCGGATGCTGTTGGAGTCGCCAGAAGTGTCAAGACTGTGGAATCGATTCCAAGAAACAGGGAATGTTAGACGTCGATCAGGATAAGGTCGGCCACATGCCACTACAGCAGCTGATGACTGTTATATACTGTTAACAGCTCATCGAAACAGAACAGACAATGCTACTCAGCTGCAAAGACAGTTGTGCTTGGCAACAGGACGAAGGGTGTCCAGCCAAGCTGTACGTAATAGGCTTCATCAGGGAAGTCTCTATGCACATAGGACAATGGTCTGTGTTCCGTTGACCTCACGCCACCGTGCGTCCCAAAGGTGGACTGCTGAAATTCGAGATTGAAAGCAACATGATTGGAGCCAAGTGCTGTTTACAGATGAGTCCCGACTCAGTCTGGAGTGTGACACTCGACGTGTTTTAGTAAAGCGAAAGGGGCACTCGAAATAACCCCTCATTCGTTCATGAAAGGTCACAATACAGATGAGCTGGTTGGATGGTATGGGATGGAATCAGCATAGGGGGACGTACGGACCTGCATATTATTCGGAATGGTACTTTGATGGCCTGAAGGTATGCAGACGAGATACTGAGACCTCATGCCATACCTTAGCTGCAGCCATTGGAGATTCCTTTGTTTTCCAGCATGATAATGCCAGACCGCATACAGCTCGTCTTGTGGAGAACGTGCTTGAAGCTGAAACAATGCAGCCTATGGAATGGCCAGCCTGCTCTCCCGACCTGAATCCAATCGAGCATGTTTGGGACATTCTCGGAAAATGCATTGCTGTGAGACCAAGGCCTCCTTTTACTGTCCGAGACTTGGAGATTGCTCTTCTTGAGGAGTGGATCAGTATTCCCCAAAGTCTTATCGATAACATCATCGCATCCATGAAAAAAAGATGTGCAGCAGTCTTAGCTGTTCGATGTGACCACATGCCATATTAAAATCTCATCTTGCATCATTTCTAAACAATACTTTTTTTTATTATTTACATGTAACCAAATTGTTGCCCTAAATCATCTTTTCATGTTTTTTCCATATTTTCAAAGAATTAAAGGTTAATTGCAAATTTTTTACGTCTTTTTTTCTGTATTGCACATTGATGCGCGTGTACTATCCATTTTATGCCAATACGTGGCTGTCTTGCACGGTTTTCTTAACTTCTTTGCTTGCTCCCTTAATTTTTTTGAGCAATGTAATTGGGAATTATTTTGTACAGGGTTCATGTACAAATTTAAAAAGTGCCACTTTTTATAAATAACAGGAACTTTTTCTAAACGAAGTCTTATTTCCAACCTTATTTTGAGCATTTTTTCAATTTACACTGCCCACTTATCAGTAATACATAAAGAATAAAAGCCCATTACCACCTTTTTGGAACACTTCCTTGGGCACTATCAGCATGATGTATTTTTGATATTGGGGTTTCGTGTTTGTTATGGTCAAGGTAAAGTCAAGAAATCAAGCTTACTTTATGTGGTAGACACCCTCATTGATATGGTTTAGTAAAAATCTTAATAATTTAATGTTTGTTATTGTTGCAAGCATTATTTTTTGTATTAAGTATAAAATAGTTTGAAATTATCATTAAAACAGTTTTGTAAGTTTTACTGCCTTCTAGCCTTTTATTTAATTTGCATTTACATGCCTGGCAACAGCTGCATAATTTTGTTTTAAACTAAGTACATACAGTGTTTCTATTTTCTTTCCTTGTAGGCATGGTTAGCACGTATTTGTCACTACTTGTGTGTGTGTGTGTAGGGGGGGAGGCAAGAAATTTTTCTTAGCAAAAGGAATTTTATTGTTTTTGTCAAAGCAACCAAAAAATAAGAAAGTTTTTGTAAAAGGGATAAAGAATATCTAAAGCTAAATTCAAATAATATGTTAGTCAGTTTGCATACAGGATCTCCCAAAAAGGTAACATGCTTTAATTCTTTTTCCATTATAGATAATGAGCGATAAAAATTGAAAAGTATTCAAAGTATGGTAGGAGAAAAGGCTACATTTTAAGAAAAATTCATATGGTTAATTTTCAAACAGTCACATTTTCTAAATTTGCTTACAACCCCGATACAAAATAAGTACTTTGTAAAAAATATATACCATACACTAATGAGGTTATGCGCAAATGTGTCATTTATATAAAGATAAACATGCTGGCTTAACTGTTGTTCCCAACTACACAAAAACCTAGTATGTGTTTATTCCCAGTGAAACGACTAAAAAATGATTTCTCCCATTGAAGGGAAGCGGGTACTTAGTCACTCAGGGTGCGCGAGCCTGCGATTTTTACCAGGTTTAGGGTTACCGATAAATAGCCGCACCTCAGCAATACTCACCCATGTGTCGTTTTTTCCTCTTTTTTTTCGTGCAGTATATTGAGACCCTTTCGAAGCGATAGCGTTTAATCTAAGATACTTGTAGATAAATAAAGAACTTTAAAAGAAAAATTAATTTAAATTGTGATTGTGTATATTTTTTAATGCTGAAAGTTATGAAATGGAAATATTTTACTATTTTTTTTAAAAAAAAGAGAATTTTCGCTGTGGTATTTTCAATGAAATTTATGATTTTGGATTTGGAATAACATTCAATATTTTTTATATGTTTTAAAATAAAATTTGATAGAAAATGCAGTTAAATAAAACAAGTAATATCGCTTTGACACAATTAATTCATTTATCAAATCTTATTTAGGTTGTTGAAACATATTTAAATTTTTTAACTGTATATAATATTTATAATATTAAAACTTCTTAAAAAACTGTGAAAGTTTAAAATTTAGTTTAACTTAATGTTGCATTGTTGCCTTTATGTTAAGTAATAAATTTCTTTTGTCTGAAGACAGCCTAAAATCTTTTCTGAAAATAAAAATAATACTGCAGTTCAAATTTTCTTTTTAAATTCTAACGCTAAACAACAATACCATTGCTTAAAACATATTACAGAAAATAGATCATTAGTAGCTATTTGCTACAATTACTAATTTAAAGCTTGAAATACACACTATGAAAAAACAAAGTAAATAAATAAAGTAATTTATAAATATGCTATTTTGTTTACACAGAGCACACTAGGTCTATCTGATGAAAGGAAAAATGGGTTGGGCGGAGGACTTTTTTAAGGGATTTCACGCATAATTGCATAACACCTGAGGAAAACCGCCCAAAACTCCACACAATTACACCGCCAGAAACTTCCCAAGTAGCACGAACTTGTTCAAAAGCCGTAATTTCTACGTTCAGCTAGCACGTTAAAATCCCGTACAGATTTACGGTGTCGCTTACGTCAGAATGTCCGGGCAAAGCACGTACAATGATCGTCGAAATCGGGGTCCAGATCAGTGTTCTCCACACGTGCTTAAAACGTTGTATAGCTGCTTAAGCAGGACGTACTTAAAACGTTGTGTATCTGCTTATGCAGGACGTACTTAAATCGTTGTGTAGCTGCTTATGCAGGACGTACTTAAAACGTTGTGTAGCTGCTTATGCAGCTATAACCGATATTCTACAGCTTTTTTTTTAAATAAACTACTCCGCTTATCTGAATCAACGGCTAATTAATAGGATTAATGCTGCTTATTAAAATTTTCGTATAAACGGTGTTCTGATTTAGAAATATATTACAACATTGTTTGTGCAACTTTCATTTAAATACTGACTGATGCATAAGTATTTTATGTATATATATTAGTTATTGATTATTTACTTTCTATTCTATTCAAGTTATTCATTATTTATTTTCTATTCTATTCAATATCTAATTTTTATGTCAAACATATAACCTTTAAAAATTCTTGTTCTATATTATTAAAATTTTATAAATAGAGGTAAGAGAGCTCTTGAGGAAATGGCTACTTTATTTTTTTATTTTTTACTGCCATTGGAAATAAAAAATAATTTGTAATTGGAAAAATATGTAACTCTAATAAACTTAGGAATTTCAGAGAAAATGAAAAAAAAAATTATATATATATATATATGTGTGTGTGTGCTGTCCTGTTCTTGGTTTTTTTTTTAATAATAATAATAAAATAAAATATTTGTGTTTTGATGTTATATTTGTTTTTTGTTTGTTCTGTTTTCTAGTATTTCTCTTTTTTGTGTGTGTGTTTGTATTCTTTTCTTCTCTTTTTATTTATTTTTGTACTTCTTTATCAAAATCCCAGGAGTTTCCCTGAAAAACCAGTAGAATTGGTTGCTATACAATGTGCCCTTTCTTTTGGTGTATTATTAGAATGTACTTTCATACTGACATAAACAAAATTATTTTCAATTGTAGTTACAAATAAGGAACATGCAGATTTTAAGTTTTGTACTTAAATTTTTTTTTATTGTATGCATATAAAAATAATGTTCATAGAATGCATTCCTCCAATTAAAATGACAAAGCCGAAACTTTTGGCATGCATGTATCTTGACACTATACTACTAATTGCAAGGTTTTTACACATTTAATGAAATGAAATTCCCAGTCTTTTTTTCAATTTTCCCCACTGCTTTTATAAGTAAAAAAAAATAGTTATTTTATACACTGTTATACAAAATACCTATTTTAAATTGGAAAATAATATTATTTAACTACATTAAAAATTTAAAATATTACCAACCAATGGATCAATTTGTACTCTTAAGACAGGAGATTTCAACAAAGGAATGTTAAAAGAAAAGTATTCAGTTGTAAGATTGATATTAAGGTCAATGTGCGAGGATTTTCTTAAAAATTCAGGAACTTACGAACTTTTTAGTATATGGCAAACTTTAAACAAAGTTTACATTAATCAATTGATTTATGTCTCATAAATCTACTGCATTGCAGAGTAAATACTTTTTTTTAACATACTATTAACGTATCAGCTTCGCTAAAAATTTTAATACTCACAGGCTTGATGACTTATTTATTTATTCTTTTCATACTACATAGAATCTAGAGTGCAGATGGCAATTATGTCACGTATACCTAATTTAGCACACACAAACATTTGAAAAATAAAAACAACCCTTCTTGCCACTTTCTCTTAATTTATTTCCCTAATCTAGATGATATAAATCAATGTCAATAAAGCCGAAAGAAGAAAAAAAAGTGTGTTTTCTGAAAATGGAGTGAAGGTATCTCAAACAAAAGAAATAAGATTGTCAATTTTTTAAATATTTATTCGTCAATTTTTAAAATATTTAAAATATTATACACGAGCAAATTGAATTTTAAAGGAGCTTTTTCTTCTGGTAATTCTGTCTGAATGTGGCATGTTTGAGCCAGTTTTATTATATCTTCTACGATTTTCGACACTACTTCCTTCATTAGTGGATGTTCCCTTACAGCAACTAAAAGAAAAAACAAATTGCATTATATTTTTATGACAAAATTGTACAATCGATACCAATACAATAAAGTAAAGTTTGTTTATATGTAAAGGGGTAACCTCTGGAAATGAAAAACCGTATTTAAGTCCTTCAACTGACAGCCATTTTAAATACTCAAGCAAATACAAAAGAAATTGAATTCATCTGTGATTAGCCAGATGATATAAGTATTCAATGTGCATTCATGGAATGACAACCACATTGCTCCCAGGACCAAATTTAAAAAATGATACTTACATATCCTCTTCAGACCCAACAAAAATCTTGCATGTCAAATTTAAGAGCAATCTCTTAATTAAAAAACAAAAAAAAAAAAAAAACTATTAACATTTAAAAATGACTAGTAAAAAGTGCATTTTGAAATAATTTTTCAGATAAAATCTTCATTCAGAATCACAATCTCAGTAGTAAAATACTGTTATGATCCATAAATGAAGACTAACAAGACACTTTCAAAGGTAAAGGATGTTTTAACTCTTTGGCTCCCAGGCCCAAGGAAACTTCACATCCATTGGTTCAGAGACAAATAGCCGGAAATGCCCCCCCCCCCCCATCTAACGAAAGCGAGCACATTCATCACTAGTTTTTGACAATTCGGTGCGTGCTCGGGCTGTCGTCTACACTTGACAGACGGACTCCGGGATTTGCCCGATAAATAGCCGCACCTCAGCAGTACTCACCCATGTGTCGTTTTTTCCTGTTTTTTTTTTCGTGCAGTATATTGAGACCCTTTCGGAGCGATAGCGTTTAATCTAAGATACTTGTAGATAAATAAAGAACTTTAAAAGAAAAATTAATTTAAATTGTGATTGTGTATATTTTTTAATGCTGAAAGTTATGAAATGGAAATATTTTACTATTTTTTTTTTTAAAAAAGAGAATTTTCGCTGTGGTATTTTCAATGAAATTTATGATTTTGGATTTGGAATAACATTCAATATTTTTTATATGTTTTAAAATAAAATTTGATAGAAAATGCAGTTAAATAAAACAAGTAATATCGCTTTGACACAATTAATTCATTTATCAAATCTTATTTAGGTTGTTGAAACATATTTAAATTTTTTAACTGTATATAATATTTATAATATTAAAACTTCTTAAAAAACTGTGAAAGTTTAAAATTTAGTTTAACTTAATGTTGCATTGTTGCCTTTATGTTAAGTAATAAATTTCTTTTGTCTGAAGACAGCCTAAAATCTTTTCTGAAAATAAAAATAATACTGCAGTTCAAATTTTCTTTTTAAATTCTAACGCTAAACAACAATACCATTGCTTAAAACATATTACAGAAAATAGATCATTAGTAGCTATTTGCTACAATTACTAATTTAAAGCTTGAAATACACACTATGAAAAAACAAAGTAAATAAATAAAGTAATTTATAAATATGCTATTTTGTTTACACAGAGCACACTAGGTCTATCTGATGAAAGGAAAAATGGGTTGGGCGGAGGACTTTTTTAAGGGATTTCACGCATAATTGCATAACACCTGAGGAAAACCGCCCAAAACTCCACACAATTACACCGCCAGAAACTTCCCAAGTAGCACGAACTTGTTCAAAAGCCGTAATTTCTACGTTCAGCTAGCACGTTAAAATCCCGTACAGATTTACGGTGTCGCTTACGTCAGAATGTCCGGGCAAAGCACGTACAATGATCGTCGAAATCGGGGTCCAGATCAGTGTTCTCCACACGTGCTTAAAACGTTGTATAGCTGCTTAAGCAGGACGTACTTAAGACGTTGTGTAGCTGCTTATGCAGCTATAACCGATATTCTACAGCTTTTTTTTAAAAATAAACTACTCCGCTTATCTGAATCAACGGCTAATTAATAGGATTAATGCTGCTTATTAAAATTTTCGTATAAACGGTGTTCTGATTTAGAAATATATTACAACATTGTTTGTGCAACTTTCATTTAAATACTGACTGATGCATAAGTATTTTATGTATATATATTAGTTATTGATTATTTACTTTCTATTCTATTCAAGTTATTCATTATTTATTTTCTATTCTATTCAATATCTAATTTTTATGTCAAACATATAACCTTTAAAAATTCTTGTTCTATATTATTAAAATTTTATAAATAGAGGTAAGAGAGCTCTTGAGGAAATGGCTACTTTATTTTTTTATTTTTTACTGCCATTGGAAATAAAAAATAATTTGTAATTGGAAAAATATGTAACTCTAATAAACTTAGGAATTTCAGAGAAAATGAAAAAAAAAATTATATATATATATATATGTGTGTGTGTGCTGTCCTGTTCTTGGTTTTTTTTAATAATAATAATAAAATAAAATATTTGTGTTTTGATGTTATATTTGTTTTTTGTTTGTTCTGTTTTCTATTATTTCTCTTTTTTGTGTGTGTGTTTGTATTCTTTTCTTCTCTTTTTATTTATTTTTGTACTTCTTTATCAAAATCCCAGGAGTTTCCCTGAAAAACCAGTAGAATTGGTTGCTATACAATGTGCCTTTTTTTGTGTATTATTAGAATATACTTTCATACTGACATAAAGAAAATTATTTTCAATTGTAGTTACAAATAAGGCACATGCAGATTTTAAGTTTTGTACTTAAATTTTTTTTTTATTGTATGCATATAAAAATAATGTTCATAAAATGACAAAGCCGAAACTGTTGGCATGCATGTATATTGCCACTATACTACTAATTGCAAGGTTTTTACACATTTAATGAAATGAAATTCCCAGTCTTTTTTTCAATTTTCCCCACTGCTTTTATAAGTAAAAAAAAATAGTTATTTTATACAGTTATACAAAATACCTATATTAAATTGGAAAATAATATTATTTAACTACATTAAAAATTTAAAATATTACCAACCAATGGATCAATTTGTACTCTTAAGACAGCAGATTTCAACAAAGGAATGTTAAAAGAAAAGTATTCAGTTGTAAGATTGATATTAAGATCAATGTGCGAGGATTTTCTTAAAAATTCAGGAACTTACGAACTTTTTAGTATATGGCAAACTTTAAACAAAGTTTACATTAATCAATTGATTTATGTCTCATAAATCAATTTACTGCATTGCAGAGTAAATACTTTTTTTTAACATACTATTAACGTATCAGCTTTGCTAAAAATTTTAATACTCACAGGCTTGATGACTTATTTATTTATTCTTTTCATACTACATAGAATCTAGAGTGCAGATGGTAATTATGTCACGTATACCTAATTTAGCACACACAAACATTTGAAAAAAAAAAAAAAACAACCCTTCTTGCCACTTTCCCTTAATTTATTTCCCTAATCTAGATGACATAAATCAATGTCAATAAAGCCGAAAGAAGAAAAAAAAAGTGTGTTTTCTGAAAATGGAGTGAAGGTATCTCAAACAAAAGAAATAAGATTGTCAATTTTTTAAATATTTATTCGTCAATTTTTAAAATATTTAAAATATTATACACGAGCAAATTGAATTTTAAAGGAGCTTTTTCTTCTGGTAATTCTGTCTGAATGTGGCATGTTTGAGCCAGTTTTATTATATCTTCTACGATTTTCGACACTACTTCCTTCATTAGTGGATGTTCCCTTACAGCAACTAAAAGAAAAAACAAATTGCATTAGATTTTTATGACAAAATTGTACAATCGATACCAATACAATAAAGTAAAGTTTGTTTATATGTAAAGGGGTAACTCTGGAAATGAAAAACTGTATTTAAGTCCTTCAACTGACAGCCATTTTATGGTATTTAGCTACCACTGCCGTGAAAAATAGTTTAGCAAAGTTAAAATTTTGATTTCAAATTAAGCAAGTTACCAAAACAGAATTAAGATTTGACCATGCGTTGTGACAGCAGTAGTTAGTAAGATAACCCAAAGTTCTCAGCCTTGCCTGAAGTGTGTGTTAGAAATGTGGTAAAATAAACACAGAGACATTGCATTAGATTACCAAAATACAAATTTTATTCAACAATAATAGGGGTAAACAACTAGTGGCCTCACGACATCAGTATTTCAAGAAATAAAAGTAAGTAAAACACTGCACAGGGGTATCACAGCGCGTGGTAGTAATGCACAAAAACAATGATATTAGAGTGCTTTAGTTTCCCATTAATAGCCCTTGGAAATTGAAAAGTAAAAAAAAAATAAATAAAAGGTAAAGCTTAATTAAAATTGTCATGACAAAAGTAGCACGATTTGGATCCAAAACTTATGTTAAAAGGCTTTGCTGCAGCATAAAAAAGAAAAACCTATCCTGTCAAAAAAAAAAAGAAAAAGAAAAAATTGGGCGAACAAGTCCCCACCTTCTCCAAGCCACACAAGGCATCTAATGAAATCCCGCACAAAATCCTTAACTGATACTTGAAACCCCACTTTTACAATCCAACAGATGAGCTTAAATAGTTAACAAAATAAAAAAAAGAACCTAGCAATTATGACACCAAAAGGTGCAGCAAATTCTTTGAAATGCTGACCAACTCAAACAAGTAATTACAGTGATTAGCATTGGTAAAGCAAGTAAATAAACAAGATTTATGACCTTCCAAAATTAGCTAGGTAAAGAAAGACACAGCATTAACAATTATCATTTAACAAAAAAATTTAAACATGGCGTTACTGGTAAGTTATACATCAGGATAGTACTTAAAGAAGAAAAAGAAAGTTTAGCATTTACAGTTGTCTTCAATTCCCCCCCTTTTAAAAATGAAACGTTAATAAAAATTTAGGGTTCTTCAACTAGGTACGGAGAACATGGTGGTTAGGAGAGAAGTGAATCGACTTCCTGGGCGGGCCGGAATCCTTGTAGATGGAAATAAAGGCAACGGTCTTACCGCGGATTCAGCTGCTGGAGTTCGAAGAAGATTTCCTGAGGACATCGATCGGCAGGACATTCAGGCAACTCCTGATGAGGCTAAGATGACTCGTTCGTGGGCCGGGCTTTGGACTCGGTCATGGTATTACAGAGAGGCCGGGCAGGGGACAAGCGCTGCTTCAAAAAATGGTGTCGGAGGAGGCGCAACCTGCCGCAAAAACAGCGTGGAAACTCATCATGGGGGTTCACTCGCTCGCTGCCCCAAGGAAAAAAAAATGGGTTATTCACCCGGCATTGTAAAAATAAAATTCGCTGTTGGTGATCAAACGTTGTGTCAGGCCCTCTGGCCTACGATCTAAGACATCACATCATGAACTTGTACTAAGGGACGACAAAAATGCCGAGCTAGGCCTCTAATGCGCGAGGAGATACAGGAAAAGTCACGTCCTTGCAGCACCAAGACAGCTCTCAGAATGACGCTTTCTGCCCCTTGCGTGAGGAGCTTCGCCGAGAAGCCGACCCCGGGGACCAATCAGACGGCGCCATCTCAGCCGGGAAACTTCGAGAACATTGGATTGTCGGGGGAAGGAAGAGAGGAAAGAAAAAATGGCGGCCAGCGACTTCTACACGCGGGAAAAAAAACGAACTTGGCCGAGAAGAAACGCAGGCAAGAACGGCCATCTTGAAATGGGGAAAAAAAAGAACTTAATTGATCAAAAAGGCATTAAAAACGTTATTAAATTTCCTAAAATTTTAGCGGGAGATGGCTAATCGTCCGAGACAACCCTGGGTAAAATTTGGAGTAAAAATTTAAATTAGAAGTGAGTAAAAATAATTAAAAACCGGACATGAACAAGAGATATTGCAAGAAATGAGTTAGGCTATTGAAGAGAGAAGGAAACGTAATAGTCAGCAGAAAATCGACAGAATTTACATGATAATTAAATTTACACCTCCGGAGACAGGGCAAACAAAGGCAGAATTAATTTAAGGAAAAGGTAATTATTTAGAAAGTCCCAACAAAAAAAAGGGGTAATTAGTAGTAATTTAAAAAAGACAAGCTATTGAGCTATAGAGGAAGAGTCACCCAGACCATTATACCTCCTGACAAAAGGTACTTAAATTAAACTTCCAAGTTAATTTCAAGCATTAGAATATAAATAATTAATGGTTAAAACAAAATAAAAATTACTGCTTTTGATTTGTAAAAACATTAACCCCAAAAAACAATACAACATATTATCCTTCCTTCTCCCCCAAAAAATTTTTTACGAAGTAAAAAAGTTTTCGTGGAGAAGCCAGGAACAGACTGGTGAAATGTCTTGAGAAGCAGCGCATAATTCCATTTTGACATCTAAACCCGGGGAAGACCAGCCATGGCAGTAAGAAAAAATTTGCATAATGCAAAACACCTCAAATAAACATTAAGAACCCGTGTCCCAAGTCAGGACACATAAAAAAAAATTTCAACCCTATACCTACATGTTCCACAAAAAAAAAAAAAAAAAAAAAAAAATCAAAAGGCAAAGTTTTACCTGCACATTCCTTTACAACAAAAAGATACAGTATATATGTAGTACGACATATAAAACATGACAGAACAACATTAAACGAAGACAAAAAGGTAAAAATCTTTGGTTCATAAAAGGGTAATACGCAATTCTGACCATGCTGATTTAGAGTCCAAGGAAGTGGTCAGTAGCAAAATTTTGTAAAGTCCTCGTATAAGTAGTCACTACGTGGAGTTTGTTGTCACAAGCGTGGGTAAAAATCAGTTCAGACATTTCCAAAAGTAAATAAAAAGCTAGTCAGTGTCATGTATTGAATACAAGACCACTAGCAGGCAAGGGCGGACAAGTACCTAGGTTTAGAACCACCCCCCTTCCAAGGAAAGCTGAGAAAAAAAATTTTGACAGGGGCATGACAATCCCAAATTTGTAGAGAAAGAAAAAAACCCAATTAATGCATCAAATTAGAGGTTAAGTTGGTAAAAATATTAGAAGACAGGAGAGAAATGATCCCTGAACAACCCCACATTCAGCAGCAATTGGCCTGAGTACAAGAGGCTAAACACCAGCCCAATTGTGACCCAAGATCAATTACCACCAAACATGGAGGTTAATTCAAGTGACCAAGAAGGCTCTAGAAACACTTCTGGACACTAATCATTCTCTCCAAAGAGGAAAACAAGGTAATTTTAAGAAAACAGCCCAAACCAGCATGAATAACTTAAAGCAAACATCCCCCCCCCCCATTTAACAAAAGGTAACCAGAAGTTTGGTAGTAACAAAAGAATTACTTATTGTAAACAAAGTGAGAAAAAAAAAATTTTGAACCCTAAGTTTCTTAGAAAAAGGCCCTGGGATTGTGTACACCAGAAAAGTTAACAACTTTAAAATTTCCTCAAGCCATTACAGAGAGAACAAAAGTTTGAACCCCAGAAATTTCTGCACTGATTTGACAATTCCAGTACAAGTTTTTTTTTTGACATAATCAGGTAAAAAAAAGTATTTTAAGAAAACTTTCATGTGGTTATACAGTAATAAAAGGTAAAAAAAAAAAAAATCACATGAATTATTGCAATGGCCCTTAGTCATACACAATTTGTACTACCAAAAGGGTACTACATCAGTTAACACTTGCACAAAAACATCAAACAAAAACAAAATATTTACTTCAATAGGAACTTGCATAAGGAATGTAACAACATATAACACAGATTGTGCAGGTAAAATTTGATTGATACCAACAAACAAGTAAACAAAACACCCAACCCACAAGAAATTAAAAGTAAACGAGAAGGTAAACACAAATGCAAACACTAAATAAAAAAAAATACTAAAATGACACCAAATTCACAAAAGAAAAAAATGATTCGCAAATAACAGACCCAGCACTACGTTTTAATTACAAAGCCAAATTGATCACGTGGCCTAAGATTATACCCATGACTACTAGTGGAGTTAGACAGGCCTGGAGAAATCGAAGATGGGATTGCGGCATCAATATCATCACCATTTGAACTTAAAAAGGAAACAGGGGACACAACAGTATCTCTAAAAAAATCAGTATCAGGTTCTGCATCAGACAGGGCTACAACAGGCGGCATAGGAGAAGCTTGAAAACTACCAAAACTGTCATCCCAAGTGGGATCATAAGGAAGAAAGGGGTTTGGGTACTCTTTCAACATCTTCGCTTCCCAATCCTCAGTTGAAGACGAAGGGGTAGACTCAGGTAAAACAGACTCAGGAGTGTGTGGCAAGATATTATTACTAGTAGGAAAAACATCTCTATCAACAACTTTAAAAATTCTATTGACATGTACCTTTTGAACATCTGAAGGATTAGTTAAAAGAGAAATCAAAAATAAAACAGGAGAACATTGCTTTAAAACGCGATAGGGACCCTTATTGAATTTACAAAGCTTTTTCGACAAATTAGGTTTATGTGCAGGTGTGTGTAAGAAGACAGTGTCACCAACTTTAATGTCTTTTAAGTTAAATTTTGTAGGAGCAGAGTTAGCTTGGTTATGAGAGGCAACTTCAAGGCGATCTTTAATTATTGGAAAAGTGTTCTGGAGATTGGTGACAATTTCCTGAGCATAGGATCTAGTGTCGGCATATGTCCTGAATTTAGATGAAAAAATTAGGTCATATGGCAACACCAGATCTCTACCATAGGTGAGAAAAGCAGGAGTGTTTTGAATAGTTCTGTGGTAGGCGGTGCGAAAGGCCAGCAAAGCAAAAGGAACCTGTTCGCACCAATCCTCCTGAGTTTCACTAACCAAATGACTTAAAGAGTCTACTAAAACCTTGTTCAACCGTTCAACGACCCCGTTGCCTTGCGGATTATAGGCTACAGTGTGCATTTTCTTGATTCCTAGGACCTTATAGACTTCCTCCATTGCCTGCGAGAGAAAATTGGATCCCCTGTCTGAGTACAGCACCTCCATAATGCCATGTCTGGAAATAAAGTCCACTAAAACCCTAGCTACTGTGGCACTTTGTATGTCTTTAACAGGGTAAGCTTCAGGAAATCTAGTAAAATAATCAGTAATTACAATTAAAAATTTGTTCCCATGTTTAGAGGTAATGAAGGGACCAACCGCATCAATAGCACATTTCTGGAAAGGTCTATCAACAGTGGGGATCTCCTGGATGGGAGCCTTTTGACCTTTTTTGAAACCACGTCTTCTAAACAAGAATGGCACGACATCACATAATTTTTAACATTACGGTAAAGACCTACCCAAAAAAAATTTGCCTAACCCGATGCAATGTTCGAGAAAGACCTGGATGCGCAACAGTTTTGTTGTCATGGCAGGCTTGAAGAACTTCCTGAACAAGAGATTGAGGGACAACAAGTCGAATATTGGAAAAATTTGCATCAGTAGATTGGCAAACAAGAACATTTTGTTGAAAAAAAAAATTATTTGACTTATGAATGAAAAAGGGATCTTGCGAAATATTACTCGCCATCTTTTGGCAAAAAGAGTCTTCCTGTTGTAATTTAATTAAGTCCTGGTCAGGCAAAGGTAAAATTTCACACTTAAATGAAACATTATCAACAACGTTAACTTCTCTAGAAAGAAAGTCTGCCATTAAATTTAACCGTCCGGGTTTGTGTACAATAGTATAGTCATATTGTTGTAACGTCATAATCCAACGAGCTATGCGAGAGGTGGGATCCTTCAATTTAAAAAGTTGCGAAAGGGACTGTTGGTCAGAAAAAATAGTAACATGAGTGCCATAAATGTACTGTTTAAATTGATTAATACCAAAAACCACAGCAAGGGCTTCCTTCTCCACAACAGAATAATTTATTTCAGCGGCAGAAAATTTTTTGGAAGCAAAACAGACTGGGTGCGGAAAGCCGGATTCATCCTCTTGTGTGAGCACAGCGCCCATGGCGAACTTGCTCGCGTCAGTACAGATAGTAAAGGGCTTATTGAAATCTGGTAATTTTAAGCAAGGTTCTTTCGTTAAATCAGACTTAAGTTGGTCAAAGGCATCTTGTTCGAAATCCCCCCAGGAAAATTTTACGGAGTCTTTAGTTAAATTGGTTAAAGGGAGAGCTTTTAAGGAATAATTGTTGATAAATTTTCTATAAAATCCAGTCAAGCCTAAAAATGAGCGAACTTGTTTTCGGGTTTTTGGAACAGCAGCATTGAGAATAGATTTGATGTTATTAGGATCTGGCATTACTTTACCCTCCGTTACTCTATGTCCTAAATACGTGATTTCATTTTTTGCCAAAGAACACTTTTTGGGTTTAAGTTTTAGTTTTGCATCAGTTAGACGCTGAAAAACGAGCTCGAGCCTAGACAGATGATCTTCGAAGGTAGTTGATGCCACAACCACATCATCAATATAAACACCGATTTGGAAATTGGACAGTCCGGATAGCACAACACCCATCAACCGCTGGAAACTAGCACTCGCGTTTCGCAAGCCAAATGGCATCCGTTTGAAGTGAAAGAGGCCCTCCTCTGTAGTAATACCCGTGAGATGAGCATCGTCTGGATGCATGAACATTTGGTGAAAACCTGACGTCAAATCCAAGGAAGAGAAAAATTTAGCCCCAGAAAGAAAATCTATCATCTCTTGCAAATTCGGAAGAGGGAAATTATCTGGTATGGTCTTGGCATTAAGCTTACGGAGATCGGCCACCAGGCGAAATGATCCATCCGCTTTTTTGACCAGAAGGACTGGCGCAGCATAACTGCTGGTCGATGGTTCGATAATGCCAGCCTCCAAAAGAGTTTGAATCTGCCTCTTCATTCCAGGCTTGAGGTGGTAAGGGACACGATAGGGCTTAGAACGAACCGGAATGTCATCTGTAAGGTGTATACGGTGTTGAATGATGGGGCAGGCGCCCAAGTCGGAGGAGTTTAATGAAAAAACAGACTTATATTTAGACAAAAGAGCAATCATATCATTACGTTGAGATTCGTCAAGATGGGATAAATCTATGTCCTTAGCCCACAGGCTAAAATCATCTGAACCAGCTTGTTGTTCTATTGAGTTGACTTCGTCAGAAATTTTATTTAAATGGATAGGGGTAATATTAACTATTTTCATATTCTTATTTAAGGTAATGGAATCATGGGTAAGATTAATAACTTGAATTAAACACTGACTATTGTCATTGATGGTGGAAATAGCATTGGCAACAAGAAAGGAAGTTAAATTTGTATCAGGATTAGGTTCGATTATTACAGTAGAATTTTTGAAAGAGGGATCACAGTTTGGAATAGTTACAAAAAATCTCTTTTGAGAATAAGCGGGTAAAATGATCTTAGCGGGCAACTTGCCAAAAAGAGAAAAGTCAACATCGGGATCAACATCATCATGTGCACTTGGCACGACAGCATTCAGAGAAAACGGGGGATGTTCATGCGTCCAGACCACACTTATCGCATCGTTTGACAGAATACAGTTGTCACAATCGATATGAAATTTGTAAGTCTTTAGAAAATCCAGTCCCAAAATGTCATCAAAGTTAGGAGAAAGAAAACTCTGAGCAACCAAAAAATTACACGAAAACGGGGTGTTACAAATGTGCAACTCAGTTTGAATTCATTTGGGGGTAACAATGTTAAAACCCGTCAGCGCTTTTAAAGAGAGGTGAGAACTATCAAATTCTTTGAAGTCAATAAGAATATTAAAAACATTAGAAGAAATTAAATTAACACTGGCACCAGAATCTATGAGTGCACGAAACTTAAAATTGCCAAAGTTAACGGAAATTATAGGTAAAGAACTCGACACACGCTCTTCGGGTTGCACAGCGGGATCAAACGGGGAATTAATGGAGTGTTGTGATCCAGACCAACCTCCCCCCAAATTTAGTTTAAATTTCCATCGTTAACCCCACTCTGATCGGAGCCTGAAACATTGGCAGGAGCCTGATTTTCCTGACGAGGCCTGTGTTGGGATCTAGCAGCCTGGTCACGCTGTTTTTTCCGACAATCTCTCGCGTAATGTCCTGGGCGGTCACAATAAAAACAAGTTATGTTACGTTGCGTGCGGGCAGGTTGGGAATTTCGCTGCGGAGGAAAAGATTGTGGGATAAAACTCTGCGACTGCATTTGTGATAACTGAGCCTGCATCGCAGCCATCTGGCTGGTGAGCAATTCAAGCCTTTTTGCGTATGAGTTCGTGGTGGCCTTAAGGAGCCTCTCAAAGTCGCCTTCCACAATCTGGGAACGTGCCGTTACGGCATTTATGTCTGACAGGTGGCATTGGAGTGCCACTTCCACACGTTTCGCGACCTGTACCGCCTCGACAAAAGTTTTAGGGTCTACAACAACAACCTGGGCCTTAATGTTTGGGAGAAGACCCGCTTTAAATTGTGAAAGGAGCATCTCCTGGGAAAAACTCTGGGATATAGAGTCCGAGGAATTTACGGGATTTTTGAGGGCCTTATGGGCAATTCCTTCCAGCCTAGTGGCGTAATCACGCACTGTCTCCCCAAAATGTTGCTTACAGGACGTTAATTTTTCTATGTCCTGGGCCAAGGATCCCGCTTCTGCAAAGTGTGCCATGAAGCGGTCCTTGAACTCTTTCAAGGTTAGTCCCTCAATTGCCTCTAAGGTAGATGTGTAAAATTGGAGAGCAGCACCCTCCATTTTCAACTTTGCGACTGGCATGGCCTGGTCATCATTCCAGGCCGCCAAAGGCTGAACCAAGGAAAGTGAATGAAAAAATGTTGAGCAATTGCTACCGGACAGCGTTGGGAGCATGCCGATAAAAGCCGGACCTGGCAATGCCGCCGCCCTAGCACCTTCTTCTAGGGCCATACTGGGACTTAAAAAAATTTGAAACACCCCAAAATAAAAGTTAACCTCCCAATGTGCTTCTCAAGACAGTCCCCAGTTACAAAGAGAAATGTAAATGCATCAAAAAATGAAAATTTTCTGTATCCATTTCACCTTATTCAACACACACAAGATTGGCAAGGAGAGGTCACGGCACCATTTGTGGTATTTAGCTACCACTGCCGTGAAAAATGGTTTAGCAAAGTTAAAATTTTGATTTCAAATTAAGCAAGTTACCAAAACAGAATTAAGATTTGACCATGCGTTGTGACAGCAGTAGTTAGTAAGATAACCCAAAGTTCTCAGCCTTGCCTGAAGTGTGTGTTAGAAATGTGGTAAAATAAACACAGAGACATTGCATTAGATCACCAAAATACAAATTTTATTCAACAATAATAGGGGTAAACAACTAGTGGCCTCACGACATCAGTATTTCAAGAAATAAAAGTAAGTAAAACACTGCGCAGGGGTATCACAACGCGTGGTAGTAATGCACAAAAACAATGATATTAGAGTGCTTTAGTTTCCCATTAATAGCCCTTGGAAATTGAAAAGTAAAAAAAATAAAATAAAAGGTAATGCTTAATTAAAATTGTCATGACAAAAGTAGCACGATTTGGATCCAAAACTTATGTTAAAAGGCTTTGCTGCAGCATAAAAAAAAAAAAAACTTATCCTGTCAAAAAAAAGAAAAAGAAAAATTTGGGCGAACAATTCCCCACCTTCTCCAAGCCACACAAGGCATCTAATGAAATCCCGCACAAAATCCTTAACTGATACTTGAAACCCCACTTTTACAATCCAACAGATGAGCTTAAAAGTTCACAAAATAAAAAAAAGAACCTAGCAATTATGACACCAAAAGGTGCAGCAAATTCTTTGAAATGCTGACCAACTCAAACAAGTAATTACAGTGATTAGCATTGGTAAAGCAAGTAAATAAACAAGATTTATGACCTTCCAAAATTAGCTAGGTAAAGAAAGACACAGCATTAACAATTATCATTTAACAAAAAAATTTAAAAATGGCGTTACTGGTAAGTTATACATCAGGATAGCACTTAAAGAAGAAAAAGAAAGTTTAGCATTTACAGTTGTCTTCAATTCCCCCCCTTTTAAAAATGAAAAGTTAATAAAAATTTAGGGTTCTTCAACTAGGTACAGAGAACATGGTGGTTAGGAGAGAAGTGAATCGACTTTCTGGGTGGGCCGGAATCCTTGCAGATGGAAATAAAGGCAACGGTCTTACCGCGGATTCAGCTGCTGGAGTTCGAAGAAGATTTTCTGAGGACATCGGTCGGCAGGACATTCAGGCAACTCCTGATGAGGCTAAGATGACTCGTTCGTGGGCCGGGCTGTGGACTCGGTCATGGTATTACAGAGAGGCCGGGCAGGGGCCAAGCATTGCTTCAAAAAATGGTGTCGGAGGAGGCGCAACCTGCCGCAAAAACAGCGTGGAAACTCATCATGGGGGTTCACTCGCTCGCTGCCCCAAGAAAAAAAAAATGGGTTATTCACCCGGCATTGTAAAAATAAAATTCGCTGTTGGTGATCAAACGTTGTGTCAGGCCCTCTGGCCTACGATCTAAGACATCACATCATGAACTTGTACTACGGGACGACAAAAATGCCGAGCTAGGCCTCTAATGCGCGAGGAGATACAGGAAAAGTCACGTCCTTGCAGCACCAAGACAGCTCTCAGAATGACGCTTTCTGCCCCTTGCGTGAGGAGCTTCGCCGAGACGCCGACCCCGGGGACCAATCAGAGCGCGCCATCTCAGCCGGGAAACTTCGAGAACATTAGATTGTCGGGGGAAGGAAGAGAGGAAAGAAAAAATGGCGGCCAGCGACTTCTACACGCGGGAAAGAAACGAACTTGGCCGAGAAGAAACGCAGGCAAGAACGGCCATCTTGAAATGGGGGAAAAAAAACTTTATTGATCAAAAAGGCATTAAAAACGTTATTAAATTTCCTAAAATTTTAGCGGGAGATGGCTAATCGTCCGAGACAACCCTGGGTAAAATTTGGAGTAAAAATTTAAATTAGAAGTGAGTAAAAATAATTAAAAACCGGACATGAACAAGAGATATTGCAAGAAATGAGTTAGGCTATTGAAGAGAGAAGGAAACGTAATAGTCAGCAGAAAATCGACAGAATTTACATGATAATTAAATTTACACCTACGGAGACAGGGCAAACAAAGGCAGAATTAATTTAAGGAAAAGGTAATTATTTAGAAAGTCCCAACAAAAAAAAGGGGTAATTAGTAGTAATTTAAAAAAGACAAGCTATTGAGCTATAGAGGAAGAGTCACCCAGACCATTATACCTCCTGACAAAAGGTACTTAAATTAAACTTCCAAGTTAATTACAAGCATTAGAAAATAAATAATTAATGGTTAAAACAATTAAAATAAAAATTGCTGCTTTTGATTTGTAAAAACATTATCCCCCAAAAACAATACAACAATTTTAAATACTCAAGCAAATACAAAAGAAATTGAATTCATCTGTGATTATCCAGATGATATAAGTATTCAATGTGCATTCATGGAATGACAACCACATTGCTCCCACGACCAAATTTAAAAAATGATACTTACATATCCTCTTCAGACCCAACAAAAATCTTGCATGTCAAATTTAAGAGCAATCTCTTAATTAAAAAAAAAACTATTAACATTTAAAAATGACTAGTAAAAAGTGCATTTTGAAATAATTTTTCGAATAAAATCTTCATTCAGAATCACAATCTCAGTAGTAAAATACTGTTATGATCCATAAGTGAAGACTAAGAAAACACTTTCAAAGGTAAAGGATGTTTTAACTCTTTGGCTCTCAGGCCCAAGGAAACTTCACATCCATTAGTTCAGAGAGAAATAGCCGGAAAATGCCCCCCCCCCATCTAACGAAAGCGAGCACATTCATCACTAGTTTTTGACAATTCGGTGCGTGCTCGTGCTGTCGTCTACACTTTACAGGTGGACTCCCAGATTTGCAGGGGCCCGTTCGAGAATTCACCGGTTGGTTATGCACCGGTGCTACCGGTTACGGTCATTCTTTGGTTAAGTGACGTCACGGTTGTCAACCGTTTTCGGTCATCCTCACCACATCCAATTTCAAGCCAAGAAAACAGAAATAAACATTGGCAACACTACGCTAATAACCGAAATAACCCACCTCGCTAGCAGGGTCATTCTGGTTGCTCTCTGGTCACGCTGAGCAGGCAACCGCTAAATGACCGAAACGTTTTCGAACGCGGTTAATTCCAGAGCTCCGCCCAACGCTCCGCCTTTTCGAACGCTATGGTCGTGCACCGGTGTTACCGGTGCACAACCGATGAATTCTCGAACGCGCCCCCGATCCATCCACGTGCGGATAGGGGCAGATGGAATCCCAATACAAGAACTTAGACTTTTCTACCTTCCAGTTTGACAGGGGAAAATACGAGCGCGCGCAGGGAGAAATGTATTAGAAGATGGGTTCGTGGGGAAAAGGACTTCCAGGTTTTTGCAAGCGCCTTACATGGCTATTTATTAATCCTGCGATCTATTCTCGTTTTTTTTTTTCTTTTTGTAATTGAAATGAACAATTGCTATTACAAATGTATTTATTATATATTATGTGTGTATACTTAGACCTTTTTAAGCATGGGCAATTAATTGTGCAGTCTGTTCTCGTTTTTTTCTTTCTTTTTTTTTTTTTTTTTTTTGAAGGGGGGAAGGGTAATTGAAATTAATAATTGTTACAAATATATTTATTATATATTTATAATAAATACATATATATGCGTGCATATATGTATTTACTCACATATAAAGTAATGTATTGTCCATAAAGTAATGTATTTATTATTTATATATGTATGAATATATCAGTGGCGTAGCTACGGGGGGGTTAACCCCCCCCCCCCGATAAGGAATTTTTTTGTCATACAAAACATATTTTCTTCACACTCGCACAACACACACACACACACATATATATACACATATACATGAATCGTTGTAGTCGTAACCCCCCCCCCCCTCTATGAACAATTTCTCCCTACGCCACTGGAATGAATACTTTTTAATTTACTATATACAATAACTTAGACTTAATAATGATTAGAGGTCAGAATAATTTTAACTAATATTGCAATGGCCACTATATTAAAAAGGATGTCAATAAATAAAAAGAAATAAATGAGATTACAAATGACTTCCTAAAAAAAGTTCATACATTTTTTTCATTTTTAAAATAAGGGTTACGCTTTTCAACATACGTCTCTAACCAGTCTCTTAAAAGAAGTTAGTGTATCCTTCCCCTTCTGTGTCAATCGTTGCATTGCATTTGGGCAATCGGGAAACAACGACGATCAGGGTTGAGAAATTCAAAATACTATTACCATAATCTTAGAAAACTTGACGCCAGATTTATTTAAACTACCGTTGTAATTTCATATATTGAGTCTTTCACACAGCATCAAGATATTGAGTTTTTGGTACTGCTGAGACGCAACGTGTGCGTTTGGGCCATCGGGGAGCAACGACGATCAAGGATGGAGAATCGCAGCCACCATTTCTATTCGATAAGAGGTAGCAGTAGAAACAAAGGCAATAAATTATATTTTCATTCTGCCATTAGAGTGTAATCTATGAGAGCTATTTTGTTTGCTCCTGTTAAAGTGCTTTAAATACTACACTCGCTACATTCCTGGCAGACTATATTTTTACGAACGCCATTTACTGCACAAACTCCAAAAACTAGTTATTGCTCGTGAATTTTTTCGTAAACAAGATGGTTGCCTAACCTTGCTTGCGTTAACAAGATTCAGCAGTATAGGCACCCTCTAAAAAATACTGGTCCTAGGATACAGGCACGTATCCAAAAAAAAAAAAAAACACTTCGGGGGAGGGGGGATCCGAAAATTTCGGGGGGGGGGGTCCAAATAGTATAAACGGCAGAATTTCACACAAAAATACTATATCATTACCATTTTAGTAACAAAATTCCAATTTTCGAGGGGGTCTGGACCCCCTTAATCTCCCCCCTAAATACGTCCTTGCTAGGATACGCCCAAATATTTTCTGTTTTATGACTGGTTGCATTAAACAATTTATTTATAATGAAGCGGGTGCTGGAGACAGGTGAATGAGAGGGACTGTTGCACATGATCCCGTGGACATCGAAAGTCTGTGCTTAGTAAGTTGAATAATTTCGAGTTTTATAAAACGAAAAATAAATAAATAAAAATAAACCAACTTTAATTCTAGTAAAAAGTAAATTTCCTTCTACCTCAAAATAAGTCTTATAGTCTTCCAAATAAAAGTAAAATCACACCGAAGTACTGAGCGAATTATACCTTCATCCATGGGCGCCGGCAGAATATTTCCCAGGGGGGGGCGAAGACTACTTCAACGCATGGTTACCTTGTTGGAAAGAGCAAAAAAGCAAGGGAAAACACTGCATACAAAAATCCAGGGGGGCATTTCCTCCCTTGCCCTATGCTGCCGGCGCCCATGCCTTCATCTCAGATGTTGGAACTATCTTATCTTATTTACCTATCCTATTGTATCTTATTATTATCGTATATGTTCTTCTTATCGAACTAAAACGTCAATGGTTACGATTCCCCTTCCCTGATCGTCGTTGCTCCCCGACACCCCAAACGCACACGTTGGGTCTCAGCTGTACCAAGGACCTAATTATGTTAATTATGTTGATGCTGCATGAAAGACTTAATATATGCAATTACAACAGTAGTTTAAATAATTCTGGCGTCAAGTTCTCTAAGATTATGGTAATATTCTGAATTCCTCAACCCTGATAGTCGTTGCTTCCCGATTGCCCAAATGCAACGATTGACACAGGAGGAGAAGGGTACACTAACTTTAAGAGACTCGTTAGAGACGTATGTTGAAAAGCGTAACCATTATTTTAAAAATGAAAAAAAAATGTATGAACTTTTTTAGGAAGTGTTTTGTAATCTGATTTATTTCTTTTTATTTATTGACATCCTTTTTAATAAAGTTAGTGGCCATTGCAATATTAGTTAAAATAATTGTGACCTCAAGTCATTATTAAGTATTGTACTTATTATTAAGTATAAGTAAGTAACAAATTATTTATATATTCCAGTGGTGTAGACATAAATTTTTCTGGCGGGGGGGGGAGTGGTTACGACTACTGCAATTCGTGTATCGTAATGAGCTGTATACATATGTTGTGTATACGTGACGAAAATGCATTTTGTATGACAAAAAATTCGTCATGGGGGGTTATAACCCCTCTACCCAGTAGCCATACCACTGATATTTTCCTATATATAAGTAATAAATGCATTACTTTATAGTAACAATCGTTCAGACTCAGGGCTCTAAGGAGACTCATCGGGAATGGGCGATCAGGCGGGAAAACGGACCAGGATACATTTTCACCGGCAGGAGGCGCAGCGCACCGCTCCAATAGGGATTTAGCGTTGTTTTGATTGTGAACGAGCTATATTTTTTTAATAAAATAAATTATTTTGATAGAATATGGGTCGAGCGAGTCACTGCTTTGCACCTGGATGTGACAGTGGATATCCAGAAGCCAGAAAAAGAAATGTATCGCTCGGGAAGAAAAATCCAACGTTATTTAAAGCTCCAAACAGCATCAATACAGCATCACCATAATATTTCTATAATATGGCCCCTTATAAATGTATAACATAAAAAGTAACACTATGTAAATAGAAAACCTTTTGTACATGTTAGTAGTAGTATAATGCTAATATGAACACTTTAAAATTGGCATTTGGCCCAATAATCAAATTGAAACAGCAGTATAATACTTTGAAATTGTCCATTTTTAAAAAAATAATAACAGTTTTATGAATAATATTTTTCTGTTTATTAATTTAATTAGGGTGGGGGAGGGGATTTTATAATATATAAGAGATACACAAATGAATAGATATTTTTGGCATAAGTCTGCAAAACTTATACAGAAACAAATATTTTCAATTCAAAGTCTGTTTTTTTTTTTTTAAATACAAAATTTTTCAAAATTAAAGAAATATTAGATTTTTTCTGATATGTGAAAGTTTGCAAAACTGATGCAAAAGAGTCAATCACTGAATATGCGTGTATTTATTGAATTAATATATTTTTTTTCCTTTATGCTTTTTATGAAATTTTTTGTAGTACTGAAAAATGATATTGAAACTGAAAAGACATTGATTTTTATGTAATTTTTTGTGGTACTCAGGTCCTTATTATCGCACGGGCAAATCGGGACTTTGCCCAGGGCCCCCCAATTTCAAATCTTGTTCTGAAACATCCTTCTTTATATCAAAATTTTATGAAAAATAAAACAAATTTTGATTTTTTGGTTTAACTAACCAACTTTAAGACTAAAGACAAAAATAAAAAAAATAATAAATAAAATATAATGTGGAAGAGCGGGTATATAAGAGGAATTTATAGCCTGAAAGAAGGCAGGGAATATTTTTTAATTTTTAGCGAATTGCTACCAAAAATATTTGTCAAAAACTGATCTATTATATCGTTCGCATGCAGTTTTAAAGAGAATTTATTTAAATTATTAATTAATTTATTAAATTTTCAAACTGATGTTACATCGTTGTAACTAAGTAATATAGAAACAAAATTATTATATATGCATATTAATTATCATATTTATTTATTCAAATGTTAGTGTATACTTCATGAAATTTCAGCATAAATGAATAAATCCCAATTAGAGAAGCATTAAATCGCGCGCGAGTTGTTTTCCGCTACCGTCAATAGATGGCGCAATCAATGGCAGCGCAGTTTCGTCGGCAATTCGCATACTGCGTAGTTGGTCCAAGTTGGATAACAAGTCGATGTTTCTCCTCCCGAGCTTCATGGTTTTTCTGTTAGGATTCCATCTGCCCCTATCCGCACGTCTTATGTAACTGGGTTGCACCTGCTTCGCTCTAACTA
>JAWZYV010014989.1:0-66218 GCA_038373885.1 Cheiracanthium punctorium | reverse complement strand
AGCAAAGCAAACTTTGGCCAACAGCCCCTCGCAGACAACACCTGCACTGCTCAACGGCGCCTTCGTGACCATGGACTCTGTGATACGGATGCCATATACCTAGGCCCGGTGGTCAGCCTGACACGAAGCCCACAGTGTTTGACCCCAAGCAAGCCTAAGTCCTTATTTTATTGACCCACTCAATGGATGAAAGGCTGAGTTGACCTTGCCCAGCCTGGGATTACACATATGATCAGTATGCACAAAAACTATATACATGTTAATACATATGCTTGTATCAATATGAAAGTGACCTTCATTAGCAATGTCTACCCCAGTGCCAATACTTAGTCGGGTAATGCATGGAATTTTAAATTGCTGTCCATTAAGAAAATAAAATCTGACTTTATAAACTGATAATTGAGCATGTAAACAAAACAATTCAAACATTTTTTTAGAAAAAAGCAATATGTAGATAAATCTAACTAAATTAGAGATGGATTGCATTGGCTTTACTGATTAATAATGTCAAACATGCTTAATTCGAAAATTTATGGTTTTATTAATCAGTAAATAATAGTACTACTAATTAGTAAAATTGTATTAATTTTCTTTAAATGTGGGGGAAAATTTCTAACACTGTTGGACTGTTTACAATTTTATTTATGAGGTAGGATGACAGAAAATCACCTTATGATTGAAGAAATCATAAGGTGAAAAAACAATACAGTTTTTCTAAATAAGCAAAAAATAAACACATTATAGGAAAAGTTGCAGTTATAATAAGCAATGTATAGTCATATTCAATACAAATTAAATATTTGGAACTCTCAAATGCATACATCATGGCACAGAATTTACATTAATTATACATTTAAATAATCTAGCATCGATCAATGGAGGTCGAAGTGAAGAAGTTCGGCCCTTAAAGTAGATATATCATTTTTTTTTTTTTTAATGTAATGTGTACCATAATAGTCTAACCAACACAAATTTGGTAAAATTAGTGGCTGGAATACGTAAATAAAACATTTTAAAAGATAGAACGTATTAAATTTAATTTTATAACAATACTATCACTTTCACAAATATCTTAACATTCATTCAAATTTTGTTCACGTGTATTTAAAAAAAAAAAAAAAAAAGAAAAAAAAAAAACGCATACAATTAGCCAAGTGCTAAAAAAACACCATCATTTACAATATTTTATGAGCTAATAATGCAACACATAAAATAAAAAGCTGAAACAAATTGTAAAGATGCAACATATAAGTAAATAAAACGACGTAATACTTTACGTCGTACTCTGACCTTACAAATGTAAATATGTCTGCAAATATCCACGATACCACGATCTCCAAAGTACAAAGCCTCTTCTTCACTGTAAACAATCAAATATTGACGATCACTTCGGATAATGAGTGGTCTGAACCAGTCATTATAAATTCAGCAGTTTTTCCGGGTACGTTAAAGAAAATGATTGCCGTTCTGTGAGCTTGCATACCGTTTAATGATCATGATGGAATATAATGATAATCACTAGGAATAATGATCATTATAAAGAGCTTGCATATGGGGGTTATTTTTTTTTCACCTACTACAGTTGAACCTGTATGGCAGATGTAATGTTCATGTATCTGGAATGTCAAAAAAAATTATTTCGATTGTATAAACGGTTGTAAAATTCTTTGATATTCTTACATAATGTATTATAAACGCTGAAAAATGAAAATCGGCCTTTTAAATTTATAAAGTATGGTTTGTTTAATTGTGTTTTCAGTTTCTGTTTGTATCATAGGCGTAGAGTTATATGGGCCCGTGGGGCTCGAGTCCCCCCAATAAATTGTGAATAGGGGCTGAGCGCACCCAATAATTTTACCACTAAATACAGAAAACTAATTTATACTAACATAAAAAAGAAAGTATTTCACGCCATTTACAAACGTTTAAAAAAAACCTTTACTTGTACTTTTAAAAATTTTTCTTCTTTTGATTTCAATCATGATTTAGTATTCATTGTGACGCCACGTAACACACCAATGTTATAATAAGCTGCCCTAGCCAGGCTCTGGTTAATTAAAATCAGATTACGCAATGTAAAGTATGAAATGAAGAAAAGTTCAGATGTGTCTAAAATGCACTATCTCATCGAAAATGTTTTTTTCCCACTCCTTTGGATTTTTTACTTTGCTTTTTTTTTTTTTTTTTTTTTTAACTTATAACATGGTAGGAAGATACTAACATGGATACTTACCTTACACAGGTGTAGAATTCTATGGATCCATAGAGCTCGCGCGCCTCCAATAATTTTACACATAAGTCATAGCTGCCAACTACTACGGAATATAATTAACCACTTTCTGTAAACAGTATATATTTTTAAGCCGAAAAAATCATGTAGAAAAAAGTGGTTAATTATATACTGTAGTAGTTGGGAGCTATGAGTAAGTTATATGTACGTGAATCCGTGGGCGTAGCCTGAAATTTTTTCATGGAAGGGGGGGGGGGATTACGACTTCTGCAACTCACATATATGTATACGGGTGTATGATAAGGGAGTGAAGAATATACATTTTGTATGGCAAAAAAACTCCTCATGGGCAGTTATGACACCCGTAACACCCCCCCTTGGCTACTCCACTGACGTGAATATATGTGGTTGTAGGGCCCGGCCCCCTCAATAATTTTGAAAACTTTACGCTTATGGTTTGTATTGCTTTGATCCGTGTATTTTGATTAATAATTTTGGTTAATTGCGAAGTAATGAAGAAAAAAGAACATTTATCTGTACCGTTTATGGTTTAATTGCTAACTTAGAACTATGTGTATCCTAAATTATTTTTTTAAATTTGTATTATCATACAATATAACAACTGATTGTCTTGCAACGATTGCATATTTTATTTGTTTATATTTGAAAGCTAATGTAATTCAAATGTTAAGAAATATTATTTGTAATATGATATAAATTTCAACTAACGGCCAACGCCCATAAAATATCATTAATCCGTCTCCGAATTGAAAATACGAAAACGAAACTAACACCTGCGATATTAAATATACGTGAAAAAACATATTATCTTTAAAAGAAAATTGTTCAGTTGCATGCTGTACGTTCTTCTGAGTTCCGTTATTTTTAATTCTACTTTCGTTGTCGTTTCTCAATCGTTTTTTCGTAAAGAAGAAAGTTCAATATAGTCATTCAATCGCCGTAATCAATGTATCTACATAGGGTTCGTCTGCTTTTTTTGGTCTCCAATGGTTTCATCTTCCTCTCGCGGAGGAATACAATTTTGTTACGAATACATTGTATTGGAAGCTTAGAAGAAGCGCTCTCCAAGGATCGAATTTTGAATTAGGTCCTTATTATCGCACGGGCAAATCGGGACTTTGCCCAGGGCCCCCCAATTTCAAAAGACCCCGTATGAAGGGAATGAAGTCTACGAGCATGCGCATTGAATGGTGCCAAAGTAGACCCATCGGGGGCTAGACGCTTATGGCGGCACTTGCATGCAGTTTGTTTACATTCTTCCATGAAGCTCTAAGGAGAGTCATCGAGAATGGGCGATCAGGCGGGAAAACGGACCAGGATCCATTTTCACCGGCAGGAGGCGCAGCGCACCGCTCCAATAGGGATTTATCGTTGTTTTGATTGTGAACGAGCTATATTTTTTAAATAAAATAAATTATTTTGATAGAATATGGGTCGAGCGAGTCACTGCTTTGCACCTGGATGTGACAGTGGATATCCAGAAGCCAGAAAAAGAAATGTATCGCTCGGGAAGAAAAATCCAACGTTATTTAAAGCTCCAAACAGCATCAATACAGCATCACCATAATATTTCTTTAATATGGCCCCTTATAAATGTATAACATAAAAAAGTAACACTATGTAAATAGAAAAACCTTTTTGTACATGTTAGTAGTAGTATAATGCTAATATGAACACTTTAAAATTGGCATTTGGCCCCAATAATCAAATTGAAACAGCAGAATAATACTTTGAAATTGTCCATTTTTAAAAAAAAATAATAACAGTTTTATGAATAATATTTTTTCTGTTTATTAATTTAATTAGGGTGGGGGAGGGGATTTTTATAATATATAAGAGATACACAAATGAATAGATATTTTTGGCATAAGTCTGCAAAAACTTATACAGAAAACAAATATTTTCAATTCAAAGTCTGTTTTTTTTTAATACAAAAATTTTCAAAATTAAAGAAATATTAGATTTTTTTCTGATATGTGAAAGCTTGCAAAAACTGATGCAAAAGAGTCAATCACTGAATATGCGTGTATTTATTGAATTAATATTTTTTTTTTCTTTATGCTTTTTTATGAAATTTTTTTGTAGTACTGAAAAATGATATTGAAACTGAAAAGACATTGATTTTTTATGTAATTTTTTGTGGTACTCAGGTCCTTATTATCGCACGGGCAAATCGGGACTTTGCCCAGGGCCCCCCCAATTTCAAATCTTGTTCTGAAAACATCCTTCTTTATATCAAAATTTTATGAAAAATAAAAACAAATTTCATAGATGCCCCCCCCCCAAATTCATCAATTCCTGGGGGCCCTTGTTGGTTATAATCAGGCTCTGGTGGTGCTGAAAAAACGGCGTTAAATGTTTTTTCTCTTTCCATATTTGTTTTTGGTTTTTTGGTTTAACTAACCAACTTTTAAGACTAAAGACAAAAAAAAAAAAATAATAATAAATAAAATATAATGTGGAAAAAGCGGGTATATAAGAGGAATTTATAGCCTGAAAGAAGGCAGGGAATATTTTTTTAATTTTTAGCGAATTGCTACCAAAAAATATTTGTCAAAAAACTGATCTATTATATCGTTCGCATGCAGTTTTTAAAGAGAAATTTATTTAAATTATTAATTAATGTATTAAATTTTCAAACTGATGTTACATCGTTGTAACTAAGTAATATAGAAACAAAATTATTATATATGCATATTAATTATAATATTTATTTATTCAAATGTTAGTGTATACTTCATGAAATTTCAGCATAAATTAATAAATCCCAATTAGAGAAGCATTAAATCGCGCGCGATGTTGTTTTCTGCTACCGTCAATAGATGGCGCAATCAATGGTAGCTGCAGTTTCGTCGGCAATTCTCATATTGGCGATCTCAGAACTTGAATACGCCATCTAGCGGTCTAACTGCTAACTCCTTTATTACGGGGGTTTCACGTTCAAGTAAGTTTTCATTCTTTCCCATTGCAAACGTGTAGTGAGGATTGAAGTTTTTATGATGTATTTTTTTTGGAGATTTTATTTTTGTGAAATTTATCACGATGGTGAATAAGGTGAATTGTTGTGTTTCCTCAATGCAATTCAAAAGGAAAATGGTGTACCTCCACCCAGTTTTCATAAATTTTCCAGCTGTTAGAAAAATGTGATGACAAAGCATCTGAAGCAACCACGAGGAAACGTAGAAAAACAGTGGATAAATGTGCTGAGAATTGGTAAACCTGTATCCAATCGGATGGTTGTTTGTGGAAAAGCATTTTAAAGAAAGTGATTTCATTCCGAGAAGTATGTAAAAGATTTATTTTGTCATTCTTTTACAAGTTAAAAAGTTTTCGTAGCTAATGTAACGTACATAATGTTTCTAAACGCAATTAATGTTTCGTGTGAACAAACCTCCTTGTTAAAAAACTAGTTGACTCAACTGAGTTTAAAATTAAAAGAAATATGTATGCTTCCTATTATCTTGTTAGTCATTACGTATTTAATATCCGATTGTGTTAAAAAAGGTAAAAAACTCTGATGTTAGATTATCGAAAATACCAGTTTCATGATTGTTGTATTTAGCACTTTCTAACAGCATTTAAAAGATGTTTAAATCAGTTAAGTTCCGATCTTTTGAAAAAACAGCTTCTAGAACGTGCGTGAAATATAATTGTTGTATTTAGCACTTTCTAACAGCTATCTAATTCATTTAAAAGATGTTAAATCAGTTAAGTTCCGATCTTTTGAAAAAACAGCTTCTAGAACGTGCGTGAAATATAATTTTTATTACACTGTGTTTGCATAAGTTTTATGTACTGTTGATTTGATAAACAGCACCTTGGTAATGTCCCTTACTAACAGGAGGTTTCACTGTATATGTTAATGTTTTGTAAATGCATTTACAAAAGAATTTCCTATTTCCTATTACAAAAGAATTTCCTATCACACTGTGTTTGCTTAAGTTTTATGTACTGTTGATTTGATAAACACCTTGGTAATGTCCCTTAGTTACAGGAGTTTTTCACTGTATATGTTAATGTTTTTTAAATGCATTTACAAAAGAATTTCCTATTGTTCAAGCTGTTTTAACTTTAAGATGTCATACGTTTTTTATAATCCTGTACATCAGTATTTTAATATATAGTGGTGTTAAAAACGTGAAATCACACCACACCGTGTTCTTATATATTGTTGAATACATATTTAAGATTGTTTACGTTCAGCGGTTGCATGCGAGTGCTTGTTCAAAATTTCCATTCAATTAAATATTTTGTTTTCACAACATAAATATATTAAGTCTATATGATCAGCTGCAATTCTATAGGATTTTATTCTAACTATAGAATTTTATGTTTTCTTATAGATTGCCATGTTTCATGTGTGTATATATTATTGAACCTTCTGTTCGGCTGATCCTTATCTAGAGAGTATTGTGTTAAAATATTACCCAGTTAAAGATTTTCTTTATTAAACCTAGAACGATTGTTTCAGCATCAAATATACAGTTTCATATTTTCAAAGTGTTAACATTTATATAGTTATATTTTTAACATTTATGTATTTACTTTTCTTCTTAGTGCATAAATGTTGCTTAATGAAAGGAATTGAGAGCCTCCCCATTTTGTTAAGCAGTGAGAGTAGCTTTGTTTTAACAGGTTATTTTCCAGATTGCCATTTTTTAATTTCCTGACCTAATAAATGGGTATTTCTATGTGAAATTTGCAAATTTTACAAATAAATGTGCATGGTAAATCCGTGCCTTCATTAATTGATTCTGACGCTAGTTTACTTAATATATTTTAGAGTATCAGCATTCTTATAATGATTTTCGCTTGTAATTTATTAACTTTTTTTTCAGTTTCATCTTTAAAACATAAATGCACACACTTATAAAGATTGTATGTATATTTATCTATTTCACAAATGCAGTATTAGATTATTTTAATCATTCATTCGAGCAATAAATAAACATAATCCCTGGAATGCTATAGCAATTAGATCTTCATTTTCTAATTATGTATTAAATGGTTTTATATATTTTATTTATAAACTGCACAGATTTCCAAAGGTTTTATTGAGAGATATGTTATATAGTTCTAACTTAATGTACTTGGTTATGCATCAAATTTTATTTGTTATTAATTTTGTTTGTTCGATTTTTTAAATGCCTAATGAGTGCTCATACAATTCTGCTGTGCATTTGAAAGCAGCAGTATCTGTATTTGTACTTTTTTGGCTAGTAAAATAGGGTCAGATGCTGAAAATTTACTGAAATATAGATGTTGTGGCTACACTGAACATCTGCACAAGTGAAACAAGCTACAAGAGAGGATATTCCTTCCTATAGGAAAGTGCCGGACTAAGATATAAACCATGATCACTGCATGCTAAAGTATGTGCATGATAATTCATTATATCAAGTTTGTAAATATATTGCAGAGTTGCCAACTCTCCTGATTTAGGCAGGAGACTCCTGATTTTTCATTGATCTCCTGCCAACCTGATTTACGATACATTTCTCCTGATTTTTTATTATTTGCTCATTTTCTCCTGATTTTTATCATTTATCACATGAATAATGCAATTTTTTTAAATTGAAATCTTTTAATAAGTTTTGTCGTGGCAAGGAACCCTTCTCAGCATTTTCCCCTTTCCTGCAATCAAACTAGTTCCAGGAACCCACGCATGCATGTGTGACATCATAAAGTTCAGACTTTACTGACAAATGTATAATAGTGAAAGAGGTGCAGCTTCATGTTCTAAAGCATTGAAATTTCTATCTTTTTCCATCACTCTTAAAAATGATTGTTTTTTCGACTTTCCAACATAACATTTTTCATGTTGCTAAATTTTTTACAAGCTACTGACTACCTAATAGAAGACATGACCCAGAATTGAGTTTTTTTGTGTTCCAAAAATATCTATATCTGGCAACAAACAGCACCAAAGATGCTTTTTTCTCTCTCCAAAATGTAGTTTCAGCTGATATAACCCTGATCTTTTAAAATTGAGTTTTTTAATCGAAAACAAGTCTCCTGATTTTTAGAATAAAGTCTCCTGATTTTTAGAATAAAATCTCCTGATTTTTCACTTTGCCAGGTTGGCAACTCTGATATTGTATGTTCATTCTATTTTTTAAATACCTAATGAGTGCTCGTACACCTAATGAGTGCTCGTTCTTGCATTAATTACTTATTTTAACTAATACAAGAAATCTGTGTGATTAGTTACAGTTAACTCTTTGAGTAATGAATATGCACTTCTGTAATTTTTAAAAACGTGTTACAGAATAGTGTAAAATCAGTAATTGTTGTGCAGATTTTTAGGAAAAATTTGATTGTATTTGTTTTCATAAATTAATCAGCTCCTTAGTCTTTCATTGTGTATCTGATTCTTGTTTTTGTAATCTATTCCCCTCAGAAGTTTGTCCCACAGGGTTATCATTACAGAAAATAATGGGTGAGAATTTCTCACTAGAGATGTGGTTTGGGTAAATGCCCAGTAGGTAAGGTATTTACTTCTACCTCAAGTGAACACCCAAAATCAGGGGTAAATACCCTAATTTTGGGTGTTTACTTTCCATTTCTCAGTGGTAAGTTTTATATTCTGTGTTAAACTTTAGGGATATAACAGATACTGATTTTGCCGGATATTGGATATACGAAGCTCCTTTGGTTCCCCAATCAGATATCCGGCACTAAACATGTATTTAGTTATAAAGTGTTTTTTTTCATTTTTTTAATATAATGACATCAGAGCAATAAATTGCACGCATGTTTCACACATCATTAAAGTATTTTTTATTAATTGACTTATAATTTACAAGAACTAAATATCTTTACATATATGTATATAAAAAATGTAACTTAAAATGTAAAAAGTTAAAATATTCTTTTTATGTGTGCATTACTGCCAAAAGCGAATACATTTTAACCATGACATATTTATTAATGTATCTATAATTGCAGATTATCTTCACAAAGAAATGCATACTTTTTTTATTTATTTAAGAATGAGTTAATTTTTTCCTAACATAGGTTTAATGCCTTTTTTCTGTTTTAATAATTTAATATTAATTTACATTAAGCAATTTTTAATTTTATTTTAAGTTGAATAACTTTTAGAGATTGATAAAATAAAAAGTAAATCTCTTTTAAATATTTATAATGAAATTACCATGCTTTCTTTTGTAGTTCTATACAGGTATGAAACAGAATTTTTCAGATTACGCATCCAGTAGAGATGGCCAATGATTCGATGAGTCGAATCAGTGATTCGAATCTTGGTACTGAGTGGCTCAGTCTTTACACTCACTCTCTACTGATTCGAATCTCAAGCCCTCAAGGGAAATACATTCCAAGTTCGAAGGGAAGAAAAACTTATTTTCCCTTTGCCGTTCCCAGGGATTTTCCCTTACTCTTTCAACTCTTTTCGACTCCTTACGACTCCTTTCGGCTCTTTTCGACTCTTTACGACTCTGAGTCGATAGATGATTTGAAACAGTAAATGAGTGGGTGTGGGTGAGTTGGTCACTGAGTTGGTGCAGCAACGAATCTTTACTGATTCAGTGTTTCGCTCTGTTTCGGTGATTGTATACTATCGTTGAGATTCGTTAGTTTTTCGAATCTTCTATCGACTCAGAGTCGAAAGGAGCCGAAAAGAGTTGAAAGGATGTTTCATTTAATTGGAGGGGTTTTTTTCGAATCTTCTATCGACTCAGAGTCGAAAGGAGTCGAAAAGAGTTGAAAGGATGTTTCATTTAATTGAAGTTTTTTTTTCGAATCTTTGGTGTTTCATTTCTTGGTTGGTGGTCGGATTTTAAAGTTTTATCTGTCTGTGGGTCGAACATCGTTTGCTTTTGGCGGGGGGCATAGGCGTTACTTCCTAAGGGCAAGAGGGGTCAATCTCCCCCCCCCCCCCGAAAAAAAAATTAAGAAAATCCCTCCTTCCAACTTGTCTGACTGATTTAATATTTGTTTAAAATTTAATGAAACATCCCTTTTCTACTTTTAACTTCAATATATGTCCCCCTGCCCCCACCCTCAAAAAAAAAAAAAAAAAAAAAAAAAAAAAAAAAAAAAAAAAACGGAACGTTAAGTTTACATGGTGGCGGATTTTCATGTGAAGGGAAATAGAATGAAATAAAGTTAGAATTGTGCTTGTCACTTTTAATGAAGGATACAGGGGCGGTATTAAGCGCTCTCACAAAAGGACTTTGTAGTAAGCAAAATAACATTTCGCTTTATTGCAGCAGATTTCGTTTTTTTTTTTTTTACCTTGTTTTTCGTTTAAGGGGAATGATTTTATTTTCTTTCGTAATTCAGAGAAATACAAAATAGGGCCTAAAGCAGTGGCGTAGTTAGTGTTATTGACAGTGGCGTAGCCAGGATTTTATTTCGGGGTGGGCTGGGTATCAAATTTAAAGATAAAGTTCAATTGTAAGCTAAGTAAAGGGTCCCATCTTTTTGGGGGGGGGGCAGCAGCCCCTCAGTAGGACTGGGCCAAAAATCGACATATCGGTTTTATTTCAACATCAAATATCCGATATTCCCATTTTCCTTTCAGTGAAATCTCGAATTCGATAAAGGGCAAAAATACAGGCCGGCCAGGGGTGTAGCCAGAATTTTTTTCTGGGGGGGGGGGGTTATGACTACTGCAACTCATATATATGTATACGTGTGTATGATAATGTAGTGAAGAATATACATTTTGTATGGCAAAAAATTCCTCATGGGGGGTTATGACCCCCCTAACCCCCCCCCCCTTGGCTACGCCTCTGAGGCCGGCGATAAGAAAATCCTGAGATCAATACCAGCTTGTGATGCTTTTGCTACTGCTTTCTCTCGGAAAGCTTCTTCATCTCTCATCGCAGAAAAAACAGCTCCATGGTTTATTAGTCTAATTACCATAATTAATTAACGTATATCTCGGAACCTATCCACCGGAGCGCGTTTTTATTGATTCTCGACCCCCCCTAGACTCAACACCCCACCGATACTTAAAATTTCGAATGCTTTGACACCAAACTTAACCTTTTAATCTTACAGGCCCAGGGGGTCATACGAAGCTCCCCTATATTTTCAATTTGGGCATTTTAAACACTAGCCTCCTCCGACGGCATCTCCAAAGTCTGGAAACCATCCCAGAGCCAATTTCTACATGTTTGCAGTCCTTTTAAGCCTCAATCATGGTTAATTAGTCTAATTACCATAATTAATTAACGTATATCTCTGAAACTATCCATCGGAGCGCGTTTTTATTGATTCTCGACCCCCCCTCTGGGACCCCCATCGATACATAAAATTTCGAATACTTTGACACCAAACTTAACCTTTTAATCTTACAGGCCCAGGGGGTCATACGAAGCTCCCCTGTATTTTCATTTCGGGCAGTTTAAACACTAGTTTTACTGGAGCAAGGAGAGAGAGATGCTAACTGCCCGAGAACTCAGCGGAGAAGAAACCCGATGAATGGGTGAAGGGTGTTTAAATAGTACGGCTTTCGGCGCAGAGAGAGGGAAAAATTCTTTAGTTGTTTTATTGATTCAAGATTCGAATCACTGATTCGAATCATCGAAGTAGTGAGTGAGTCGAGATTCGAATCAGTAAAATGAGTCGAACCGCCCATCTCTAATATTTATACATAGCCTAATTCATATTCTATGATAAATAATTTTTAATATACGAAACCAACGTAGGAAATTCATCTCTTGCTCGAAAAAATTTTTTGTAAGTTGTAGGAACTGATGTTTCTACGGCAAGTCCGCAGAGCATGTTTGTTGACTGTAGCTGTTCTATCTGAAGCATTTATTTTGGGATTCGTTTGCTTGTGAATAAACACTCAAAATACTTGTGTTAAACGATAAAATAAATAAAAAATTTTGGCTGGCTTTCCGATTAGCTACCGCTTGGCGACTTCCTACTACTGGCGCGCTTTTGTATCTGGCGACAGCCTTTCTCCCCTGTTTCACTTGGCAACCTCCGGATGGGAATATCGGAAGGGGAAATATCTGTGATTCGGAACCAGAACAGTCTTAGTGAATCAGGTGTGTTTGAAATGAATCGGTTCTGTTCGGTACTCGTGATTGCTGTGTCGGGAAACAGGTTTAGTACGAGAAAATGTGTGTCTGGCTCTAGCTTTGTGTGAGATAATCACTTTCGCCCTGCAAGGATATATGTTAACTGCAAGTCATCTTCAATCGGTATTAACAGCTATACATATTCAAAATAAACTATATATTTTCTCCACGCTTCTTTTTTCGATTATTTTAAAAACCATATACACTTTTCATAAGTAAAGGGAGGGGGGGGGGGTTAAACTTACCGGGAAGTTGAAAATGTACGGTATATGATAACATTATTATATTATGGCATACACTAATTTAACCACATTAAAGGAATTTTCGATTGAGGTATTTTATGTAACGCTCATTTTAATTAATTAATATTTTATTTGATGTATTAGGTATTCTATTTTAAAGTGTTTTTATCGATTACGTGCTTTTTTTCGATTGCACATAGTAGGAAACAATGTAATTTTGATTAATCATCAATAATTGCACAGAAATGAATTATTAATTTTTATTGCATTTTCTTATAAAATCATTTGAATTTTGATTTTAGAGAACAATTCTATCTCCTATAGTGTGAACTTTGTTCGTCTCAGGGGTGCAAGTGCAACTGAGTCTGCCCCACCCCCTCCATATCCGCCTATGTAGAAAAACAAGTTCTGCTTTTTTTGCCGCTAAACAGGGTAAGCAATGCATCGAAATAGACGCAAGCGGAAACGTCCTCTCCCCATTATGTTGAAGGCTGGGTTTTTGTTTTAGCACATTAATCTTTTGTCAGAGGATCTCGAGCGATCATTAAAAAGTCGTAAAATTCGCAAGGACAATGTCCCTTTACTCCCTGTAGTGACGACTGACGCATGTATACGCACTAAAAACTGCAACTTTTGAAGAAAAAAAAAATCATAAATGGGTTTTTTTTTCAGTTCATATTTACAATTAAATCAATTTATGAAAGTGAAAGATCTTTCATTTTGTCCAGTGTCTTAAACTTACGTTTCTTTTTTAATTTAATCAAAGTATTTTAAAATATTATGGATCAAGAAAGAAGATAATTCCTTCTGCAAAAAAGCTTCATTGCATCAAATTTTGAAAAAATCAGACCTTCTTTCTTTTTCTTTTCTTTTTAAAATAAATAAATAAATAAATATAGGTAAATTGTGAGAAAGAAACGTATTTAATAATAATAAAAATTTTAGGAGCGGAATATTTTGGCTACGTTCATTGTTTGGAAAACTCAAAAATTATAAATTCACAACTATCATTGGTCCCCCACCCCCGAAAAAAAAAAAATCTTTTTTAAGTGTCAATACATATTTTCCAACAAAATAATTAAAACTTTAAGCCCCTTTAAGTTTTGTAAATGCATCACATTCACTTTTTTTTTTTTTTTTTTTTTTTTTTTTTTTTATGCTTGACTGTTAAAATACAGATGGATTAAATCGATGTTCCAAGGTTCAAGTCCCCCCCAAAAAAATATTTTGTTTCGTTCTCTTTCAATCTGAATCAGATCCCGGTTTCGGGTGCCTTCGCGCTTCTGTTGATCTAACGTTCTGGAGTTAAGGTTTTCTCCAGATGTAACGTGAATATGCGTTAGAACCCCTTAGAAAGTTCTGCTACCAAGGCACCCCCCCCATCCTTGGCAGATCACCCTATCGTAGCGTGCCATAATCACACAAACAAATTCAATCTGAATCATTAGGGTTTTTTAAGATTTTAAAAATAATACTAATAACAACACACCAATGAAAATTCCAAAAATAAATAAATAAAAATTGATAAAACTGGTACTGAGTTTTATTCAAACATTTATGATGGACCTTTCAACCAAATTTTAGTGGATTCAACAAAAATTTAATGCGGATGAATCATTTTTAGATAGTATTATTAATTAGCATATTTTAATAAGTTAAAGACCGATAATAATTGTTTTAGTATTTTTCATAATCAAACAACACTATAGCAACATACAAAACTTTATATTAATTGGTTAACCAATACTGAAGTTTTTTACCGTCCATTATCTGCTAAATAGCAAGTGACAGTCGTAAATGAACACAAAATTAAAAGGGAAGTTTTTTTTCTGTCTGACCCGTTCAGCCCCAAGTTGCTGTAAAAAAATACACAAATACTGAGCACAGGAATGTCTTTGATCTCAATAAAACACCGACAGACGAACAATGCGGTGTGAGCATTGCCCCAAGCGAAGAAGGGAACTGAACAATGTGACTGCGCTAATATAGTAGGGTCAAATGCTGTCTGCTTCCCCCCCCCCCTCCGAATCCCTGTCATTATTAATCAATTAGAACAGAAAACGAGAATATTACAAACATAAATTGTACATTTATAAAATAGAATATATTGGTACACCAATTAATGTTACTTTTTCTGTTAGGCAGAAGGAAAAAAAAAAATTAAATACTTTGTTGTTGACTTTGTGCGTGGGTGAGGGGGTGGGGTGGAGAGGTAGAAACACGCTTCCAAAATCAGATACGGGTAAGACTAACTCTAGTATTTATCATAACTCCTCAAGAAGAAAAACTCCTCTCGCATTTGTTGTTCACAAATATAATAGTCCGATGGTGGATAATACGTACGTGGACAGGTTAAAACAAGGAGCAAAATTAAAAAACATCTCTAATGAAATGCTTCGATCTATTTCTCTACCCCCACCCCCCTCCCCCTTACACGCACACCACCTCAAATAAGCTACATTAAAGGTTTACATGCATAAAATTATAATTTTATTGCAACATTTTTAGAATAATCGAATAAATGTGCAGTTTTCTGTAAAATTACATATAATTTCTGAGTTATTTTAAAATACTTTCATATATTACGCCCGAGCAGCAGCCGAGAGCATAGCTCTCTCAACTGGGAGACGAAAGGTGCCTGGTTCAAACCCAAGTTGCGTTTCTCGACCTAACTGTTCGGAGTTTTCGTGGTTTTCTCCGAAACTTTGCGTAAATATGGGGTAGAACTAGAACCCTTTAGAAAGACACCCAAGGACGGCACCCCCCCCCCCCTTCAGCTTAGATCCTTAGAGCACATAATCGGACGTAATCTCTCAAAATCAAAACAAAATTATAATATTAGATTTTACTTATTTCAGTTTTGTAACTTTATTTAAAATTAATTTAATTAGTAATAGATCAGTCGACGGGGAATCGGGCTGAGGACCAAAGAATAATCTGAAGGAAACGGTGGATGAGCACGTTAATCTGTGGGGCCGTATATCGCTTTGCTGGGTTACTTTTTTGGTGAGAGATACTTAAAACTGGGTTAATACTTAAAATTTAAAGTTATCGTCATTCGAAATTGCTTTGTTTTTCGTTTGGTTGCAGCATGACACATTCTGGTCTTTGTTCTACAAAACAATCAAATTAAATAATTGACAAATTATAATTAATTTAATTAATAAATAGTTATTAGGGATGCTACGGATATCAGGCAAACATACTGCATCCGGCCAATATGGCAGTAGCCGGATATTACAAATATCCGGCACTACATCCGGGCTAAAATTATATACAGAGAAATAACATAAATAAACATAATAAATGAATAAATTCTAAAAACTGTAATAATAAAAAATGCGGAGAAACAAAGTTTTGTGAAAATATTTTGTTTTCAATACTTATTGGAATGTATTTTTAGCATTATAGAAAAGGAAAAAAATTAAGTATTTTTTAAGATTGGAGTAAATTATTACTGGAAGAAATTATCCATCTTTGTACGAATTCGGTTACCATTTTTTCCACCATAAATTGATCTGCTTATGAGAATAGTGTACTTGTTGTAGTACTGCTGGCTGGTGAGAAAATCTCCCCCCCCCCCTAATTTTGATAAAAGTATGGAAAATTGGTACATTGATTTTCTAACAGTTGAAAGGAGATGTCTTTCTTTCAAAAACTGATCTTTTAAGATACTTATCTAAATCTGGAGGGAGAACACCCATGACATTGTTATTTGTATTACTTTAATTGCAGTTATTTATTATAAACAATATGCTGAAAGTATTTAGAAGCGAGGCAGAAAATGTACAAAGAGGTGTAAAAATGTGCAAGGAGGAAAATGTACAGAAACGCGTGAGGTTTTTTAGTAAGTGGGATTCGCGCAAAAGCTCAAAAATAAGGAAGAAAATGTACAGAAACGCCCGAGATTTTTGAGCACGCGTGATACAAAAATTCTTAGTATGCTATGTAAATGTACACCATAGCGACGGGTAAAGAGGTGGGGGGGGGGGGAGAGTTGCGATCCACTTGCTCCCATATATAAGAGTCCATACCTCAAATGTAAAAATCATATCTGAAAATTATTTACCGAATCATGTATCATTCAAAATGCTTTTTAAGTGTCTTATTTTAAAAAATATTTTGAAAAAAAAGTCCCACCCCTTTATAAAAAAAATGTGTATATTGTGAAGTATGCCCTTAAAAAAATGCAACATGCTTTTGTAGAGTGACACATTTACACAAGTAATACAAAGCTTGCTATTATACAAATGCTATCTACTTAAATAGAATTCCTTGTGCTTTACGCACTCAAGAAAATAATACAAAATAATTTAATTATTTTCACAACTATTAATTCATTAAATATATCTTAATATGCCATTAGAGTTTAATTAATATGTTTTATAAAACAAGGACCAGTTGTTTATGTTGGTGAGGAGGGGAGGGGAGTGGAAGGTCGAGAGAACGAAAGGACGAAGAAATTTGAATGAAAATATTTAATAGGTTCTGAGTACTATCTATCACTTATCAGATAACAGAGTAAAAAGGATATACGACTCTACATATTTAGCAACTGTATTATCTCCCGCTATAGATCTTTGAATGCCCCACCGTGACACAGCGCTTACACAAGTACATGCCGCGAGCCACAGCGGAAGTATTCAAAGACCGATATCGGGAAGCAACGATCGACAAGGAGAGGGAATCCCTGGCGTCATGTCTTGACACCGATGAGGGCAAAAAGATGAACTGTTCTTTAAACATTGGTAATCGATGCAACTGGAGCGATTTAATCTTTATTTGTATAGAAAGTACATGTGCGTGAAAAAATGAAGAAGTATACATTAGTTTAATCTCATATTGGCTATAACGCTTGTACAAACCAGATCATGCAGTATTTTTGTGAATATTTTGAAGCATGAAGCGATCCGTAATTTTTATCAAATTATATATTCTAAACAAAAGCTTATTCTATATTTGTATTCTATTTAATGTTTCTTTAAAGTATTAAATAATAAAAGGTAAATAAAACGAATAGCCCCCTCCCCCCCCCTTCTCCTCATGTAAATCCCAATTTAGTAGAAATGATAAAAACAGAAAACTTAATTCACAATTTGGAAATTTTGCGAAAATGTATCCAAAGTGTATAAATTTTTGTTCGCGCATCAGGCATGAAGCAAATGAAATAAGTAAATGTAGGAAGAAATGCCCCTGAGTATTATAATTTTTATTGGCAAGGAGGGAGGGGGTCACAGGGGTACAAGCACCCTCATGTCAAAAAGAATTTAGACTGTAAAATATTGACTTTTTCTGCAAATTGAGTTACATTTATGAAAGAAAGGAGTAAAAAAAAGTGTGCCCCCTCAGCCAACGTAGAATTTTTTATAGGCCCATTCCTGATTTTTTAAAATATTAAACATAATCTTATTTGATTTGCTCTTAATGAAGCTCTTGCATTCGCAAGGAGGGGACTTGAAGCAGCCCCCAGCCCCCTAATGATTAAAATACATTTTTAGATAGAAAACGACGAAATTATTCAAAGTTGGAGCATCATCAACAAGTTATTTTAGTTAACACAGTGAAACTTCTCGGAAGCGACCACACTCCGTTCCACATTCCAAAAAAAAAAAAAAAAAAAAAAAACGATCGTTACGAGAGGTGGTCGCTGAAAGTATAAACATTTGGTAGCCAAGAAAAAAATATGATAAAAATTATTGTTTGTTTTGTTATTCATGAAATTGCATACTAATACATAAATAATTATACAAACATTTTAAAAAATCTAAATATCAATAAAATATTTAGAAATTTCAGATTGTTTCGTTCTTTTTTCTCTCTTCAAGAGTACTTCTCTCTTTACTTTTTTTTACATCTGACAAAAGAGCACTTATCCTGATAGTCTTCATGCATTCTGAATTTGCCACAATAAAATCTATTTGCTTTAAAATTTGCTTTCTGAGTTTTCATACAGCCAAAAGTAACCGCCACCGTCCTCTCCGAATTTCCTTTCTCGCGTGACACGATCACATCAATGCTCTGCTCCAACAGTAAAATCACTCGTTTCTTAGACATGCACCTGCTGTCGATTTGCAGTTTAGAGGGACTGGTTTGGAATGTGGTTTTTATTTATTTTATTACCAAAGAATTCCAAGTAGGACAGCGAACCGGTACCGGTCGCTAAAAAATTGGTACCTTTGTTACCGGTCGATAGAGAAGGGGGTTGCTTAATAAAGGTGGTAGCTTATGCAAGTTTCAATGTATTGGCTATTAAGTAGATCACACTGATCGAAACAAATAGAATCATAACGGATCATATACTACAAAACCCTTTCCAATACAATCTTAATGGCACAGGTACTGCTGTCTAACGAATAATTAACATGTTTGCTTCCATCGTTGACAAGATACGACGGCAGCTATTCCCCTTTCGTGCGCATATCTTCCCGGCATAGATTTCCTCTGTGGACCACCGTATTCTCTTGCGTGCAAATGCCGCGCTACAGCGGGACATACAAAGAACTAGGCCAAAAGTTATGACGGGCACGGAAAAGGAATCGCTGCCGCGTCTTTGCAACGATGGAAGTAAACAGGTTAAACAAAGCAGACATTAAAATATTTTTAAAATCCCCGTTCAGAACGCAATCTATGATAATTACTTTATTTACCTCTGTATGAGTTATAAATGAATGCTAAATTCAGTATTTTCTATGGGGAGCAATTTTTTACAAATCTCAGCTATACGAACTGCTTTTAACTCGATTTTTAAAAAAAATCGTGTTAATGAGGTTGGTAGTATAGGGGTTTCCCCAAAAGTACTAGGCTTAGGACCTTCGAAAATCTTGCTTTTATTGAGACAATCCCCAAGTGTTTGATGAATATTAAAATGCGTGAGTATATATCTAGTGACCCCTTTCCTTTTACACACACACAAACATACTCTTCTCCCATTGAGGGCGTTGCCCGGCTGTCTGCTTAGTTTACCACCATTGCAAAGACGCGAATGCAGAGATTTTGCTCATGTCCATCGTTGTTTCCCAGCATCGTTACTCCCACTGAAGCCCACAGCGTACGCGTTGAAAGACCTGTGCCGGGAAGCAACGATGGACACAGAAGGAAATTCCTCGATAGTCCAGTACGCCAAATTTTGTCCAGATCCGACGAACGGTCTAGGCGCCTATAGCGAATTAACATACAGACAAGGAGAAATTCTCCTACTGCTGCATTATTGGTATGACACTCATTTGACTTAACATTGTTGAGGTAGAAAGGATGTGCATACTTATGTAAAAAAGAACGAAAAAAGAACTTAATGCCTAATCTACAACAGAACATATATTATTTTATGAATTATTTTACACTAAAATTCTGTTGTGTTTTGATACAAATAGAAACAGAGGAGTTTTTTGAAACTATTTCTCTCTTTATTTTTGTGTATGGGGGGGGGGGGGGAATTATACAAAAACGGATAAAAAGTATGACGATTTATCTGAAAGCATTTAAAATGCAGTCAAATAAACTAAATAAAGTGCATACGATATTTTTAAAAAAGCATTTAAAATGCTTCATATCACTAAAAACAAAATAATTTTCATGTTTAATTTTACAGCTAAGCAGAAATACTTGTTAGAAAAAATAAAAAGGAATTTAAAAAATTAGTTTCTTTTTTTCTTTTCTTTCTTTTTTTTTTAATAAATTGTTTTTGGCGTCTCATGTTACTGTGAAAATGAATAAAACGTGAATGTGGCACAATTTGCATAAAGTGATTTAAGTATTAAACACTGACCGAGAATAAAATTAGTTTAAAAAAAAAAGTAGTTTTATTATCTTTATTTATTTTTAAGTAAATACTATAAAATCTAAACATATTATTTTTATTATAAATAATATTTATTATTCTATTTTAAAAAAACAATATGTTTAGTTACAAAATAAAATTTATTATCATTCAAGTTGTGTGCGCGTGTGTTGGGGAGGGGAGAGGAATATAGGGATGTAGACACTGATACACTTGCGCTTTGATATTCATGAAAAACTATGAAGTTAAGGGCGGGGCTTAATTAAGTTTTTTTTTTGGCGGCTCTACGTTGTAATCAATGCATTCGACGTGATTTATTTCTTTTTTTAGATTTGTTGATATTAATATTTTTTAATTGATGACCTTTGTTACCAAAATTAATTTTTATGGAGTATTCTGTCTTAAACTATTTTAACAATTGCCCGCTAAAGTTTTTGGGGCCCTAGACCGTGGCCCAGTTTTCCGGGTGGTGTTTTTTCTGGTGACTTTTTCGGTGGTAATTTTTTCAGCTCACCGAAACAAGTCGGAGTATTGAATAGATTTTTCAAATTCGCTGAAATGTGCAAATATTTGTTTGCGCATCACGTAATAACGACTAAAGCGTGGTTTACTGAAAACTATAAAATCAAAAAAGCGTCAAATTAACCAAAAAAAGTTAAAAATCAGATTTAGAGATTGTGTAAATTTTTGTTCGCATGTCCCTCAAAAATAGCTCAAGGGAGACTTGAAATTCGGCAACATCTTAGGTAGTGATTTTTTTTTTTTTTTTTTTTTTCTTGGTATTACGTTGAACTGTCTTGAACGAAGGAAAAGACATTTGCTAGTACGATAGCTGGTTATTCCACTTAAATAATTAACGATTTTCTTTTTCTTTTAAATTTCATTTGATTTTAAAGAGTAGCTGAAGTGCCCGTCAACTACAGGTACTTCAGCTAGTTATTAATATAAATGTATCCAACAATTAACCAAACATTGTGTAAAAGGACCTTTTTAATCTATGTACTTAAAAAACCAATGTACTTTTGATAAATTTTCGCTTAAGATTAGTGTTTATTTATATTTTGAAATCTTTACACAAAATCATTATAGAATCTTTATGTTTCACAAAGATATGAGGTCCCCAGAAAATATTTTGCCTGTATTTTGCAAGGAGACCTAAAATTTTAGGAAACGTCACTGGCCATTGGGGAGTAAAAATAAAGCGAACCTACAGTTCTTTGCCTACAGAGTGAATTCCAGAAGACCACATGTTTCTTTTCAGTGTGGACAATCAGCTTTTACAAGAGCCTTATCGGCGGCCGACGAACAATCCTTTTGTCAGCAACCTGGCAGACAATTTTAAAAGGCTGTGCAACAGATTTTTCTAGGAAACGGGGGAGAGGGAGGGTAACAGTTCAGTTAGCAAGAAATGGTTTTGTATAGCAGGTTTGATTTTGACAAACGAGTAGACTAGTCGTGCAGGTCGAACGCGAAAATCCATCATTAGGCTTTCTCACGGTTTAAAACTTAATGTGAATGCTAAACACAAAGCAATTTATTAAAAATGAAAATTTATATGCGTTAAAAATGGAATTGTGTATGCGTGAATAAATTTAATAAGATAAAAAATGTGAAGCTTTATGAATTCAACTTCCACAAATTAATCAAATAAAAGCAAACAGTCAGAAATTTTTTAATTTAGGGAGCATTATTTTCACGAATTTAAGCAGCGTGACTAAAATGGAAATCCAACTAGTCTTCGAAAAATCTTATCAAACCAATAAAAGAACTCGGAAATTTTTGAACATCAGAAATGTATTCAGCAATAGGATTCGGAAATTTTTTTAATTTCGGATTTACAACTCATACAGAGGAAAAATAAAAAAACGTGCAACAGAAGAAAAAAAAACACGCTAATCGAGACTGTTTATTTATTTATGGGAAGGGGGGGGGGAGTACACATCATCCTTTGAAAAATGTATCAAACTTTATTTAACCTCGCACTGAGAAAGTAATTTTTGTTTCTAAATTGTGATTACAGGATGATTTGATGTATTAAAATACACAACCAGGGTTTCAGTGGCGAATCCAAATGGAGGGCTATGGGGCGATTACCATTTCAGCCTTTACCTGAGCACACTTGAATCAAAAACTTTGCTGAATCTTTAGGGAATTAATCCACCATCGAACCTATGTTTACCATGCTCGCTCTTATTTTTTTAAAGGACGGAGCGGAAAGGACTCACTTTTTGTGACCAGTGTTCCCACCTGCACGTGTGTCTTTGATTGCTCAGATAGAGACCACCCTTGCGAGATAAACAGGTTAAACCTGGGTTCAAGAGAAAAAAAGAAAAACGACTGGCCCATTTGTAATAAAATGCTTGGATACATTTATCGCTCTTCCCCTCTTGAAACTTTTCACTGGATTCGAACGGGAGGGGGGGTTCCTTCAAATGATTAAACAAATCATAACAAAGTTAAAAATACTGAAACAATGATTACAAAAGCCTTTCCAATACAATCTTTCTGGCGCACACACTATGTACCGCAGTGGGGGTGGGGGATATCGGAATATATATTCCCAAATTTTTAAATTACTTAGCATAAGCGTTATATCGTACAAAATTCCATCTATTTATACACGAATATACTTCATTTCTCCTTGAGACATTTTTTCTGGCTACGCGCCTGATGCAATGAATAATTAACCTGCATCCTTCCATCGTTGTAAAGAATTCGACAGCAGTGAATCCACTCCCATGCACCTTTGATTACTCCTACTATGGCATATGACTACAAGACGTATTTATTCCAGGAAGCAATGATGGTCACAGAAAAGGAACAGTAGCGGATCCAGGGGAGGGGCTAGGGGGCTTCAGCCCCCCCAAAAAGATTGCTAAAGGGTAACATTCTGCTTTATTATACACTTTAAGTAGATAAAATGATCTTTTTTTATAACTTAGCCCCTCCCAAAAAGTTTTACATTACTTTATACTAAAATTTTGCTTCATCGTACGTTTTGTTTGGGGGAAATAAGCTTTTTTCAAAGTTTAGCCCCTCCCAAAAATAATTTCTGGATCCGCTACTGAAAAGGAATCGCGGCCGCGTCTATGCAAGGATTAAGCAAACAGAAAACAGCAAGGATTTAGCAAACAGACGCTAAATTTTTTATTTAATTAACTACTGTAGCGCTTAGTCTATGTCAAATATTTTGTTTGCCTCTGCAAACAATATTTTCGACGGAAAGCATTTTGTTAGAAATTTTAGTTATACTAACTGCTTTTAACTGAGAACGCATTTTTTGTTCTTGTTAAAAAGGCTTGACTGTAAAGGGGGTGCGGGGGGTGTTCTTAAAAATACTAGGCTTACAAACTGTTTTGTTAAGGAACTATACTGGTACTGTATCTTGAAATTAATAAAGAAATTATTAAATTCTTTTCATTATTATAAATTTAATACATTAATCCTTTAATACAGTGTTTACTAGAACGTGACCGAGAAACTCGCATTTTTCTTTTCTTTTCCTCGCATTAAAAAATTATTACTGCGAGAAATTCTCTCCCTTACAAATTGTTTCATTCTGCACACAATTATCGCCCCTCGAAAGATTTGGCCACTTAAAAAAAAAATAGAAAAGAAAAGAAAAGAAAAAGTCGCGCATGCTTCCATTTTTCATAAAGTGGCGTAAAATCCTCGCAGTTTCGTTTTTATTGCATGTAACTAGGGCTGGCCTGCAGACTTGTAGGCCCAGTTACATGCTATAAAAATAACTAAAATTCATAAATACTCTGATTTGGGGTGTTTACCGGAGGCAAGTGAAACTACCCATTTATAAATACCTTACCCACTGGGTATTTACCCAATTCGCATCTATAGTGAGAAATTCTCACCCATTTTTTTCCCATAATGAAAAAAACCCTGTAATATGTCATTGGCTTTTACTTATTTATTTATTTATTTTGAACGTGTACTAAAATTGCAAAAATCAGCAAAGAACATCGGTATCTTCATTAATACTACTTCTCACTCACCATAACAGAGAAGAAGAATAGCCTCACAGATTTAACGAGCACGTTCACCGTGATAAGTTTCATCGTAAGTCCGATACCTTATAGTAACTATCTGTTACTACACCAATTATATTATATTTATCCACATGATTATTTTTCAGTTTGAATGGTTATTTATATTTAATTACGTCATGTACTCGTTTATGATGCAAATGTATTAAAAAAAATATGAGTACATTAAAGTACTCATTTTTAAGTAAATCATTTTTAATAGTGCAGACAACAGAGAAGAAGAATATAAAGCCTCACAGATTTAACGAGCACGTTCACCGTGATAAGTTTCATAGTCCGATACCTTAGTAACTATCTGTTACTATACCAATGAAAGGACTTCCAAATAATACAAAAAACTTTGCAAGTTCAAGAGCATAATATATAACAGATTTTGACTCAAAAAAAAAAAAAAAAAAACAATTGAAGAATTTTTCTTCACAAGTTTATAAATTATCATCGTTAGCCCTCTGAACCTTAGAAGGTAACAAAATAAACTCATAAAGAAAAGATAGGAGTAAACTTATTATTTTAATATCTAGAATTTTTTTCTTAAGCATTCTTGAAAGACTCCAAAGAAAATATATTTATAGAAAAGGAATGCTTTTTTCCTTAGACTTGGATTAATGAATTCAGTTATTTCTCATCACCTAAATTCAGTTTAACAAACACATACCGAGATTCAGAATTTTTTTCCAGGGTTCCCATTTTTGTGAAAAACTGCTTTTTTGTGAGTTTCAATACTTAATTTTGTGAATTTCAACACTTATTTTTGTGAAATTTCATACCAATTTTTAATAAAAGTCACGTTTAAAAGAAAATAATAATTGATAAATCAGATTAAAATGTAGGGTCACATTCCAATGAAGGGCCGCTTTAATCGATTGCATTTCTGTGAAGGGGCCACAAAATAGACCCAGTTTTCGTCTGCACAGATCCTTGGGTACATAAATCTGCCCCACCCCCCTAATCTTTATCAAAATCAGCAAAAATGTGGCTGAAAAATATGTTTTAGAAGTAGAACCTCTTTTCAAAATAATGTGCTAGAGATTGTCCAGAATATGTAAAGTTCAGAATGTTAATGTCCAAAATAATGTTAAGATTTGATTAATGATCAACTGTATTAGTGACTTTACCCATTCAATGAATATCTTACATTTGTTTACTAGTTGTTAAAATTGAAATCATCAGCTTTCTAAGAATGTTATTATTAAACGAATAGTATCCCGCAGTGCCCTAGTCGCTAAGCTCCGTTCCCATGGAAAATGGCATCATCAGATGTACAGGTTTACAGGTGTAAGTTTGTATTGTAATAGGTGAATTTTTGGAAAAAAATATTATAAAGCAACGAAAGAAATATATTTTTTAAAAGATTTTATTTGTTATTTGATTATTATTTTTGAAAGAAAACTTAAATCAGTTTTATATATAAATAAAAAGTATGTAATAGAAACCTAAAAAAAATTCCGCATACCCATCTTTGTATAAAAACTAACTGTACAGCTAATTTATTACACAAAAACGGACAATTCGGATATGCCAAGAATGTAAAAATTTGTGTCGGTCTACAACATGTAATCCCAAATTGCGTAAGCCATTCAAATTTTGAATAATATTGAATTCACGCACCTCGAAATTCTTGTTATATCTTTGCAATGTAAGAGAGTGAACATGTTAAACCTGGTATTAAGAAGGAGTTTCAGCGTGTAGTCGCAACTTGCGTAATCGATTCAAATTTATAATACAGTTAAAACCTCGCTATAACGATATTGGATAAATTTTATTTGGTCTTGGTCCCTTAAGTATTGCTGTTGTCAGGTTTTACTGTAATTAATATAGTTGCCCTTAGCTATTTGTATACTGAACACTATCTCTTTTCATTTACAATAAATAATATACATACTTTACTTAGGATTTTAGATTAGCTACAGAAACAGTTCCCCTCTTTTCTTTCTCTCTCTCTCTTTTTTTTAATAATCAAAAACCTAACAAAACGTGAATTTTTGCCGTACTATTAATTATGAAAAATTTTTATTCTACGGATATGTTTGTATAAAAACCAGCTATAGAGTTTCTCTGTCAAAAAGAGAAAAGACTAGCAAACAAAAACGGAACCACTTTCAAATAAACTGATGCAGTTCTTTTAAAACAGCCACTGCATCCTATACGCGACCGAATCATTTTAAAATGAGCTGCATCAGTGTCCGATTCGTTTTAAGCGGACAGCTCTCGTTACGATCAGTCCCGGATCACAATCGCAGACCGGTTTTCCATTCCAAAGAACGGAGAGGATTGCCAAGTAATGGGAGAAATCACTCCTGCCGCGGCGCCAGTAGTAGGAAGTCGCCAAGCGGTAGCTAATCGGAAAGCCAGCCAAAATTTTATATGTGTTTGTTCCAAAGTTTTTATTTATTTTATCGTTTGCTTGGTTTCAAGAATCCGCTGATAAATCCTCTATTCCAAGGCAACTTGAATTTGAAGGTGATATTCCGGAAGTCTTCTTTGTAAGTCTTTTACCCATCTTTTACCTCACATGTTCAGGCACATTAGGCCGTAGAGATGGCCAATGATTCGATGAGTCGAATCAGTGATTCGAATCTTGGGACTGAGTGGCTCAGTCTTTCGCTCCCTCTCTACTGATTCGAATCTCAAGCCCTCAAGGGAAATACATTCCAAGTGCGAAGGGAAGAAAAACTTATTTTCCCTTTGCCGTTCCTAGAGATTTTCCCTTACTCTTTCAACTCTTTTCGACTCTTTACGACTCTGAGTCGATAGATGATTTGAAACAGTAAATGAGTGGGTGTGGGTGAGTTGGTGCAGCAACAATCTTTACTGATTCAGTGTTTCGCTCTGTTTCGGTGATTGTATACTATCGTTGAGATTCGTTAGTTTTTCGAATCTTCTATCGACTCAGAGTCGAAAGGAGCCGAAAACAGTTGAAAGGATGTTTCATTTAATTGGAGGGGCTTTTTCGAATCTTCTATCGACTCAGAGTCGAAAAGAGTTGAAAGGATGTTTCATTTAATTGAAGTTTTTTTTTCGAATCTTTGGTGTTTCATTTCTTGGTTGGTGGTCGGATTTAAAGTTTTATCTGTCTGTGGGTGTGGAGTGGGTCGAACACCGTTTGCTTTTGGCGGGGGGCATAGGCGTTACTTCCTAAGGGCAAGAGGGGTCAATCTCCCCCCCGAAAAAAAAATTAAGAAAATCCCTCCTTCCAACTTGTCTGGCTGATTTAATATTTGTTTAAAATTTAATGAAACATCCCTTTTCTACTTTTAACTTCAATATATGTCCCCCTGCCCCCACCCTCAAAAAAAAAAAAAAAAAAAAAAAAAAAAAAAAAAAAAAAGGAACGTTAAGTTTACATGGTGGCGGATTTTCATGTGAAGGGAAATAGAATGAAATAAAGTTAGGATTGTGCTTGTCACTTTTAATGAAGGATACAGGGGCGGTAATAAGCGCTCTCACAAAAGGACTTTGTAGTAAGCAAAATAACATTTCGCTTTATTGCAGCAGATTTCGTTTTTTTTTTTTTTTTTTTTTTTTTTTTTTTTTTTTTTTTTTTAACCTTGTTTTTCGTTTAAGGGGAATGATTTTATTTTCTTTCGTAATTCAGAGAAATACAAAATAGGGTCTAAAGCAGTGGCGTAGTTAGTGTTATTGACAGTGGCGTAGCCAGGATTTTATTTCGGGGTGGGCTGGGTATCAAATTTAAAGATAAAGTTCAATTGTAAGCTAAGTAAAGGGTCCCATTTTTTTTGGGGGGGGGGCAGCAGCCCCTCAGTAGGACTGGGCCAAAAATCGACATATCGGTTTTATTTCAACATCAAATATCCGATATTCCCATTTCTTCATATCTCGATGGGGCAAAAATACAGGCCGGCCAGGGGCATAGCCAGAAATTTTTCATGGGGGGGGGGGTTATGACTACTGCAACTCATATATATGTATACGTGTGTATGATAATGTAGTGAAGAATATACATTTTGTATGGCAAAAAATTTCTTCTCTCATCGCAGAAAAAACAGTTCCATGGTTTATTAGTCTAATTACCATAATTAATTAACGTATATCTCGGAACCTATCCACCGGAGCGCATTTTTATTGATTCTCGACCCCCTCCCTAGACTCAACACCCCACCGATACTTAAAATTTCGAATGCTTTGACACCAAACTTAACCTTTTAATCTTACAGGCCCAGGGGGTCATACGAAGCTCCCCTATATTTTCAATTTGGGCATTTTAAACACTAGCCTCCTCCGACGGCATCTCCAAAGTCTGGAAACCATCCCAGAGCCAATTTCTACATGTTTGCAGTCCTTTTAAGCCTCAATCATGGTTAATTAGTCTAATTACCATAATTAATTAACGTATATCTCGGAAACTATCCATCGGAGCGCGTTTTTATTGATTCTCGGCCCCCCCCTAGACGTATACCCCCATCGATACATAAAATTTCGAATACTTTGACACCAAACTTAACCTTTTAATCTTACAGGCCCAGGGGGTCATACGAAGCTCCCCTATATTTTCAATTTGGGCATTTTAAACACTAGCCTCCTCCGGCGGCAACTCCAAAGTCTGGAAACCATCCCAGAGCCAATTTCTACATGTTTGCAGTCCTTTTAAGCCTCAATCATGGTTAATTAGTCTAATTACCATAATTAATTAACGTATATCTCGGAAACTATCCATCGGAGCGTGTTTCTATTGATTCTCGACCCCCCCCCCTAGACGTTTACACCCATCGATACATAAAATTTCGAATACTTTGACACCAAACTTAACCTTTTAATCTTACAGGCCCAGGGGGTCATACGAAGCTCCCCTGTATTTTCATTTCGGGCAGTTTAAACACTAGTTTTACTGGAGCAAGGAGAGAGAGATGCTAACTGCCCGAGAACTCAGCGGAGAAGAAACCCGACGAATGGGTGAAGGGTGTTTAAATAGTACGGCTTTCGGCGCAGAGAGAGGGAAAATTTCTTTAGTTGTTTTATTGATTCAAGATTCGAATCACTGATTCGAATCATCGAAGTAGTGAGTGAGTCGAGATTCGAATCAGTAAAATGAGTCGAACCGCCCATCTCTAGCATCCAGGGGCGTAGCCCCATAACCCCCCCCCCCCCCCCATGAGGAATTTTTTGCCATACAAAATGTATATTCTTCACTACATTTTCACACCCATGTATGCATATATATGAGTTGTTGTAGTTGTAAACCCCCCCCCATGAAAAATTTCTGGCTACGCCCCTGTACGCATCAAAAATAATTTTTTTAAAAACTACCAGTTAAAAAACAAAAATAGATCTGTTTAATTGTTTAGCTCCTAAAATATACGAGCATTCTTTCACAGTACAAAAATTCATATGGCACCATAAGGGGGGGAAAATGGGAAAGGGGGCAAATTCATTAAAAAAAATCATTTCAAACATCAGTTTCCAAATTTTAGGACAATTTTACTTTTTTTCTCTTGATTTCGACATTCTGACATACACACACACACACACAAAAAGATTAGTTAAAGTGTTTTATGAATGCAGTGACACAATCATACACAATAGTGTAGTACTGACTAAAAACTATTTTAAACAAGTAAAATGCCATGTTACAACATGGCTGTCTGCACGAGCAGCCATGTTATAATTTTCATATATTTCACAAACACTTTTAAATGTACATGTTTTATGTAGACAACTTTAAAAATCAATTGAAACTTGCAGAAAATCATAAATGAATTTAAATACCTGCATTCAATTAAAAAATTATCAAAATAAAGGTTTATTTTTAATCATTAGGTATTGGAGACTTCAATAAAGGCATGCTCAGTAAAAGATTGTCATAAAAGAAGGATGAAGACTGAAAATTTCTACCTGCACATGTAAATAAATTTTGAAGACAGAATAATCGGAGTTTTTTGTTATCATTGGATTTCCGGAGCAAATTAAAAATATCGGAGAAACTCCATGGGTAGAGAGTATAAAATTACATTATTTCTGGGATTACTATGAGAGAAATCGCATATACTGAATGCACATATTTTTCAAATGATACTCTCTGCACAATGCTTATAATTAAACTTCCCCTGTAAACAGCAGTCCACTGCTGAAAAGGATGAAAAGATCGCCTCCAAATTTGCACATGGACAGTACATGAGATGTGCTTAAGTTCAGGGCCCGATTACTGAAAAGGCTCGGGAAGCTTGAGCTTCCCCTCAGAATTTGAAGGGGGGCCCGAAAATGACTGAAAAACTGTGATAAAAATTCAAAATTTTGTTTTTAAATGATCTTTTTAAGTTATTGTAAACATTTTTAATGAAGAAAAGTGGTACTTGGTCTTGATGCTTCATGTCGAACATTTCTAAATTGGTTGTTTGCAATGTCTTTCCCTGGGACATCTGGTGCAGTTGAGAGTTTTTTTCGATTATGGGGATTATTTGGCCGGCAGAAAGGGGTAGACTTTTAATATGTAATATTAAAAATCTTCTAAATGTCAAAATTAATTCTTAACTTCTGTGTTGTGATTTTTATGATGTCATCAAAACAAACAAAGATTTCCTGAAAAAAAGCCATGTCTAATGAGAAATAGGACTAAATTAATAAAGTTTAATGGGTACTTACGTATTATCCCGGCGGTCCGCCAAGACAAGCGATATTTTGCCGAAATAAATGCCGGGCACATGAAATTATTAATGGTTTTGAATACGATTGGCAACTCATTTGATGAAAAAACAGTTTGGCGGGAATGACCGCCAGGATAATACGTAAGTACTGTTTAATGTTCCATTAAGGTAAAGTTTTTAGTTATTTGTTAATGTTTAAAGTAATTTCAAAAATACTGTAAAATCTCGTTACAATGAACTAAACTATTATGAAGATTAATGAATAAAATATCTTTATCAAAAGAAAATTTCAAATTAATGAATAAAACGCTTTTATCAAAGGAAATGATTAGAACTTATTAAATCAATGAAATTTCTTTTTTATGAATGAAATATTTTTATGAAAGAAAATCATTAAAACTTTACTTTTCCCAAACAAAAAGGGGATGAGGGGCTCAAAATGAGGCTGAGCTTCCCCTCACTTCAGAGGTTAATCGGGCCCTGCTTAAGTTTGTATTTTTTCTTTTCAGTTCAGAAAATGTTCGCTAAGCGGCGCTTTGCAGCACAAAATCAACTCTAAATATTAGCCTAACTAGTAATAAATGTGCTCAAAAACTACTGAACAAATGTTGAAATTGTGTGTTTGGTTTGAATGATCCATTTCCAGAGTTAAGTTTGCTGTTTTTTTTTTCAGTTAAAAAATATATCCCTCTGTTTTATGTATTACTTTATTATAAGAATGTTCAAATATAATTTTTTATCCTCTCTCATACATATTATAGATAGAACTTTAGTAGTATATAGCTGGATATCTGATAGTTATGTTTCGGATATCCAACATTATTTCAGATATTGAAAAATCAGCCGGATATAACAGATATCCATTATATCCTTATTAAACTTACGACTGAAAAATGGAAGCTTGTGCGACTTTTATTGAAAAATTGGCCGAATTTTTAAAAATGCGAGAATTTTGTACAGAATAAAAAAAATTTGTACTGTGTACAAATTCTTGCAGTAATAATTTTTAATGCGAGAAAAGAAAAAAATGTGAGATTCTTGCACTTTAGTGAAAACATTGTCCCACAATCATAGAATCACCTGTATTTAAAGTCAAATAAGAAATAACAAATGATGTAAAGAAAAGGACATTTTTTTTGTAATGTTTAATAGAATTAGCTGTAAAAGAGTCACATTTAAAACTTTCCTTTTCTTTACTATGAAGTCTTAGTTTTAATTTTAAACTGCTTTTACTTTCCAAACATGTACCATGTAAGGAAAGTATTGTGAGCATGAAAAGTTCGACTAGGAGATTTTGGTGTACATGGAACACATCAATGTTTCCTTATAGGGTACATTTGGACCATGCTATACCAAAATTTTTAGTTATAGTAATATTTGAGAATAAATATTATCCAATATTGTAATTGAATTATTATTATTTTTTTTTATAATGAAACATTACTTTTTTGGATTTGTAGATCTAGTTAAATTAATTCTCCTCAGCAAAAGAAATCCTGAATTGTAAAAAAATAAAAAGCAGTCACTCTTAGAACAAAGTTATTTGGTAAACATTGAAAAAAAAAATTAAATCTTTGGCATTTATCATTAATAATTTAAAACAAACAAAGCTGCAGACTATTATCTTTTTTTTGTTTCAATCCTTTTATTTGCTTCATCTTCTAAAATTGCCTTAACAGGCGTACCAGTAATAATTCGAGAGCATCCCCCTTTTTGCTTAACTTTTACTCTTCAAAGTTTTTTATTACTTGGGGGTAGGATGGACGATGGTCCAATGTACCCCAATTTGAGTGGACCAAGGTGCCCCATATTCTTGAATTTCAAAAGTATAGTAATATTTTTTTTCTTTATCATAAAAACTAAGCTAACAGTAAATAATTATTAAATCGATAAATTTACCCTATAACAGAGATTCAGTTTAGTGCTCCAATCTTAATTAAACAAATGTTAGAAAAAACAAAGTAGCAGACTTCTGAAAATTACTCAGAAGTGCTAAAATACAACTCATTGAAATAAAAAATGGCTCCTTACCACTTTAACATGTGGTTTCTTTATAGGATTTGTGCAACTATGAGAGACATTTGTTGATAATAAAATGAAATAAAATAAAATAATATTTCAAAAATAACTGAGCCTGGTCCACTGTGCCTCTAGGTCCAAACTCCCCCTATGCTATTTTTACAAGATGTATATGTATGTGTGTATTAGAGTGAACACTATACCTCCTAAACGGTGCATTCGATTAAGCTCAAATTAGGCATATTTGTTATAGACCATCATCGCAAGATAGGTATTGATTTTGATGTGTATAGGACTTGTAGTTTTTTTTTTTTTTTTTTTTTTAACAGGGCTACGAAAAAGATTTTTTTACATTATGGCTATGGACCCCACTGTACAGAAGTAAAAGTAAACATTTAACACAAAATGTGAAGTATTAAAGTGAGCTAATGATTAAAATATTTATACAGCTAAAAAGAAATTTCTCATAGAAGTCCAACAAGTTAATAACATACTAGGAAAAAAAGTGTGTATGCATTTATAATTATTTTCATATTATACTTGCATTCTAACAAACTATACACACTTAAAATGCAGAATATATATTAAATAGTATAAATAGATGTATATGTTTGTACATCTGTTCATTCATACCAAAACCAATTTCTTATTTCAACTACTGGGAACAATTAATATAATTGAATCAAACCAATATAACAGTTCTGTTTTAAATATACTCAACAAAATTAAAACAATATATATATTAATGTGAAATACTTACATTCTAGACGGTTATTCATTTCTGTAAGGGAAGAGTGCAATTTAGTGTCCAACAGATCTATCAAAAAAGACTGAATTACAAAAATTAATTCATGCCTTTTCCAATGGGTCTGTTAGCTTAAAGCTCTTCCAATTATACGGCAGAAATTCATGTAAGCACTGATTCATTCCTATAATTAAGAATTAAATATATAAATAGGGGAACAATACATTTATCTCATCACATATCCAACAATTTCTTCACTTAAACAAGTGCACATGAAACAAAATATACTATTTTTATCTCTGGAAAACCAGATGCAGCAGCTTGTATATTTGGCACAAAAGGCAAGTTATAATTCATTTACGAATTGCTCATGATGAATAATCGTTCCCCATTAACGTAATTCACCATATATCCTTTGCGTCATAATCGATGAGATAATCATTTGAGTCACATGCTCTTTCTCCTTTAAATAATACGATTAAAACAAGCCATGTTAAAATATAAACATTTATAAAATAGTCTAAATGAAGTATATGATAAGCCAGTAAATTAATTTTTAAAGAGAAAAAAAAGATACGTATAAATATATAACTCACTTGTAACAGCGTAATTACACTTACACAGCAATGTGATGTTTACAAATGTCGGCTCCGGCCTTGCAGGTAGAGAAACTTTCTTTAATCGTCCAGAAACTTGATTTTTCAAATTTCACAATTATTGTATACTTTACTGAATGAAATGAAGTAGTCTGGAGACAATAACAAACCACATAACAACACAATAGACAATAACAACCACATACTTCAATGATGCTGTCAGTGTCTACGCATGATATGAAGTGGCTGGATCTTAAAAGCTTCTCGTCTTCAATAAATAAGCCAATCTTGTTAGTACAGTCTGCATAATTGAAGATACTAGTTATATCTAAACTTAAATCCATCACAATTATGGAAAAAATCGACGTTAATTAAAGAAAATTATCAAAAAAACAACGCTCGGTCAAGCGGCCAATGCTGCTGCTTATGAGAAAATGTAAGCACGTGAGAATTTACCCGTCATACAGCAAATTTGTTGACGTTTTACAGCGCCACCTCTAGGTCGTTGAGATCGCGAATTGCGTAGTTGGTCCAAGTTGAATAACAAGTCGATGTTTCTCCTCCCGAGCTTCATGCATTCTTCACAGCGGGGCGGCGTTCGCAATCGAAAACCCAATGAACCTCGTCAGATTACACGTAGTTTATACGGATTACGGAGGGCCCGTTCGAGAATTCACCGGTTGGTTATGCACCGGTGCTACCGGTTGCGGTCATTCTTTGGTTAAGTGAGGTCACGGTTGTAAACCGGTTTCGGTCATCCTCACCACATCCAATTCCAAGCCAAGAAAACAGAAATAAACATTGGCAACACTACGCTAATAACCAGAATAACCCACCTCGCTAGCAGGGTCATTCTGGTTGCGCTCTGGTCACGCTGAGCAGACAACCGCTATATGACCGAAACGTTTTCGAACGCGGTTAATTCCAGAGCTCCGCCCAACGCTCCGCCTTTTCGAACGCTCTGGTTGTGCACCGGTGTTACCGGTGCACAACCGATGAATTCTCGAACGCGCCCTGAGATTGCTAAATAATACATTTAGGTAAAGAAACAGCATGCGCAGAACGATGCGCGAAGCTGTGACTCAGCTGACGTCACTGACATTTTTTTAAGGTCAACTTGGATATTTAGGTATACAAAGCGACGTTTTCGACTAATGACCGTTGTCAAATGAACCAATGTTTGACCAAAAAAAGTTTGTTGCTAAGGTGTGGCGTAGTGTTAATGACGTAGGTGAAACAGCTCTTGGCTTTCAACCCCTGGACCAAAAGTGGATAATGTGCGAACACAGGCTAGTTTAAGGGATTGCTCATCCAATGTTCCTAATTGTGTACTTTTTGTTGCCAAAGACGCGCCCCATTTCTGCCACTATCATGGCTGCGGTCGATGTAGAATAGAACATTCGTTGCAATACTTCAGATAAATAAATAAGGTCGAGGGAAAATATTTTGGTACGAGTACTTTTTAAAATACAGATAGTTCTAAAATGATTGAAAATACCATTATAATTTAAGTTATTGCCATTCTGCGCATGCGCGTGCCACTATCATGGCTACCATTTGGAACGCACTACCAGCGGAAAAAGTCGCTTGAAATATCATTAAAATATTATATGTTAAGCTTTTTAAAATATTAAACGCCACCTGGCACACAAAAGTCGAAGGTCCGATTAACAAATTACATCCATTACAATCATCCAAAAAATTAAATTTAATACTTTTTTTGAATGTTGAAAATCGGGTTTTTCCCATTGAAATACATTACGAGAATCCCAAGCTGTCACGCAAGACGGCGACCGATCGCAGAGAGGAGGGTTCCGTCGAAATGCTCTATATGGTCACCTTAGGCTAGTTAGAAACAACGACTGGACAAACCGGGGCCTTCGCAATTAGTAACGGGCCTGCGCGTGTATTTTGATGAGCCATCCAAAGAGGCCTACGGATGCTCGAGTCTTCACGTATACATCAGGCATTTCTTAAGCTTCCCAGTGCTTTCAAACGTTATTTAATGTAGTTTTAAGTAGTAATTGTGTTACTAATTCAAGTACGAACTCATGATTAATTTGTTTGCTATGATACATATTGACATAAAGAAAATAGATGAATATAATTTGAAAGAAAACAAAGTAGCGCTTACTCTCATCATTCACGATTGCTTATTTTAGTTTCACAAGTGGATATTTAATCTACTTTAAAATAACTAAATACACAAATGAGAAAGACATTTTTATAATGAATATTTCATGAACGTAGTCGTATTGACTAAGTTATTTTAAACAATTCAACATTAATCTTTAACAAATGATGTATTAAAGCGCATTTCAGTGTTTTCGGGATATCCTGTATATTGGAGAAAATTGATAAAATACGCTCTATAGCGTGATCCCTGAATTAATTATTCTTTAATAAAGACATTTCATGTGGTATGTATTATTCTTTTGTCGCTTTCTCAATCGAACTTAGGAATTGAGCAAGCATAATGAACGCTTGTACAAAATATTAACTACATTTGAAGTTTCTGTATAAACGGGCAAAAATCAATAATTTATAATTTACTGTATTTCTGCACTGTACCAGATGTAAGTCTTCATCACATAATCAAGGCATATATAACTGATAAATGACATTTTCAACTGGCAAAATTAAATTGTCTAAATAGTATCACAACGTCATGCTTATTTACAAGAATAAAAACTACTCAAGTAATACGATTTCTGATTAAAATAATTTATTTATAAATAACACATGAGTAATTATTCACTAAACATGATTTACATACATATTTTTAGAATTTCTAAACACATTATAAGAGTTCACTTACCTTTACATTCAGAGTAAAATGTTCGAATTTTAGGATAAATTTTCATGAAAGAAAATGGCGCAAGATTCACAAAACGATTACGTACATCTAAAGTTCTTTAGTACGACAAAAGTATAAAAAAATTGTTTTAAAATAATAAAATAATATAACATTTATAATACTTAGAATAATAAAATAGAATACTGTGACTGGGAAAACAGGCCTCAATGATAAACTCATTTTTAGGGATGGCAACTCATAAGCAGGCCCGTTGCTTAGCGATGGCTCCGGACAAACTTGATTGTTTGCAGAGCGTGTGGCACTTCCCCTCTATCTCCATGGCCATTTTTCATGATAATTAGTTTTTTAAGTAATAATGGCAACAGTATTACACTCTGCGTCGGTTTCGCTTTCGACTTTCATTATTTACTTGCATTCAGCCAGCTGTGGTGTGTTGTCAAACTCGTCGTATAAAGTGTATTCCGACACTACTTCTATCTGAACAACCAATGCATATTACAAAGAAAGCTTTGACGGTTTCATGACATTTGGACGGTTATAAAATGTAACATTAAATTATTTTTTTACATTTTCTGTGAGTTGAGAATGCTGTTTTACTAAGTTTCTTTTGATTTTAACATTTTAGAAGTTTACTTTTGTTTTGTCAGATTTTATGTGATGATTTATTACCATTTACTTAACATTCTTATACAGAATTTTCACCTATTTAAAAAATTATAAATTCGTAAAAATAATGAATTCTTAATAAAATAAAGGAACAGCTTGAAAATTTACTATAAATGGCGCCTTTTTATTTTTTTGGAGGTTTACGCATTTACATAATCGATAACCGTTTCCCTTTATGGTTGCTATTAAAATAGTTCTCCATTTATTTTTTATACACAATTATCACCACGAAATATATGATCTCGCCTTGGTGCCAATTATCCTAACTGCGCCAAAAAATACTACTATAAATAGAAGAGATTTTTAAGACCTAATTTAAGACTAAAATTTGAAAGCTGCTATAGTTACTTTCACAGTTTTATATGCTCTTTCTTCCGTTTATTAGGTACTTGTGTAGGTACTTACGTATTATCCCGGCGGTTCGCCAAGACGAGCGAATTTTTGCCGAGATAAATGCCGGGCACATGAAATTATTAATGGTTTTGAATACGATTGGCTACATTTTGGCAACTCATTTGACGAAAAAATAGTTTGGCGGGAATGACCGCCGGGATAATACGTAAGTACTCTTGTGTATTATACCGTTGACATTTTCGCCAAAACTTTTTTTCACCTAGTTGGCGTCCGCAAGATCGGGTTACCTTAAAATACTTCTGGTCAAATATTTACAAACGACCTGAGTTGCCGTAAAAACAAAAACCAATAGATACTGCCTTTTTATCTGAAAGACTGTGGGGATCAGCCAAATGGAGAAACAAAAAGCACCGTGGAACAGCCAGACAACATCTCAACTCATATTTGGCTGAGTTTATGTGGAGACGTCTACATTCTAATGAAAACATTTTCATTGCAATTCTAAATGCAATCCATGATTTCTGGCAAACTGCACTGGATTCAAATTAAATAAAGTCATTCATTGTAACTTAAACACCAGCGTCTTATTCTCAAATAGCACCTACATGACATCTCACCTCTAGTTAAATGAAATACACAGTTTATAAAACACAAAAATTTTGGTATTATAAGCATAAATCTATTTAATAAATACTTAAATTCCATCAAGACATACAAAACAATTTTTAAAAAAATACACACACAAACATTTTAAAATAAGCACAACACAAATGCAGTTCATCAAATGGCGCCTTGGCAGCCTAACAGTTCCGCTTAATGCAAACTCCGCAGTTAATAACACACACTTTTCATATTATTCTCATTACTATGCTTTGTTAAACGCTTAAATTTTGTTAAGTCATAAATGAATTTTAAAAATCAACTGCACACATAAAAATTTATAAATTTCAAAAGAAACACAATTCATTTTATCCATAGCAGAACATACGGTATTCTGATGCATGTTATCGCATCCGCAATAGCAATGGAACTGCGAGTAATCTCTTCACTTGGCATGTCGACTGTATAATTCACAAGTACCGTTTATTATATTTTAAAATAACTTAGTGAGTATGGTAAACATTTTTTACGGTACTAACATAGTATGCCTTTGGCTATTTTTAAGAGAATTATCAGATATGTTGGGATAGGCCTATTTGATGACTTTTCTTTCTCATGAAAATCACTGTTTATTTTGTTTTTAGTAGTTGGAGACCATCGAGCCTGAGCTAGCATTGCTGACTATCTTGTATGGTCAAGAAATCTAACTGTAATAATTTTAACAAACAAATTAAAACTGGATACATGAAATGCAATGCACTAACAAAAACAGAAAAAATGTCAAACTCACTATAAAATAACGGAAAATCAATTGGTTTGGGGGTAAATTAACTATTGCAATTGTCAACTGGTATCATGGGTGCCGGAAGGGGGGTGCACTTGCACCCCCTGGAGTTTCAAAAAAGTATAATTACAGGGATCACTCTAGAGCATTTCAGGGGGGCGGCCTGCCCTGGTGCCCTTTTTCCGGAAAAATGCCGCCCTCCTTGCCCTTTTTCTTGATAAAATTCCGCCCTCTTTGTTTTTTTTTTCAATCAAAATGCCACTCTCCTTTTCTCCACCTCTCCTTGTTTCCCCTTCTCTTTGATTCTCGTTACCATTGCTGGCGCTCGGCTAGACCGGGGCCACGTGGTCCAGGCTAGACCCCAAAAAAACCTCTCTCCAACAACAACAAGGAAGTTGATTTGTTTATTCTCTTATCAATGATGTGTGGGGGGAGGAGGGGGGGCATCTGCTCAGTTGCCGCTCTTCTCCCTCCCTACCTGAGGAGAGGGTTAAAACCGTTCGCTGTAGCTTCAGGTCATAAAATATCTCATTAGAGAAACAATCTGTCATCCAGAAGAGTAGTCATAACAATAAATTATTTCCTACTGTAAATGGCGCTTTACAGTGTTTTATAAATGCTGTAAGTAATTAATAAACGCCACTTGGTTATTGTTTATTTTTTCCGATTTTCAAAACGCATTCATCCAAACTTAAGGCTGGCTGCACGGAAAGTTCAAGAGAAGGGCAATTCCGGAAGTCTGGGATAACCCCCCCCCCCCCACACACACACACAATCCTCCCCCATCTATGTACTAAAAAGAATTGGGAAAAATTGATTCATTGACAGGGTGTGCAGCAGTCAGGAAATACTACTTGAAAATATCGAATTTCCAGTAAGCATAGGGGCCAAATTGATGATTATGCTATAGGGCCATGGGCACCAGCAGCATAGGGCAAGGGGGGGCAATGCCCCCCGTATTTTTGTATGCAGTGTTTTCCCTTGCTTTTTTGCTCTTTCCAACATGGTGACCATATGTTAAAGTAGTCTTAGCCCCCCCCCCCCCCGGGAAATATTCTGCCGGCGCCCATGTATAGGGCTATTTTAGGTGGAGATAAGGGTGGGAACTGTCAATACAAAATTTGTGTCTATTTTGCAGCCCCTCCAAAAACAATGAAATTGTCGACGATTGCGAGAATGCAAGTCGGCGCAATCGTCGATGCAGTCGACGATTGCCATATCCAATATCCGACGATTGATATTTCCAATCGTCGACTGCACGAGCACGCACCCCTGGGATGTTCGTTTTTACTGTACTACGCGCTCAGCAAAAGCCCAATGGACAGTGGGGAGAGCCATTGAGACTACTTTGAATTCATCGATTGGGAGATTAAAAATTTGTGCAAGAGGGTCAAATTCTTTCCGATCCCTGAAGGGTCGGGAGTTATTTTATAATTATGTAATTACGAATATTACACAACAATAATTATTAAGACTTCTTGCCTGTTTAGAAAATCCTTTGCCGCCGCCCACGATAGGAAATACTATCGTTCCCCCCCTCTTTTTTTATTATGTGGCGCACTTGCAATTTATTTTTCTCTTGGACACGTCTTATCTAAACTGGCGTTCTTATTACAGAATATTTCCAAATGTTATGCATATATTGCTGCAACTAGAGGTCAAGTCGCCCGGAACAAACCTTTGTTTTGGCGCTCCCTTCTTTCCATTTCAATTTTGACATAACAGCACTATGCCTGGGGCAAGTGTCTCGTTTCCCCTCCACTAGTTGCAGACTAGCATATATACAGAGAGAAAAGTTGCAGTGATGCTGAATACGATAAAATTTGAATCTAAAACAATGTTTTCAGTCATTTTCAGGTCCGAAAATTGGCATGATTATGAAAAATTTGTGGGCAAAACCGGATTCCCGTTATTTTACGATTACAAAATTTAATTTTTTTATGCTTTTTTTGTTTTGTTGTTGTTGTTGAAATAAAGCATAATGGCCGCCTTACACAATTTTTGTAAAAGTGTAGATTTCATTAAGTGAAAAAATTTGGTTTCAAAATTTGTTTAATCATTTGCTTAAAAAATTGCTATTAAGAAAACACATTTTCGGACATAAGAGTATGTTTATAAAAGCTACCCTTATGTGTTTGTAGACAATAATTATAAAAGTTGCCCATTTTGTGTGATATGATATGCCCTTTTCCCTAACACTACCCTTTTTCATTTCTAGATTGATCCCTGATAATTAGCCTGAAAATGTAGTAATTTGTTTTACACTTAAACAAAAAAAAAAAAAAAAAAAAAAAAAGAGCCTGAATGTTTGTGTGATATTTTGATTTCTACGTTAACTGTCACATTAAATTAGCTGTTTAGATCACTGTTTATGGCTTAATATTTTCTAGCATTGTACATAAATTTTAAACTTTTGAGAAGTCATCCACATTTTTATTTTGGGATAATGTTGGCGCTCGAACATGACCCCTTATAATGTATTGAGAAAAGCTTATGGTCATAGTAGTGTTGAATGCCTCACGGCATGTGCCCACAATTAGGAAAAAATATTTTGAAATAGTCTCGATAATATTCGAGGTAGACGGGACCGGGCTTGTCTCGAACTATCGAAATCATTAAATTAATAAACAGATAAATAGAAATAAAGCCATTTTTGTGATTTGAGTGCATATTTAAATGAAAAATGTTGTTACATATTATCACATTACTGATTAGAGCAGGTTAATAATATCGGAAAATAATAGCCAATTGTTTTGAATTGACACATTGACTCTTTCCGTACAGCAGTATCGTTCCATTGCCAAAGCAGCATGTCAACACTGCACAGAAATGTCTATGAGGACATCTACAGAAAAAATACACCCACTTTCTTTTGGAGAGAGATTTCTGATAGGGCTTCCGGGTGCACCAAGTATTTGAATTTTTGTCCTGGAGTAAAAAAAATCACCTGTTTTATAAGTGTTGGTCATTATTTGGGAACTGAACTGATTTTTTGACTAACTGAGATGTATGGAACACTAGAACAATCGAGACTCTAAGGTGAATTTGATTAAATGCAATTATTTTAAGACTTAACGCTTAAAACTTAACATTTGTTTTTAACATTATAGAGTTAATTTTTCAGAGATTTTAACTCAAAAACTATTAGATGAAAATTTGTATTGAGTTTTTTGACATGGTGATTTTTCAAATATTAAGTGAATGCACCACTGCGTCACTTTCAAAACTTGGGCTCTGTTTTAATATTGGATGTCCTTGCCAAGTGCACTTAAGGCAAGCCTGCATATGGGGCATCTGTCATGGAAGGGGGCAGTTGCCTTGGGCAAGGGGTTCTAATGCGTATTCACATAGCATGTAGAGAAAACTTGCCAAAACTCGAAACTGTTAGATTGACAGCTGTGCGGCAGGCCAGAAATATTGACCTTCACATTTCAGCCACTCTACTATTTTCAGCACTGGACATGGCAGGGACCCTTAAGACAAAAACTGCTATATACATCAATGCTAGAGAAAATAAATTTCGCTTCAGTTTTCCTGGGAAAATTCGTTATGTTTAAATATAAAATATTGTTATCAAAATTGCATATAATTTAAATAATTAATTATTAGTATACTTAAATTGAAGTATCAGGTTGTAACGAAAGTTTTCCGCCAAATCTGCCTGAAAAACTCACTTCTAACTCCTTAGATAACTGTTTATGAACTTTCGGTATCAAACCTGCACAGTGTCACATGATACAACAATAGTACTTAAAGCTGTACTCATAATTCATTGATATTCTGTAGCTGATTTTTTGCAACACAACTGGAAGTAAATGATGGTTCTAATCCTCTAGAGTGATAGTGTCATTTGAGACACCTTGTACTTAATGATAACTATATTTTTTACAGATTTCACACCATAGTGTTATAAAGTAAGTCTCTTTCTTCCAAATGCCAAAAATCGTTTGACAAAATATGAGCAAATACGCCAACGCGAACTGTGTGCTGGCGATGTTTGAGGTGGCGGGAAACTTTCGTTACAACCTAATATTATTAATTAGGCCTAATTAATAGTTTAAGATTTTGTACTTTACAGTTGCGACAAAATAACTACGACGATGTTTATTTCACATATTGATGCTACATTTTCCAGTCAAGATTCTTCTTCCTTCAAGTGCCAAATAGTCTAAATTTTTATGTGTATGTTTACAGGGTGTCCCTGAAGGTGGTTAAAATACATACAAAAAAGCATTTTTCTGCATTGTAACTTTTGGTCGGAAATGAAGAATGTAGATAGTTTCAGCATGATAGGGCTCCAGCCTATTTCGTAAATAATGCACGTAATTACCCCATTGCCATCTTTGATCCCCAATCGATTGGACAAGTCTAACTAATAGCTTGACAAGGAAGTTCATTAGATTAATCAAGTATCGAATTTTACTTTTGGGAACACCTCAAGGCACTCGCTTACGAGACTCCAGTTGACACAGACGAGGGCCTCATCGCAAAACTTTACTAACCGCTCCAACCGTTCGTGGAGCACTTGGCATCTTCGAAAGGGTATGCCAATCACTTGCTAGCACATTTGAGCATTTACAGTAGAGCTTTTTCATTTCTTTTGCATTTGCTATATTTCCATCTACACTTCTTATTCCTAACCCCACACTGCTAATTTGCTAGACATGCTTTATATGCATTTTATTCTTAAAGTTTGGCCTATGAATTCAGGAACACCCTGTATATATATATATATATCTTGGGTGCACCCCCTTGAAAATGATCCTGCCGGCAACCTTAACTGGTATTCTGGGGAATAACACAATAAATTAAATTCTTATCTTTTCTTCAAACCATGAAATTTTCAGAATTCATACTACCTGCTAAAATTTTGAACCACCTTCAATATACATCCTACTGTGATTTTTGGTGCCAAAAATGCCATTTTTGGCGGTGGCAGGAAAATAAAGTAGCTGTGAAATCGCGTTTCCAAACGTGTTTTCCAACTGGAGACACTAATAAAATTTGAATATTTGTTAAAGTACTTTAGAGTTAAGAATCTAAACATTTTAATTTCAAGAAAGTTAACTAAGAATTGATGGCCTTAAATTTACATTTTCTAACTGGGTACGCTAATAAAATTTGAATATTTGTTATAAGAATTTAGGTTTAAGAATCTAAACGGTACTTACATATTAGCTCAGTGGTCATTTCCTTTAAACTGTTGCCAATCGTATTCTGAACCATTAATAATTTCATGTGTCCCAGCATTTACCTTGGCGTAAAATTGCTCGTCTTGGCAGACCACCGGAATAATACATAAGTACCATCTAAACAACATAATGTAAAAAATATTAACTAACAATTGATTTTTATGTGAGGGGGCTCCGCAACCCTAAATTCCCCTCATTTCATTTTATTGGTAAAAATAGTCAGAAAACTAAAAAATAACAACAAAAAATTTTAAAAACATTATGAAAAAGATGGTACTTAGTATTATACCGGCAGTTTGCCAAGATGAGTGATTTTTTGCCAAGATAAATGCCAGATGCATGAAATTATTAATGATTTGGAATACGATTGGCAACAGTTTGCTAGCACATTGGACGAAAAAATCATTTGGCAGAAATGACTGCCGGGATAATACATAAGTACCAAACAGATTGAAAACGGAATGTAGCACAGAATTCATTCACATTTCCAGAAGACGGTCAAATATTACATTGATCGCCAATTTTGGAGCATAAAAAAATGTAGGATGTATATTGAAGCTTAGCCAAAAATTTTTTCTCTGATGGTAACAAAACTCACAATGTCAGACTCTTCACCGACAGAACAAAATTAAACACACATGCTAAGTTAGACACACTGAATTCTCAACCATTAACCTATACCTTCAACCTATAAAATGTAATACTAATTCACTTTCTCTTCGTTTGAATCCTGTCCTTCGCCCTCTGTCTATGGGCCTGTCTATAAACTTTACTTATAAACTAGCTATTTAATGGTTTATAATGTGTTATGCATTGAATTGTATCACAAATATGTTTTATAAAATTTGTTTCTTTTCAGATGCTGTCAATAATTTTGTTACTGATGTAAAGCATTGTGTCATGATATGTTGATTATGTACCTTATTGCATTGTTTGGAGGTTACATTGCCTCTTCTTTAATCCTGTACAAGTTTCCTAACCTCATTCATAAAAAGAAGAAACTGAAGTTCTATTGTCGTCATATTAGTCATAGAGGAGGTAATTTTCCATTTTAAAAATATATCCTGTTTCAACATTAGAAGTTGTGAGAAATAATGTTATGTATAAAAATAAAATGCCAGAAAAAAAATTGCGTGTAAACATTATTTCTAAAGTTATATCACAAAGTCTATTCTAAATTATTTCATTATGCAAATAAAATAGATTTTGGCAAGTTATAACCATGCTACAAGTATTCCATTTAAACATACTGGTACTTTTTCATTAGCTGAACCCCACCTAAACTCAGCCATTTTGTTTTTGTAGCCAAGTACTTACAATATTATTTTGATGATTTTTTTTCCCCTCTAAATACAGGAAAATCTTTTGGCAAGTTTATTTTTCACCAAGCATCTACAAGGATTTTTTTCCTACTATACTCAATACATTCATAAAGCTACCGGACGTCTTTCATTTGGCGGGACTGTCCTGTTTTCTATCTATATGTCCTGCTGTCCCTACATAACCCTAAAATGTCCCGCTTTTCCATTCCTGTCCCACCCAAGTCCTGCTTTATGAAAAATAAATAAATAAATTGGGAATAAATTAACATAAAAATTGTTGTGTTATTTACATTTTTTGTTATTTGTACACCTGTTCTTTTTTTATTGATGTAAACCACTGTTTTCACTATATATTAATACATACCTATAATCATAGTATGGTGATTTTATAGTTAATGTTAGAAAGCAAACTATTTTGGAAAATTACATTTACAAAGTTTTCTGTTACTTGTACACCTGTTCTTTTTTTATTGATGTAAACCACTGTTTTTAATATATATGTAAACCACTGTTTTTAATATATATTAATACATACCTATAATCATAGTATGGTGATTTTATAGTTAATGTTAGAAAGCAAACTATTTTGGAAAATTATCCAAAAATTAACTATAAAATTATTTAAAAACTAAGTTAATATAATAGGCCTATTTTATTTGTGTATTCTTTCAACCTCATTTTTCTCATAAAAGTAGAAAATCAGATTATGTGTAGAAAAAAAATAAAAAAATAATCTTGGGCTGGGTAGTCAGGATGGATTTTTACCTCTCCTGACTCTGTGGTTTAGGAATGTCCTGATTCTAGGTTCAGAAAAAATGGTCACTTTATGCATTCAGTATTTTCTATATCCTGAAAACATAAAATAAAACAACTCTACATAAAATACACAAATAAAAATATTTCAAAACATACTCACCAGTGGCGTAGCCAGGGGGGTCATATCTCCCCCATGAGGAATTTTTTGCCATACAAAATATATATTCTTCACTCCCGTATTACAGACACATATACATATATGTGAGTTGCAATAGTCGTAACCCCTCATGAAAAATTTCTGGCTACGCCACTGATACTCAACATTACATATATCAGCAAAACCACTTGATAAAATAATTCAAAATCAACAAAAAGTCTATTATAATTATATAAAAATTAACAATTATTTAAAAGAAAGTAGCTTGTTCTTTGGGATATGAGCAGTACGCTATTAAAACTTTTTGTTACTCTGCCATGTCAAGTACTGTCAAAAATACATTTTAAAATTTTTCTTTCTTATATCCAGTTCTACAAACTGAAAGTGTTGAAAAAAGTTATTTTAAACTAGAGATGTAATGAATAGTGATTTGGCCGAATACCGAATATTCGGCCAATAGCTTAAGCTGAATACCGAATATTCGGCACATAGTTTAGGCTGAATACCGAATATTAAATTTTTTTTTTTCAATTTCAATTTAACTGTAAATAAAATATTGCTTTTCAATTTTGTAATTAAATACTAAATAAAGATTAATTAAAATTCATTTTATATTATTTGTAGGTACTTAAAAACACACAACAGTAAATTTATTATCTGTAAAACTAATAAAATATTGGTCATGATAAAATATCTTTTACAAAGTTAAACACTAATAACAGCATAATGTTGCAGAATACTCTGCTAATTCCTGGGTTCATCGTTCTAAAGTCCAGTAGGTGTAGAAAGTTCTAGAAAACAGTCCACTTGTTAGGATGGAACACAAACTTTATTGCTTCTAGAACTTCGTCGAACAATTAACTGTACAAAATTCATAAGCACAATCAGACAGTAATGTGCTTTTAACAGTCTGCTTAGTACAGAAGCTTTTACAAATGCTGTAATTCTCACACAAAATAAAACACTTCCACAGGCAAAATTCAGTAGAAATATACGAAGGATAACACTAAAAGTCCCTCAAGACTCAACAATGAAGAATTTACACCCAGCACTTAAAAATCAGCTTCATAAACAAGTGAAAACACCGTTTCTATAGTGTCAATACAAAGCCTTAAGCTTCACGGACATCTGCTCATGGCGGAAGCAGAAGCAAGACTAAGACTATCGGGGTAGTCCGCTTATATTTATAGGAGAGGCAGAAGCTACAAGGAGCTTCCAGAAGAATCTATTTCTCAAAGATTCCACATAAAGCAGGAATTTTGATTATGTCATAGAAGAGAAATATTAAACTATTATGCATGTTAATGCAGCAAAACTAACTTTACAAGCCCCATTGGGAAAAATGCCCCAAATGACCAAAATGTTGCCAAGCTTGGCGACTTTTGGCGAAATATTGCCAAATTTAGCACCAAAAATAAGTCCCCAAAAGTGAAGTTACGGAAGGCCTAGAACCAATATTTTTCGAGATTTCTAAAAATGACATACAAATCAGTTGGAAAACCAAACCTATGTATCTCCGGCTGTAGTTGACTAATTTTGATGCAACAAAAGGCACATTTTAACTATTTGAAGTATAGAATACGAATTTTAAACTATTTTAAAAACAAGAACAGCAGCTTGCCTGAAAATTCGTACCAATAATTATATTTTGAGATATTCATAATTTAATAAATATGCTATGGTAAATGCCATTAGTCTGGTAACTATACATAATTCAAGGAGGTTCAACATATGGAGGCGCCCATGTTCCCGGTTTTTGAAGCCAACGACAACGCCCCCTCACTAACCCAGAACATCCGATATCGTCATTGGCATGCATGTAAATTTTTAAAAACAAAACTGCTGTATTTCTCATTTTTTACTGATTGTATGTAAGTTTATCTTAAAGTCACATCTTTAGGCATAATTTTAATCTTAATCTGTAATACTTTTACTGTTTATTTTTAAATAATCAATTATTTTTAAACACTTATTATTTACACACGTATTTAATTTACAGTATAGAATATGCCTTGGCAGCTGCATTAAATTCGTTGATAGGAGAAGATTTGTTTCCTTCTTTAAACGAGCATATGTTTCAAAATGAAGTCATGGATAACCATCTTCTTCATATGATAAAATCAGTGATCGATCAATATTTACATATGCGATATCACTATTTTAGTAAGCGCTTAAGTAGGAATAATAAAAATGAGAAAAATGTCCAACAATTATATACTAAAATCATTCAGTTCAAAGGACAGTAAGGACAATTGTTAAGATGTTTCACTGTATTGGAAGTTTAGGAGAATAAGATTACTTATGTGCAATGTATATAGAGCTTTAAACTCCTTAATTGTTGTATGTTTTATTAAATAACAAATCTTAACACGTGATGAAAAGTCGTCTTTTAATTTTTGATCTGTTTTAAACCTTAAACCCTAAACCCTGCTTCTTAGATTTAAATTAGTTTCCAGAAATAAATTGCTATTTCATGATTCATATGTTTTGGGGGGAAACATGCAAAGTTTTCATTACAAAGTTCACTTAGTGAATAAAAGTCCTTGAAAATCAATAATAGTCCTTAAAATTTTAAATGTAATTTGGTTAGCTACTACATTTTATTTGAAACCTTATCCTTTTTTCCCCCCTCTACTAAATGAAGTAAACAGTATTGATGGAAATTATTCAACTTTCATATTTCTTTCATTACCTTAAACTGTTTGTCAATGCAAAATATTATTATGATAAATGACCTAAGAAGGTTAGGGATGGATGCGAGACATCTCGCATCGTCTCCCGAGACGAGACAGAGCCTTGTCTCGCGCGAGATTTCTCGTCTCGCATAAATTTACAAAGTTTTCATCAAAATGGATGAATACGTATGTAATTAAATCTTATGGATATTTCATATTTTTCTCTTAAAAAAATTAATATTTCTAAATAAAATTTTACATCTGTTATTAAAAAATGCCTATTTCACCATAAGCCGAGCTATGCGAACGCAAATGAATGATCTACAGGAGCGATTATGCAAATACAACGCTGGGTATCAGCGGAGCATTCAAAGATCCATGTTGAGAAGCAAGCCTGATCACAAGTCTTCTCTGTTGCAGGGCCGGCGGAAGCGGCCTGCAAGGCCTTCTTTGTAGGCGGGCGCCAAACATAAAGGGGCGCCAAATTGTCCCTAAAGCAAAAATTTTCAAAAAATTTAAAAATTGGACAGATTTTGGGGAGATATGTTTTATATTAATAATGATTGCAGGTAAGAAGCATTTTTGAAATAGGTGTTCTTTAAAAAAAAATGATTAGATTTTTAACATCTCATACGAAATGAACGTTTTCTTCTTTCTGAACACTTTATTTTTTTTTAAATAGTGATTATATTTTTATTTCTTAAAACGAGATGCATGAATAGGTGCAGATTATATATATATATATATATATGTATATATATTATAATATATATATATATGTAGCATTCGGGCGCTACATATGTACAACGGGCTAGTTGTGTCGTGGAACCAGTGGTAAGGTGAGGGTGTTGAGGTCTCCTGGCTGGCTCGGGAGTCTGGCTTCGAGCCGACCCCGGCCGCCCGCTGTTTGTAGTCGTAGTCCGGCGAAGTGTGGAAGAAATAAATCGAACTCCAACTGCGATTACATGATTTTATTTGATGATTCCATACATCTTTGTTAGGCAGTTGCAGTCACGTAAAAATCTGCTCCTGATCTGTTGCAGGTCCTTATAAAAGCTTTGGACGTCATGTCACATGATCTCGAACGCGTTGCAACCATTGGCCAAAAGCTAAAACTGGGCAGCGGTTTTCCCAGGGTTTGTTATGACTTTTAAGACGCCTATGTGGCTGGCTGCCGGGACCGTCTACAAAGTTACAAAGGAATTGCAAGGGACCGTGTATTAATTGCAGTTTTTGAACGCGGATTTCTTTGTTCCAACTGAATTAAACTGCGTAGTTCCAGAAATATGGGATTTTCATAGGCTTTTGACTTGTAATGTTACATATATATATATATACTTGCTTTAAATGGACTTTATATATATATATATATATATATAATATATAAATCACACGTGTGCCGTATTTAAAAAATTGTGGATCTTTATATTATATATATATATTATATATATTACTATAATTATAATATATATAATATAAAAACATTAAATGTCAGTATATAATACTGGAAGATCCCAAGTAAAACATTAAGTAGTAGCACATAATAACAAAAAAGTACTGAAAAACTGAAAACATGAAATAAAAATTGATAATCCAGAGGCAAGAAATATTGTAAAAAACAGAGCGGTCAAAGCTAGAGAGAAGTGGGAAGACAAGCCAAGTGAGATCACGTGGGCTTAAGCCTAACTGTTCGTTCCCAAGCAATGAAGTGGAGATGAAGTGGAAAATTGAAATGGAGTACTCATTATCAAGTACCACCGTACTCACATTTCAATTTAAAGAAAAAACAAAAATAGCTAGGTTTCTGCAGGTTACCTGACAAAAGAAGTCGCTTTACGTAACCTGGGGGTACGACCATAGCTATAAGAAAAAAACAGCATGGATGCTAACCAAACATGAAGGAGGAAGAACAGACAAGACTAGAAATCGTTGCCAACCGAGAAAATTAATACCGAGAAAATTAATAACAGAGAAAATTAATAATAAAAATAAAAACAGCTAGAGCCAAGGAGAAAAAGTATGAGAATGAAAAACAGACAAAATGCTGCCAAAACTATGTTAATTTATCAAGAAATTCAGTAAATGGAAGGTGAGGAGGAAATTATAATAATATTTAAAAAAAAAATAATAAAAAAGTAAAAAACTCGAGTATAGCTAACCTATGAACAACGTGGTACAAGCTTTAATAGCTAGGAAGTACTAAGGAAAGAGGGTAAAAAAGAATTAAGGGGAAAAATATTGTAATTAATATTAATTATCATAATAATTATAATTATAATATTACACAAGTATTAATTGTTATTAGTGCTGATAGTATTCTATGCAGAATAAGTAAAATTGCACTTAATAAGGCTTATATATGGTACAGTAGAGTAAATATATATATATATGTATATATATATATCTCAAATATATATAGTAAACTTACGAATCAATGTAGCATCCACTCAAAGATACAATATTCTAATTATATGTATATGTGTGTGTGTGTGTGTACAATAAAACCTCAATCACCCGAGCACATAAAAGCCGCTAGCATGTCGGATATCGGAAATCTGGATTAGTAGAAACTGTATAATAATTCGCCGTGCTCGCGAATTTAACATATGCTAATTAAAAAACAGTAGAACAATTTTAAATGAAAACATAAAAATTGTACCAGAAATTATGTTTCACAGCTCAAATATTTAAGAAGGAAATCAACTACTTAGTCGTAAATTTTAAAGAGCAAATTGAAACTTTTTAACTGTACTAAATTAAATATTGAAAGACGCATTTTCAAAAATAACACAAATGAAAGTTGAGGGATTTTTGTAGCAGAGAGACTGTTTTACTGCCACTGAACTAAAAATTGTGACCTGTTCCATGCAGGGTTTAAGCTGAGTTGAAAAATTCTTTAGCAAAAAAGCTAAAATAAAGGGGAAAGCTTTATCAAATTGCTATAAAGATAATTCCATTTTTCTCACCGAGAGATATTGTCCGATCTCTTTTTCCTGTGTTGTTTTTGCAGTGGTCTTGAAAATCATAGACGCACATGTTATATATTTGAATTCATCAATATTGAAAATAAAAGATTATCCACACAACCATATCCACACACCAACCATGGAATTCCATATCAGGAAATTTTTACTTTTATCCCTGTTTCTCTTCAATATTTCACCTACAAATTTTCTCTGAATGCTTTAGCAAAAAAGAGAAACCCATTAATTTCATTTCAGCATTCTAATAAGTCTTTTAGCATTATACAAAAAATGCGGCCGTATCTTAAACCTTGGTTTCAGTTTCAGGGCTCATTTACGAACAAAAAATAAATAATAATAATAAAGAAAGAAATCAGACTTCGTTGCTTCGGATTCAAATTCTGAAGTTAAGCATGTAGAATAATAGCTTTAATTACTTTGTAACGCTAATTCCATTTTTTTTTTTTTTTTTTTTTTTAGAATTTTAGATACAGCTTGGGCATCATTAAATGAAAGATTTGACGCAATGAAAAATCACTGCGATAATTTTAGTTTCTTGATAAATTTACCGGAAATAGATAATGCAGATTTGAAAATAAAATGCAGTGATTTAGAAAAATTGTTACACTATGGTAATAGTAAAGATATTAACGCAGAACTTTTTGACGAAATAGTAGCTTCCAAAGACATTTTTACAGCCGGTATGAATGACCCATTCGATATTCTGAATTTAATTGTGTCAAATAAATTGTGCTTCCCGAACTTGAATATCATATTAAGAATACTACTCAGCATTCCTGTTAGTGTTGTTAGTAGCGAAAAATGATTCTCAAAATTAAAATTGTATTTAGGGTCAAGTATATCTCAGGAAAGACTCATAAATCTAGCTTTGATTGCTATTGAAAATGAAATCTGTTAAGAGATAGATACAAAAGAAATTATAGAAAAGTTTGTAAATATGAAATGCAAAAAAATTAATTTTTCCCGATAAATAAATTTATTATTATTATTTTTTTCAACAACTGCTTTCTTCAAAACTTATTTCTCCTGGAAAAAAAAAAAAAAAAAAAATAAGAAAAGAGGGAGGGGGGGGGGCGATTTTAGCCTTTTTTGCAGGCTGGCGCCGGATAACCTTGCGCTGGCGCTGCTCTGTTGTCTCTTCTTTTTGATGGTGTGAATGAGCAGGTTAAACCCGGGTTCCCAATTAAATGTGAAACCTATGGCTTGCACTCTAAAACGAGAGGTGTGTGTGTGGGGGGGAAGGGTAAGTAGGCTTTATTATAATTATCCCGTCTCCATTGAAACTTTTTATGAATTTACTATTCTGTACATTTGAGCCGCATAATTAGCTTAAAATTTTATTTGCGCACGATGTCCTGAGTTCTGCATCATTTCTAACAAAGTTCAAAGCTTTATATAATTTCAAAAGCAAATAAAACTTCCATCAACCATGCATATTACATTTACGCAATTTCAGAAATAAATAAATAAAAATAAATGTTTTTTCGGTGTCTTGTCCCATTATATATATATATGGATTAAATCTGTATTTATTATCACTTCAAATGCACATATCACTTAATATGGTAATTAATATATGTACTAATATTCTAATATCTAACTAATTGTTATTATTAATATTATTTTCCTATAAAATAGCAATAAGTTACTAAAAATATGATTCCAAAATTTCAGCTCATAATTTTGCGAGACTCGCGAGACGCCTTGCGACAGAAAATTTCTCTGTGAGACGAGACGAGACAGCCCTGTTTTTCGTCTCGCACGTCTCTAAAGAAGGTTGAAGTGTATAATTGTTTCCTCGTGTCTAAAGAAGATAATGTTGTCTCACTGTCTGTAAATACCTCATATATCTTATTTAACATATTTGAAATTGCATTCTTACTTCTAATACCTGTAATATGACTTAAAACTATTGTTAATATAATGTGAGCAATTTAATAATTTAGGCTGATGTAATAAAACTTATTTTTACCCATGTAACAAAAATATCTTCCTAGAAATATAAAAAGCAATTTTTTATTATAATAAAACAATTATCATGAAAAAATATAAACAGTTTTGCAAATGATTATACTATAATCATAAGAATAACTGTTTTTTGTTTCACTTGATGTTTAAAATGCCATGCACGAAAATAAATTTGAAATTATGCAATAAAAAACAAGTTAATACATGTAAACAATCTTCCATAAACGTAAAATGGATAAAAAAATTGTTTAGTAACTTTTAAATTATTTTTATTAACACTTTCCGGAACTCGTTTTTCAATGCTTCGCTATGCGTTCTTCAAACTTCTGGGATAGAGAGGGGGCGTGACATGGCTTCACTTTCCTAGCACTGCGGAGTGCAGCATGGGTACCTCCATATGTTAAACCTCCTTGACATAATTACATCACGTTTTAGGTTTTACAGACTCTGAGCAAAACATATTTAGCAGCTTTTTAAAATTATGTTTGTAATTAAGGATCTGAAAAAATTCCTTCTACGCCGACTCTATAAAGAAATTAGTCAATCAAGTCAAGTAGTGTCACCAAGTAGAAAAATCTGCATTTCAGTAATATTATTAATGCGTTAGATTGTTTCATTCAGCTTAAAATTCAATGACTTAGGATATTTTATTATATGAAATTAACTCATTGAAGTTAACTAAGTCAGTATTATTTGTAAATGCATTAAAAAATATTTTTCCCTTTTTTTTCCTGAAATTATTCAGCTGAATATATAGCAATATTCGACCGACCGAATATTTGGCTTACCGAATATTCGGCAAAACAGCTGAATACCGAATAGTGGCCGAATATTCGTTAAATCACTATTTTAAATCCTCCCCCCAAAAGTAAATCTACACAAAATACAGAAATAAAAATATTGCAAAACATACTTGCCATTCCTTATAGCAGAAAAACCACTCAAGAAATTATTCAAAATTTCTAATAGTTATATAAAAATTAACAAATACTTTTAAAAAATTGCTCGTTCCTTGGGATATGTGCAGTATGCAGTAAAAACCTTTCATCACACCACACACAAAAAAAAACCTTCAAATGAAAAGAAATTGTGAGAAAAACAGCAAGTGAAATCCACAAAAGAAATCAACAACAACAAAATACTCACATTCCAAGGAACAGCAACCTATAAGCTTGACGAAAAAGACGAAACTAAAATAAAAATGGCTACACCAGGGGCGGATCCAGAAATTACTCAAGAAGGGGGTGATTTTGTACCTGAAACAGGGGGTAGAATGTGCAAAATCATTTTATAATTAATTATACCAATTAATGTAATTAATTATATTATTGATAAAATCTATAAATTAAAAAGGACAGGGAGTAGTACCCGCCATACGCCACTTAGAAAAAGGCTACTTAATTAAAATTATGCTTTTATAGCATATTTTAACAGATTATAACAGAGTTTTCGACTTTGCACAGGAGGGGGCGATCGCCCCCACTGCCCTCCCCTTGGATCCGCGCCTGGGCTACACACATTAAACTTCGTGGATGAATGTAAAACAGAAACAGTATGCTTTCATTCACTATCCACGCAAGCCCTCCACACATATGCATCAACAGACAAGGGTTATCAGAAAAATAATGCCAACAAGCTTCACTCTCCACTACTGGAGAAAAATCGCAAGTTTCTGTGCAGTTCATATAGCAGAAAAGTACCAAAATTATTTATAGTTATTTATAACTTATTTTCATTTGGTTTAAGTGTTTTCACCTTGTTTGTTTTGGTAGTTGGGATGTGTCCTGTAGAAAAGCAATGCCAGCAAAACATCTCACAATTCTGTGGGAAAGCCAAATTCTTAAAAATCCAAATTAAAAACTAAGAAAATTACAGCTTGGCAGATAGTTTAAAATGAAACTGCAAAAAGCATCCAACACAGTAGACTTTAAAATAAATAAATATTTAAAATTTAAACAGAAAACCCCAAAACACACAAGAGCAGATTATAGAGGGAGCTGCAGGGATGACTGCTCCCTCTGATTAAAAAAAAAGAAAGAAATATTTTGTTTACTTATATTACACGAAAAGTTCTAGAGATTTTATCTCTAGAAGAATCAAAATCAATTGCAAACTTTGATTGCATTATACAAATGTAATTGAATAATACTGGGATATTTTGTAGTAAAATTGTGCCAAATTTTTTAGTAAAATTGTGCCAAATTTGCCACACTTGGCCACTTTTTTGGGGCAAAATATTGCCAAATTTGGCACCAAAATTAAGTCCCCAAATGGGAAGTCAGCTGAGTGATAGCACCAATATTTCTCAAGGATTTCAGAAAACCCTGTGTTAACAATGGAGATAACCAAAACTCCCTATCTTTCCATTAGCCGATTAGTTAACTTAGTTAACCAATTTTCATCCAGTAGAATGCAAACTTGACTTATTTAACATGTAGAATAAACATTTTAAGACTATATTTAATTGCAAAAGAGCAGGTCACTTCAAAAATTTGTAACAATATGGTCTGATGTAAGAACCCCGCCTTCCCCATTTCTTTTTTATTATATGTATATCTGGAGATGAATTTTAATTTTCAATACTAGGGGCCAAGGCCCCTATACTTGATATGCTCGCTTTTCGTATGAGGCATTCGGTCCCTAATAAGGCTTATTCATAAAAAAGGCACAATTTCAACAAACAAAACCCAAAGGTTGGATCAGATAGAATGTTAGCGAGCTACACGTTGCTCGGTTCTTGCATGTTCCTTGGAACATAAAAATTTAAACTTCGCACTATTTTTTATTTTGTGAAACCCATGGAACACCTTGCGTATTAGCCAATTATGGCAATTTTTCATAATTTGGCTACTTGCATATATGTATAGTTAATAATTTGCTCTAAGAAAACAGTACTTCATATGTTTTCTTTGATAAAAACTATGAAACAGTTAGAATAGCTTACCACCAATGGCGACTTTTCATTTATTTGGCGATTTGCACATGCTCACAACCTATAGTTACTGCTCATGTAAGGTTTCTGGAAAACCATTATCCATATTTTCATATACATAATCCTTTGCAGATTGGCGTATTTAGCACTACGGATTATACCATCTCGCCGCACTGCCAAATATCCAAAGTGTACTATATCTGCTATGATGGCATAATTAATGCTACTGAATATTTCTACTGGTAGCAAATACTCCAGCTGGACCGAACCGGCTTTAAAATAATCTGCATTTTAATTATTTTTCCTTTTCAAGTTACTGGGTTCTAACATTTCGGAACTCGCGGTTTAGATTCACCCTGCTTGGAAAGATACTATTCTGCCACATCGTACCTAATGCCAAGATGGCATTTTTAAGATAACAATTAGTTAGTTTGTTACAATTAGTTATTCTGTTTTGGAAAAATAAATAGTCACTAATTCTAAACTCCTGTTGTCTAAGCAAACTTACTTTTGAAAATAGTCAACTTTGTGTAACACACTTTGAGTTATTTATTTCATATACTTTTTAATTTGCCGTAAAAGGGGTGTAATTCTACTTCATGCTTGTGAATTTCACACGATTCTACATACTTGGAATTGCTTTGTTGCAAAAAATGAATGATTTTATGCCAAACCTGGCAACCCTTATGTTTATTTTTTCAGTTTTCTATTAATATCTTCTAAAATAATTCGATTTTTGAAATTTAAGCCAGCTTATCAGGTTCCTTGGAATTTTTTGAATCCTTGGACACTTTAGTCGAAACTAAAATCCCCACAGTTTAAGAGGAGATAGCCGAAACATGCTCTTGACAGCGTCAGCAGCCGCTACTTTTTTTTTAGAATAGAGAGATACAGTCAACTCTGGTTATAGTGTTGTTGGCAAATTTTGTTCACTATATCCGAAGTTCTCTAAAACCGATGTTCCGATGTCCGATATCAATGAAATAATACAAAACTAGAAAATAGAATTTTATACAAGTACTGAATGTTTAATATTAAGTAAATGAAACATAATTCATCGGATTTATGGTTCTAGAACTAGTTGTTAAGTAAAGTAAACACAATTAATCACGTATTAAAATAATGTAGATTCCATTCAGTGGCAAAAGGTGCTGTCACTTTTAACTTGTGATATCCCATTGAGAATGGAAAATGAAATCATCCAAAGTTAAGAGCAAAACCTGTTGGTTCACTTTCAGAAGTACTTGGCTTGTGTTAAATGCTTTTAAAGGGTAGCATGCATTACAGCCCATATGGGCAACCGGGGGCTGGATGTGACCCGCCACGACTTTCGAACCTACCCTGCGGAAATCAAAACCTTATATAAAACCCATATAAATCAAAATTATATGGCCCCACCAGTGGCTGAGCGCATAGCTCTCTGAACTGGGATTGGAAGGTGTTTGGTTAAAAGCATGATCACGTCCACCTACCCAACAGTTTGGAAAAATTTCCATGGTTTCTTCTAAAAGTTAGCATGAATATGCATTAGTACCCCTTAGAAAGCCCCCACGGAGGGCAAACCCACTCTTTGGCCTAGACCACACGTGTAACTAAGTGGCCGTAATCTCACAATACAACTGAACTGGGAGACGGTAGGTGTCTGGTTCAAAATCAGCTTGTGTCCGCCAACCTAACCGTTTGGAGTTTTCCGTGGTTTCCTCTGAAATGTAGTGAGGTGTTCAGATTTATTAATATTTGTTTTGTTTCCTTTTATTCTATATGTATCAGTTTTTTAAAAATATTTAAATGTTTTACAATAGCTTTACAATTATCCAATGAGTATTTTGCTTAAGTCATGTTGTTTATAACAGTGAGTTCTCCATCTTTAAATATTTTTTTTCTTAATTAATGATATCTGCTTTGTTCATTTTATTTTTTTTTGCCTTAAAGTCCGTTTATTTTAATAACAAATTTGTCGCCCCTTTTCCATTCCCATTCTTCTCATTAAGCTAGCCCCTAGTGTATTCACATCTTTTAGCATCATCACAAGTTTTTTTTTTTTTTCTAAATTTTGGCTGTGTTTCTGCACATGATAGCATTTAATTTTAAATTTTGAGCGTTTTTACAGGCAATTTAAGCTATTTTTCATTGGTTTAGGTACTGGTTTGTTCATTCACCGAACTTCTTTTCTGGCAGTGCAGGCTGTGCAAAATTTTTGCCATCTTGGGAGTGTGAGATCGCCATCTTGGTTTGTCTCTTCTCTCTTCAAGTGAAAAAGCATTTCCCCCGCCCTCTGTCATGTTTCTCAGAAGACACCAGCATGATGGCAGATGCTGATTGGCTGAGAGAGGCATGCGGTGGAGCATAGCTTCGCGAGAGGGGAGCGGGAGTCAGTTGAGCTTGGAATGCCATAGTTGGAAGAAATAGAAATTAGGTTGCTAACCGAAGACTGGTAGCTGGTTAATCTTCAGGCCAAGGATGAAATGACCAACTAATTTGTAAGGAGCAAGAAAGGAGCGACTGATGGGCCTACAGCAGAGGATGTGAACATGAATATTTATGGTGAATTGACATCATCTACCCATGGGAATGTTTCTGTTATTGACGAGGGAGCATGCATCAGCTGCCTGAGGTTGGAGCAATTGCCCTGGTCGTTGGAGACCCTGTCATCAGCATGCTTCAGGTGAAACTGTTTATTTTATACTTCATGTAACTGGCACGGTCCCTTGCCGAGGATTGTCTTGAGTGCTGGATTCATTTGATGGAGACATCATTTCGACCGACAAATCACAGTATTATACAGAGAGTGGACTTTTCCTGCTAACATCGGTCAAGACCCTTTCCTTTGCTGCTGTATTCGCCTGCTCAAGTCCCCTTTTTAGATGCTCTGTGTGCACAGATGCAACCTTTCTAGTTTCCTTTGTGCCATTCCCCTCTACCCCCTTAACAATGCTTCAAACCTAGTAGCCAGCCCCCTTTAAAAAATTTTTTTTTTAAGTTTTACTTTCCTTTTTTATTTTTTTTTCTCCTAACATTTTTACTAAAATGTCAAAACTGTGTTTTGCAAGAAAATATTAAATGCAACTAGAATTATCTTTGTAAACAAGTAAATTTGCAACAATGATTTTGTGGTCAAGTCAGAAATCAGTTTTGTTAATTTTTTGGTGTGGGAGGCCTCTCAATCAATATATATAACTACAGTGTAATGAATATCAAATTTGATCTTTCATAATTTTTTTTTCCTTGAGATGTTTAATTAATATGTTTGTTGAGAGTTTGAATATGTGCTATCTTTGTGAATGATAAAATTTAGCCTAACTGCAGAGAAATAAATTTGAATTGATCATCAAATCAAGAATAAATGTAGTTGCTCTATAATTGATTATTTATGTTGTTAGTACTCTAAAGTGTATCAATAGTTTTTTTTTTGTTGTTGTTGTTAATAGTGTGATTATGTTCAACTGTTAGGCAAATGATTTAAAATTTAGACTCATCATCTACTTTTCAATAAAAGTGTTATTTCTTGCAAGCATGTCTCTTCAATGTTTGTGCATGTTACACCCACACCAGTTTCTCTTACAGTTGAAGTACAGGTTCGACGAAGATCTGGGTTTGGTTTTTTTTTTTTTTTTTGGTATCTTGCCATGCCTAAATTTTCACAACACAATGTCTTTTTCTTTAATCTGGTCTTTGTTAATTGACAATACGGCAATAGTGTAAATGTAGGTTAGTACTCCTTAGAAAGACCACCATGGAGGGCACCTAACCCCACGGTCTAGCTGGTCATAATCCTACAACACAACACAATTATACGGCCTGTGACTTTGCTAACATCCTGAAGTTTGGCCTGTGACTTTTCAAAGGTTGCCCATACCTGCATTACAGCATTGAAAAAATTATGAACCCTTCCCCTTGTTTAGTATAAATAAGTTTGCCTAGACACTGGCAATTCACCTGTATTTCAGAACAGGTGCTTGATAATCTTTCTCTCTACTCGAACACAAAAGAGACACTCTTTGTAGGAATTGAGCAACATTACCTCTACCGTCCAGAATATTTTAAGTGCACTATAACCAAAGCCATGGTTTGCTGAAACCAAAAAATGCTATGTACATTTCTAATGTATGTGAATTGGGACTAAGGAAATTCGTTCACTATATTCTGAGTTGACTGTATATAAGAATATAAAAGTATAAAAATTAATTATGTTTCTCTTGAAAATATCCAACTATTAATATAGTTAATGATTGGGAATCCTTTTCCTTAAATTCACTTTTATTGTTATTTTTTAAGGAGCTGGAGAATCAATTGAAAACACTCTTCCTGCATTTGAAAAGTAAGTTGGTTTCAGAACTATGAAATCTATTTATCTTAAATTTAGTTACATTAAAGTTTCATGCAAATCAGTTAGATCAATTTAAAACCCATAATCCATTGCCCATATAATAGAGTTTCATGTAAATTAGACATGCCTATTTAAAACACATAATCCATTGCCCATGTAATTTGTATGGGCAACTAGTTTTACATCAAATTGAATTAAAATTTGTCAATAAATAGTTTTTTATTAATTGCACTTTTACAGTTGTTTCAAAACCTGATAGAATAAAATGTATCTGACAGAGTCTGCTAGGAGCAGCTGCCTCCTCTTCTGTACCCCATCAAAAAATGTTATTTTTAAAAAATGTACCTTTCCTATCTAATTTTGTTTTCTCTTTGTCAAATATACATATTCTGTGCTCATACCTCTTAACTACGTACTTTTTTTGACACAGGTTTATTATTAACAATTATCTTTTAATTTCTTTAATTTAGTGCTGTTAGACTGGGAACTGATATGTTGGAATTAGATTTACATCTGACCAGAGATGGAAAAGTGGTTGTATCACATGACAATAACCTGTTGCGAGTAACTGGTAAAGATGTGAACATATCAGATTTAAATTATCAGGTGGGGAATTTTTCTTAAAACATAACTTTCTGGTATTTATTTTATGTTAATGAGTATCATTTTATAGCAGTTCTTAACTAATTTTAGGATTTGCCTGTATTAAAGAGAAGCTTGTGTAAAGATTATTTGAAGGGTATGAGGTATTTTTAAAGAAATTATATTAAGTTTGTAATTTTTGTATTATTTTCTGACAAAAGATATTTTAAACCTTTGTAATACTATTTATTTATACTAATATTTGTTTTTAAAGTGTATATTAAAAAAAAACCTGTTTGAACCGTGATTCACATCAGAAATTATCATCCAAACTCTGCCAATCTATTATTATTGATTTTTCATGATGAATTCCCATGAATCTTCTTCTCATATAAAGTCTGTCCCGAAATTAATGAGAAAAATTTGTCTGTGCATTTTAGCACATCACCAAGGAAAACCTGTCAGTCAGAAACGTGGGTTATAATGTCAGTGACATTCCATTGATCTCTCAGCTGCTCATAATTCACTAGTACATGCCCACTGGCATAACAATGAGTCATTGTGAGCGTGGCTTGTTAGGCTTAAGATGTAGCAATGTTGTGCACTAAAGTTTTCTGTTAAAATCAGTAAACGATCCCCCTTCGTTATGCTTTCTTGTCCCATACAATCCTGTGTGACTTGGCCCCCTGTTTCCTTGTCATATCTTAAGGTGGGTATGAAAGGATTCTATTTGATGCACTCTAGATATTCAGAGCTGGGTCATTCCATGTCAAATCAACACAATTTTGGGAGATTTTCAGAATTGATGTCTCAGATTTTCATGATTTTTGGTATGCAGCAGATTATCAGACTTATGAAAAAAATATCAAATTTCAGTTATGTAGCACAATTATTTTTGAAGTTATTAATTTTTAAAGATTTAAATTTTTATGAAAATAATTCATATTTTGGCACCTTTAGATGCCTATAGGCTGGCAACCAGTGATGGTATAAAGCTGAGAGTGGTCTCATTCTAAAGCTGTTGCATGGGGCTTTAATATGATATGCCACAAGATAGGGGTTACAATTTTAAAAATTGAAAATTTTAAATTTAAATTTTAAATTTCTCAAAAAGTGACAATTATAAAATTTTCGAAAAATTATCAAAAATAGTTTTTGATGTCTAAATACACATAACAAAATTCTATTATGGGATCTCAATGGGATCAGGAGATACAGGGCTAATAGAAATACACATTTGTAAAAAAAAAAAAGAGGAAATGCATTGAATGAAGCAAGCAGTGGCTATTACTTTTACATTATTTTTTGAATGGAGAAAGGTTTCATAAGCACTTACCGTTATTGAAAATCCAATCTAATGTGTAAAGCTAAAGTGTAATAAATCAGTACCTTTAATTATGTTTGTTTTTTCTTCTATTGTTGGAAGAAATCCATACATTTGTTCACTTCAACGTAGAGCCTCTTTCTTTTTTTGAAGTTAGTTAAAAAGATTGATTTCCCTACCAGTGGCTGAGTGTTTAGCGGAGATGAAGGGTGCCTGGTTTAAATCCAGGTTGCATCCCCCGACCTATACGTTTGGTGTATCCTGTGGTTTTCTCCGAAACTTTGCATACATGGAAGTCAGGACAACTTAGAAAGACCCCATGGAGAGCACTCCTTTCGGACTAGATCCCTCAGTGGTGGCTCGTGGGATACAGCAAGTACCAGCCGGGCTGCACTCGAAATTATCAGCACATACTTTAAAATAATTTATTCTACTAATTTTCCTAAATTCAGATTAGAATTGTGGAATTCCTACGGTAAATTAAAAAATCTCCGAAAAAAACAAAAAAAAAAAAAAAAAAAAAACGTATTGTGGCCAGATCGCTCATTCAGAAAAAAAGCACTTTAATCTTCCCGCAATTCAATTGGGAAAATCTTTGGTTCAGCCCAGAGCACTGAAAAGAAAATTGGCAGCACCGTTGCCATGACAACGACTACGTCAGCAGCCTCTCCGGCATAGGGAGTATGCAGCTGATACAGCCGATGGAAGATTTTCTAACGGCGGCTGAACTTGAGAACTCGACTAACTGATTCGCTCGGACGAGAAGTGAGGGAGGGGGTAAGGAGAATATATGTTTGGAAAACTCTGGACTTTATATTGCTGAATTTATCAAGAAGGTAAGCCTGAATAGACGCTTATGAATGGACACTTACCCATCAAAGCAGTATTGTTTTTAAGTAAGCAAGAACTGGCATTTAGAGGACATGGCGAGCGAGAAAATTCTTTAAACATGGGAAATTTTAAAGAGCTTTTAAAATTATTGATATCTGAATTAAAACAACGCCTTTTTATTGGGACATCACTGACCGATTTGCATCCTTAAAAGAAAGGAGGATTGATTTGACTTATAAAAAATAAGTAAGTTTTCTTTTTTTTTTTTTTCTTCTCAAGTTATCGTTACAAAAGAAAATTCTAAGGAAACTTCGAATCAGACACGGATTAATGCAATTTTGAGGATAAGAGTGGCTGGTTGAAATTTATGTCCATTTTATGGAAGTAAAATAGGATCTCTGGCATTTTTTATGTAATTTCTTTTTTTTTTTTCCTCGGTGAGGGCTTAATCCGCCAGCTTTCGAATTCAGTAACAAAGATTTTCCAATCCTCTCTGGAGGAAAGGGGCGGGGGGGGGGGGGCCTCATATGCTTCCAGCTGCACTACCATTTTTGACCACGGGCCGCCACTGAGATTCCTCGAGTGGGTAATCGACAGTAATCTAAAAAAAAAGTACGAAAAACGCATGGCTTCTTTTATGTCTATTAAATTATATACATTTCTGATGCGCTCCATTTAAACTTATTTAATTTGAAATTAGGATACTTGAACGTGCGTCTATACAGATTTTCTAAAATGTAAAAAAAAGGAATTTTTTAATGTAAGGACTATAATGAAAAATGCTTATTTTTAAATGCAATTACAAAATTCCTAATCCCTTGGAAACTACTGGGAAGTATTTTTTAAACCCTACGCCCTCCCAATTGAATCATTCGAGCCCACCCCCCCAATATTTTTAACAAGTCGGCGCCAGTCTGAATATGAAGGCTAGATCGAAACAGTTTGGATGTATTTTTTATTATTTCTTTTGTGTTTATAGGACAAACTATCACGAAAGTACTCTCTTGGGAAAGGATATAATTTTGCCCTCCCCCCCCCCCCGGACTCCTTGTGTAACGGACAGGCGACTGAACACTGAAAACTCTCTAAAACTTGATAATTATTTCTCTTTTCACCCACTTGGTCATCGTCCTGGCAACTTTTCTGTGGATACCGGTTGAGAGGAATTTTTTTCATTACATTCCTCTACAAACTTACTTAGCTTGATTATCTCCACGACACCACTGGTATACGCTCACAGCACCCCAGGGTGCCGTGGCACACAGTTTGGGAACCTTTGCTGTAAGGTAATCATTGCATTTTATTTATTTTATAATGTCCTATACACTGCATAACAAAATTAGTAATTAATAAAGAAAACAATTTTACTACATCGTATTCGCAAAACCTACATTTCCGAAGCCCTGTTATCTCCTGATCCCATTGAGATCCCATAATAGAATTTTACTATGTGTATTTAGACATCACAAATTATTTTTGATAATTTTTTGAAAATTTTAAAATTGTCACTTTTTGAGAAATTTAAATTTAAAATTTTCAATTTTTAAAATTGTAACCCTATCTTGTGGCATATCATATTAAAGCCCATTCAACGTTTT
>JAWZYV010014988.1:0-63828 GCA_038373885.1 Cheiracanthium punctorium | reverse complement strand
TTCAATTATGTGTACAATATTAAAGTTTATAAAATGCAATATACAAGATCTTAAATGTATGGGCTTGAGGGGGGGGGGGTTCCCCCGCGCGCGTTGAATTCTTTTTCTGGCTACAGAGCTGATTTTCTGTGTAAATAAACTCATTTTTTGAAAGAACAAACTAGAAAACTAAATGAAAAATGGAATATTTTCAATTAGAAAAATTTTTAATGAAAACAAACTCCCTCATATCTCGTATGTTAATGAAGCGAACTGAGTAGTACTTTTTTTTATAAATAAAGGATAACACAATATAAATAAAAATGATTTATTGTAACACTGAAAGATTTTCCGAAATGCTAAAATTTATTTATATTTGTATAAAATAAGTGCAACTTTTCACAAGTAAAATGCAAATTAAAAAACTATCAACTTGCTACGATGCTAGATTCTTAGTCCATTTGCCCCTTTTATTATTAATCCAGGAAAATGGTTTTTCTCCAGTGCAACACTACTTTCTATATTAAATTAAGCTTTTGTGTATATACTTGGATACTCGATTCAATGAAATGCTCTTCATATTAAGGTGACAACGCATCTTTATATTCCAAAAAATGCGTCCCCAAATCAGTTTTTTTGTTTGTTTCTTGTTTAGCCATGAATCTGCAATTCATTAGCTTTAAAACAAAAAAAACAAAAATCATGTCGATGCGATGGTTATAAGTTTGTTAGCAATAGTTCCACGAATATAAACAAGCGTAATTTCCCTGCAACAGGAGAGATCTATAAAAACCGGCTAAATCGAATGTAATCGAACAGTCGAATTTACTTCATTTTCTGTTTACAACACGATAACGCACACTGGGGTGACCCTAAAGTAATTTTGGAGATTAGGCGGAAAATCAAACCATTTAATATTGCATTTTTACTGTTGCATTGACAAACAAAGAACAATTTTTAATAAACTGACTAATTTTTAACATTATTACCCGAAGATGATACCTTGGATTTAAATAATTTACTAGCTGCTCCGTTGGTAGAGAATTTAATAAACAGTCAGTAACTTGTTTATTTCTGAACAAATTTACTGCTGTGATGTACTAATGTTCTTTATGCGCCCCTTATAAATAACAAAAACACTCAAAAAACGTATCTTAGAAAATAAGAAAAAATTGGAGATATTTTTCGATATTTTGAATGAATTTTTGAATCACGAAAATTGCTAACAAAACTATTAAATCCCATATATTGTAGAGAGTTTCAGCTTTTATAATACGGTTTCAGTTCTTGCCTCAACCTGCCTATTCAAATGATATTGAGAATTAAAGCCAAGTAAACATTTTCACATTATTCAGTTTGCTTACTTTTTACTGTAATAAACCCTTTCAATTAAATCCCTCGGAGAATCAGTTTAATCGTGTCCTTTGATTACTTAGTCCATAATTACTTACTATTTTATTATTTTCACATTTTTTGAAGTAAAACTTCTTTAGTGGCGACTACGGAGTAACTCAGATTTTTTTTTTTCTGACGGAAGTAACGCTCAGTAAAGGAAGTGACGTGCGCGCCCCGAAAAAGAAGAACCGCTGAAAAACCTACCTTTTCGACCTGCTTTCGCCGTTCCCCGAATTCATCGTGTAAAAATACGCGAAACTGTTAGAGAAAAACAGTCAAGAGCCGTATTTAGAGACATCAATCTTTATTTATATATCAATAAGCGTTTTGAAGGTACATCCAACATAATATTTTACATGTAATCCCAACCTCACAGGAGGTTCTCGATAATCCTTATTTTTAGATGAATAATATACAATACATGGTTTTGGAAAATCACAAAGAAATGGAACCTGCCTGCAATCGAACCGGAACAGTCAGGGACTGATTTACGGCGGGGCATTCGGGGCACGTGCCCTGGGCCCCGATTTTTAGGGGCCCCCAAAACTTCCTTTTATGTAATCATAATAGCTACTAAAATTATCTCTCAAGAGAAAAATTTCTGATTACTTCATTTCATCACAAATATTCAAAATTTTTAATTTAATGTAACTTGTAATTCGATTCGACATTCGATAAATTCGATATTCGCAAATTCGTTCGGACACCTCAGCATGCTCCTCCTTTTATCTTTTCAAAGGTGTGTGACGGCTGTAAATACCCATAAAAACATTTCAAAATCGAAAAATTCATATAAGTGGTATCTGTCGTGACATTTTACTGATTTGTAAATGTTTACGTATGGTTAACTTAGGAATGATAATTGGTTTTAACTTAATTTAATTAAGTAATATTCTGCGGAAAATTTTTGTGCAGGGGCCCCAAAAGTATCTGTGCCCTGGGCCCCCAAGTGTGTAGATCGGTCCCTGGAAACGGTAGATGGAAACGTCAGTTTAAGAACACTTTTCGTGGATTCTAACCCAACTTCCAGACAGAACAAGGGGATGGAACACCACAATTAAAGGGACAGTGGGGCAAACGAACCTAAACAGCAGAGGGAAATTTTCGTTTAAGAACACTGTTGGAGGATCATACTTCGATCCCACGAAGGTAAATTTATAGGAGGGGACACTTCTCTTAGAAAGTTGGATAACGCCGTAGTTGCAAACAGATGGCGCTACGCACACTGGGTAACTGCGCATCTTCTGCTTCTGCGCATAACAGGTTGTTTATATTTCCATCGAGGCGAAGTAAATGGAGATCGATGAATTAGCAGAACTTCAAAAAATTAAATACATAAACTTAAGAACGTGATATATAGTAATTACTGGCTTCAGATGTGTTTTAATTACATAATTGTCTTAGAATACTATTTCGTAATGATTATAGGCAATAGTTTCGAAGCGAAGTGATATTATTATTTGTCAAATGCCAGTTACATTGGCCGTTAGACTATTAAACTCCTAAATATTATGTATGTCATGTTTTTTATTATTTTGCCCAAAAGCTGTATTTTAAGAAATGTTAGTAAATTTAGAAGAATGTAGTTTGTGTGAACGCAATATTTATAATGATATATATAGTGTAATGATATATATATATTTATATATAGTAATGATATATATACAACGGTTTAAGAATGCGGGTATGTAACACCACAAAGAAACAAACACTGGCTGCAAACGGTTTAATAACAAAATAAAAGAATAACAAATGGACAGTCCGTGGATACTAACCCAACCTCAAGACGGAGCAAGCAACGGTTTAACACGGGGATGGAACACCAGAAAGAAACGGACCCTGGCCGCAATCAATTATATGAATATAACATTTATATAATCTTTGTAAAGTACATGAATAATAAATATAATTAAATTATAATATGATATTTATTTTAAGTTAAAGTTTAATCATTTCAGTGATGTTTGTGGTAAACGTCAAAGAAGTTTTACTTCAACCGCTCGTAAAGATTACACGCATACACTTTTTTCACATTTTAAATAACAACATATAATCACATTGTTTCGTAGAAATTCGTTTTACTGAAATTTCCAACCTCTCCATACACTCACCCCAGTACGGGCGAAAGGAAACCCCCCCTCCCTCATAAAGGAACCTCCAATTGCTTCTCGACAGCTAGCGCCATTTTAAGTGGCCTCCCTCATAAAGGAACCTTGAATTGCTTCTCGACAGCTAGCGCCATTTTAAGTGGCCTCCCTCATAAAGGAACCTTGAATTGCTTCTCGACAGCTAGCGCCATTTTAAGCGGCGCTGACTTATTACCTTAACTAGAAAGAAACCGCAGTTGGGACACATGATGGACAATTTTTCAATTACAAACAAATATTTTCTATATTATTTTTTAGGCGGTTTTTACCTATTTAAATCAAAGTTCTGTTCGTAAATTTTAATTTATTTATGAAATCAATCAAATTTCTGGTGTTTTGTACATGCATTATTAAAATGAACTCTTGATTTTCCAAAGGCTTATTATTCTCCAGCAAATAATATTATATAAACACCCAAATATTATCTTAGAAAATAAAAAAATTTTGGAGATAATTTTCGATATTTTGAATGAACTTTTGAATCACAAAAATCGCTAACAAAACTATTAAATCCCATATAATGTAGAGAGTTTCAGCTTTTATAATCCGGTTTCAGTTCTTGCCTAAACCTGCCTATTCAAACGATATTGTCAATTAACGCCAAGTAAATCGCCAACTTCTACGAAATATAAACAACCACTTTTCCTAAACAGTAAAATTTGTATTACAATAGAGCGAAATTTATACATTCCAAAATAGTCCAATGTGTATTTTTCAACGAAATTGAAGAAAGTATTTAAAAAATTTGCTGTTATAAAAAAGTGGTTAATTTTCTTTTGTAGAGGTTGGAGACTGTTGTAAACCCTTTCAATTAAATACCACGGAAATTGGTTTTACTGAAATGCCCAACCCCTCCATACACTCGCCCCATTGTGCAACGTGGTCATAGAGTCGCGTTGCGATTACTCGTTTTCTAGTTTATTTTTCTCCGTTGACGTAATCTTTTACTGTATCCCTTCTCAATATTTTAGCAAACGCGCTATTAGGCCCGTTATGTAGTGTATATTTACATTTTTTAACTAATCAGCTTTGACTAGAAATAAATACATCGTTTTGCGTAATAGTACGTGCTTTTGCCTGCTGCTAGACGACATTTTTTTGGATAGACGATAAACGCACCAGGTATTGTAAATTTTATATTTTATAAAGATATAGAATTATCTAAAATATGTATCTACAATATCCCCATTTTCGTGTATGCGTTATTGTTATTTTGTAATCTAGCGATTCTGTTTAAACTTGTATCGCTTGGCACAAGCAAGCAAAAGTAACAAATATCCGTGCTCCATTTGACACTATTGGGCTGTTAATTTAAATTTTTGTGCATGCGCTAATTTTATTCTGTAATCTACTTATACTAATTTTCTTAGGTCGCGCAAAACGTCATCGGTTGCATATTTACAAGGTGTCCCCTACAACAGTGGCTGGAATACCCATGTTGCTTTATTCTTTTTGGTATTCGCAAAAGGCCAGCAGTAACATATTATCGAGGAGGCTCCCTAGAGCAATGGCCGGAACCCTTGATGTTTTTTGGGAAGGGTGTCTGGCTGGGGGCCAGCGGTAGCATAATTACATCGAATTGGTAAAAGTATACTGAACATAGCAAAATGGTGCTATCCAAAATCAGCGGACATATGTGGTGCACCTGACAGAGATAATAATGACATCTGTGTAAATGCATTCGGGTGAACAGACGCGCAACCGTTGAGCAACTGACCTCCCAGATGAACCAAAGGGTTATACCAGGGTCTCTTTAATGACAGTTCAGCCAATGTTGCTGCTTATGGGCCTCTGCAGCAGACGCTTCATTGATACTCTTATGCTGACTGCTTTCATCGGCGACAATGGCTGGAATTTGTACTCTAATACCGCCACTGGAGGTCTCCTGAGTTGTGACAGGTGGCTTTTTTCGATGAAGTTTTATGCTCCATCGGACATTTGCGTTGTATCTAATATAATTTTAGTTTGTTGATTTCCTTTTTTTAATAAAATGCAATTGTAACTTCTCTAAAGCGCTTTTTAATCTTATGCAATTACATAATAAGATGAATAGGATTACAACGTTTTGCTTATAAACTGATTCAATTTAAATTATGCATGATTTGGAACAAACTAACTGAAGAAGCGGATATTTATTTTTAACAGAACAACTGTTGTGATTAAAAAAGTGTTTTTAAATTTTGTTTCAGCATTGAATAATAAAGTTGATGTTATATTCTAAAAAAATTTTCCATACATAATGTAAGGAACATTTATTAAACTAAACCACATCATTTTCTTGTTCGTGTGTCTTCAGCAATAACCCCGACGGGATCAATAGAAGGTTTTTCGAAAGTATAAAGCAAGTTTTTTTTTTTTTTAACTGTTTTAGTCATGATGATTCTTAGCTATGTTTAATTAAAATATATTTAATTTTTTAATAAATAAAATAGAAAATCCCACGTAAAATATTTCAGCTATTAATGTAATGATTTGAAATTTGGGACGACTTTCTCCAGATGTAACTTGAATGGGTTTTAGAATCCCTGAAAATGTTCTTCCGCTCAAGGCATTATTCTTTATTTTAGAATACAGGCTTAGTGTGCTTTGCTTAAACAAAACATAATATTTTCACCTTTATAGTATCTTAATAGCTATTTTATTCTGGAGGAAATTTTACGTGAGTAATTATTTATAACAAAGATAAACTTTGTCTTTTTGTAACAAAATCGTAACTCAGAAATAAAAAGGAACATCATAGACATAACGTTTTAAAATCCACTGCAACTTTATTTAGTTTCAGAATCCCTATTGGATCTTCAATTCCATTTCAAATTTCAAAGTAAAAATAAAGAATTAAATCTCTGCTAATCGGATTTGCGTGATATAGCTGCTCTACTTGAATTAATTAAAAGATGCCTGCCAGAATGTATATGCCTTCAAGGTTATTTATTTCAAGTGAAGAGAAGATTTTTACAGAAACAACCAGAAATGAAATTTAAGCGGATTACAACTGATACTCATTTAAAATTTATTGCTGTACATAAATAAAACTGTTTGTGTTTAAAAGTTCAAGGGCTTTATTGTGTTTATGTAATTTCTTACTCCTCTCTGAGTGGCTTGGAAAATGGCAAGAATATAAATTTATTTTCTCTCCGAAATAAATTCAGCCATCAGAGTACGCACCAGTCAGTCTAGTTTTATATAGTTTAAACGGAACTGAACCACATTTCACCTGTTCGTTTCGAACGTTCCTAAAAGTGATGATGAATATTCTGCACTGTACTCAGCTTTGCTCCCAATCGCTGGGAAAGAAAAACATCTTGGCTCCAGAAAAGTGTTCAAATACCTTAACTGGGAAGCAACGCTTTGAGCGGAATGTTCAGCGCTTAATTTAAAAAGTGGGGGGGGGGGCGAACATGTTAGATGAAGATTCTGAATTAATGGAAGAGAAACGGTCTTCGGTTAAAAATTCTAAGTACTTAACTGTTTTCTGGCAAGTCCCAACAATATGAAGAGACTGAAGTTATGAGATCCACTGTAATAAATAATCCTTTCAATCGTGCGTTTGTTATGACAAGCCTACACCAGGGACATCAGCCTGCGTGGGTATTCAACTGTCAACACCTCCTAAGTACAGATAACCTAAAAAGTGCTACGTTAATATTTTTTTGTGTCATCAGTAAGCAGCTTAAGATGTATCTCACAGTTTTATGCTTAATTAAGTAAAACTATTTAAAATTTCTGGTAAGTTTACTCATTAAATAAAATACGTAGGATAAATTAAAGAAAATACGCAGAGCCAGATCTTTTGGTCAGGTTGAAGTAAAATAGGATCAGATCAAGTTCGATGGAACCTGCCAAATGACTACTTTCCTACAACTTAGAGTCCACCGTATGTCATGAATTACGCTTTAATATACTCCTCCGTAATTATGCATCAACTTAACAAGAGAACGTACCATGCTGATCTGTAGCAGAGGTATTGAATCACTTATCCCATCTTCAACTCTGGCAAAACAAACGCAAGTTCAGGCTCTAGTAGCTGGTTGTATTTTCATTTGTCTTAAGAGTTATTTAAGATTTACTTTTGAAAGTTTGTAGCTTCATTTTTTTATTAAAAACAACCAATATTTTTTTTTTGTAAAAAAAATAGTTTGAGAGACGAACTCAAACGAGGTGATATGTGTTTTAACGCTACTTCCAATCAATGTGCTCGGATCATAGCTGCCAACCTTCCCTTCATTTATACCGCCACATTATTAATTTTTCCAAGAAAAAATAATAATTCAGGCTGTTAGGAATATTTTGAAACAAACCGCATGAAAATCAAACGAAAAGTATACCCACAGCAATTAAAAGCAGGAAAGCTAATATGGAGTTTCCTTTTAAACACGCTGTAAAGAAACATGATTTTCTCAGTTTCTGCTTTTTCCACTTTCCCACAAGGTTTTATAAAAAGTTATCAATGGAAAGTTATGAAATTTTACGTGTAAGTTGTACATACAGATCTCTATTATCTGAACTTCAGATTTTATTATGAGACCAAAATACAGGGTGGCCATAATTAAACTGCAAGTGTTCAATGGGTGCTGGAGAGAAAACTACCAGGAGTATTCCAGTGAAACTTGGAATCTACACGTTTCAGAACATTCGCAAGTGAAATATGCAATTAAAATTGCCATTTTCACCCGATAGATGGCGCTATATCGTGTTTCAATGCTTATGGACGTCATATATGCGAATTTAAGTCCCATCGAACAGTGTAAAAACAAGACCACATTGAGTAATGGTCAATCATGACTCTGAATAAGAAAGAACGTGCATTGTTAGTGAAGATATTCTATCAGAATGGTAGCAATTATTCAGCTACTCTGAAAGAATACCGGCGTATAAAACGATTAAGAAGAGGTCCAATGAGTGTCAATGAGGATAAATAATGGTTTAATTGTTTTCCAAAGCGTCTTTATGAATTGTTTAATTTGTGATCTTAATTTACGTTAATTTTTGATTACATGTTACTGTAAAAATTTAATTACTGAAGCGAATTGTATGGAATTTTGATAAACTGAAATGATGTTTTATATTGTTTATATGCCTCTTAGAATGTCACTATGCTCTGTCTATCGGTTTTGGAAGTTGTATATGCCACCGGTGAGCTTTGAAATACGGTACAGCGCCATCTATCGGGTGAAAATGACGATTTTTTTTTGCATATTTGACTTGCGCATGTTCTGAAACGTGTAGATACCAAATTTCACTGCAATATTCTCGGTAGTTTTCTCTCCAGCACCCCTTGAACACTTGCAGTTTAATTATGGCCACCCTGTATTTTATTTTATAACACGAATAACAGAATTTAAAAAGTATTGAGATTTTTATGATTTATAATGTTTTAAAGTAAAATATTTTGGTCCCATTATCAAGTCTGAAGTTCAGAGAATAAATATATATACATACAATCTATATGTAAAATTTCATAACTTTCCATTCATAACTTTTTTTAAATTCTTGTGGGAAAGTGCAAAAATCAGAAACTGAGAAAATCAAGTTTATTTACACTGCGTTTATTGGAAAAGTCCATGTTAGCTTATTTGCTTTTAATTGCTGCGGGGGTAATTTTTGTTCGATTTCGATGCGGTTTGTTTTGATATATTCCTAACAATTCGAATTATTTTTTAAAATTATTTCTGAAAGTTTGATTTTTTTTTAATTTAGAGTCACTATGCATGAATTGATAGGTATTAAGTATGAATTGATAGATAAAAATTAGTGGTGGGAAATCTCCGGAAGAAACTGGGAAGGTTGGCAGCTATGGCTAGGATCACTGATTATACCCAGCAAATAATTAACTATCGGCTAAATTTTGGGCGATACAAGCATGCGGCGGACCTTCATCGGTCAGTCGGTGCCAAAAATGTGAAAATTGCGTCAGCCCTGACGGAATTTGGACCAGCAGGATGAGGTGGTTTTGGATCGGTGTCGGCTAAATCTATAACGGTGTCGGCCCAGCCCTATGCCACTTTTGAACCAGAACCATCCCGTTTTAGGTGTGGTATCGGTAATTACAAAATATCGAAAACCGGCCAGCACTTTCTTGATTTCCAAACTACCGTAATTAGTTCTCTAGATCAGTAATCAACCCATTAAAGTAGTAATAATGATAATCATTATATAAAAGACTTTACCCCACTGGGACTAACTGTCCTAGATTTTTGTAACAAAGTAGGCAATTGTTTTCTCTGAACAGCATGGAACATTGATAACATAATAGAGATATTTCAGAATAATACTGATAATTACGTGTTTAAAATGATTATATTTTACAAACAGAATCGAAAACAAAATTAAATGTTTAGAAGAAAAATTTCCTAAAAGAAAAATATAAAATCTTATTTTCTTAATACTTTACTAAAAAAAAAAAACACTTACCCCTTTTTAATTAGCAATTCCGCGATGAACTGAAAGCAATAACCATATTTAGACAACTTTAAAATTTATTAAATTTTTGTCTTAACTGCGCCTAGTACCTTTTATTCGAAAAAATTAACAATTTATCCAGAGAAGAAACTGAAGCAAGCTTTCCTATCTTCAATGCACAGAACTGAGCTATAACCTCAGTTTGCTGTATTTCCACAAAGTACTAAGTATGCGAACAACTAGGAACAGGATGAAATGAAAAATCGAAGAGATCACGAATCAGCCGTGCTGCAATACAGAGTGCGTATGTGTACAACGTCCGGGCATAGCTGGGTGATTTGGAATTTGGACGGGCAGCTGACTCTAGTTAGTGGACTTTACTGCGGAGAGAGAAAAAGATAGGCCATCTTGGAGTGACCACACGTTGACTTGAATATCTCTCCAACAACCCAACAATAGGGGAGGGTCTATTTCTCGTTACTTTTATTCTACATACTTTCTACAAGGTGTAGGAACGCCTTGGATTTTACAGGAAGAGGCCAAGTATCAATTTCCTTTGAACTACATCGTGAAACTTATTGAGATTGAAAGACAAAGAAAATCTTTGGGACTTTATTTTCTTCCAGCTTTGAACTATACACTTCAATTTTAGATCGCATTTTAAATTCTCTCCCCCATGAGTATTATAAATAACATGGAATTTGTATTACACAGAGCGAAATTTCATATTTTCTTTTCTTTTTTAACCCTATCAGAGTGAATGTTGGTTGTTATGTCAGAGTGTCAGAGTGAGTGTTTATACTCAGTTGAAAATTTTAAGGCCCTTTTACCATGCCCGAGTGGATAAGACACTGAAAATGGTAGACGGCTAAAAGTACCGCTTTTGGCTTATCGCGTCGGTGCCGATCTAATGGTCTGGAGTGTGGGTCGTTTTTTTTCCGATGTAACGTGAATATGCGTTTGAACCTCTTAAAAACCTCCGACTAAGGCGACATCGTACCCCGCATGCCCCTAATGATGACCTGCTATAACGTAAACAAAATGTTTAAGCTAAGTGATTGAACCCAAGCATTGTGCAATTTATATAAGCGGAATCTATGCCGTTGCATTTTCCCAATGATCAGAGGGAACAGATTAATCCATTAACAACCAGCGATCTATTTTTAGACTCTTACAAAAATACTATACCATTTATTTATTTTCTTATTTTAGCTTCTCGAATAATAAATCCCATTTCCACAAAATACTCAGCGATAATACAACTGAGAACATTTCATTGTCTTATTCATGTTTTTAGAAAAATCATTAAATTCTTCACGCCACACAGATAGAAAAATATTGGTAACTCCTGCATCAGCATAAACTGGAGAATGTGCTTAAAAGGTCGGTAATGGATTAATCTTGGGTTCATATGTGGAATGAATTCCAACTAAAAACTAATCTATAAACCAAAATGGTCAGTGTTAGCCTGGGAGTTTTTCAGGACATAAAAAAACCTGCCCTTTTTTTAATGAATGTAGATAGAATATTACCACGTACGACGTATTTTCTGAATGTGCATTTCTCTGCAATATAGAGACCAATTCATAGCGAGTGCATTCTTTCTGACAAATTAGACAAGCAAAGTTATCAGAAAATACACAGTGTTCTTTAATTCTGATTTATAAACCGTCATTTTATCAGGAGAACGTAATTCTTATCAAACGGACTTCTGCGAAACGGACTTATTTTTACGTTGTTGTTTCAAAATGCTTTTTCAAACTTTTTTTTTCTGTGCCCTTTTTACTACACATCCTATTTTACAATTTTATTTGTATAGTTTTATTAATTTAATCAGTGAGCTAAATACGTGATTAGAAGCATCATTATTGCACTTCAAACCTTCCACATTAATTTCAGTTAACCAGTGGCATATAAAAATTTATGTTAATAATTCAACATTTAAAATCTACGCTCCCGCCTTTCAAAAAAATAGCTGAAAACCACCGCGCTCTTAGAGCATCAAGATGGAACTTGCTGTCTGTCATGAGTTCCTCTGCAATGCTGAATCTTTATGAAGTGCCCTATATCCCCATGAAGGTTGGTAGCTCTAATTTTTAAACACCCTGTGTAAGCAAAATCGACGAAGGCTATACAATACCAATAGCAGCAAAAGTATTATGTATTGTTGCGGAACTGCTCTTCTTGTTTCCGGGGTTCGTCGCTCTAAAGTCCTGTTGGTGTAAAAAGTTCAAGTAAAAAGTCACTTGTCAGGATGGAACACAAACTTTATTGCTTCTAGAACTTCGTAGAAAAATCAGCTGTACACAATTCACAAGCACAATCTAGCAGTAACGTGCTTTTAACAATCCGCTTAGATCAGAAGCTCTCACAAATGCTGTATTTCTCACACAAAATAAGTCACTTTCACAGGCAAAAATTCAATGAAAATATTCAAGAGATACCGTACACAATCCCTTAAGACACAGCAATGAAGAATTTACAAACAGCACTTTGAAAGCAGCTTCGTAAAGCAAGCTAAAACACGGCTTCTATAGCACTTACAAAGCAAGCGTACTCTCACTGACAGCTCTTCACACATTGAGCGTTCAACTCGCACTGAACTTTCGGGACAATGCGCGGTTCTATATATATCCGAGGCAGAAGCTGCGAGCAGCTTCCAGAAGTCAATTTCTCGAGGATTCTACATAAAGCGTGAATTTTGATTATGTCATAGAAGATAAATGTTAGGTTATTATGCGTTTTTAATGCAGGAAAAACAACTTCCAGGCCCCATTGGGAAAAACGCTCCAAATGACCAAAAAGTCGCCAAGCTTGGCGACTTTTGGCGAAATATCGCCAAATTTGGCGCCAAAAATAAGTCCTCAAAAGTGAGGAGATCTAAGCTCTAGGATTAATATTTCTCGAGATTTCTAGAGCCTCCATTGAAAAACAATGGCAAACCGAAACCTCCATATATCAGGTTCTAATTGGCCGATTTTGATGCAACAAAAAGCAAAATTTATCTATTTGAAGCGTAGAATACGAATTTTAAACCATTTTAAGCCACAGAGCAGCGGGTTGCCCCGAAAATTCGTAACAGTATTTATGCAATAATTTTTTTCTATCGTACTTTGTGTACGACCCTTCAAGTGAGGTAATCCGACGTGATTTTTTTTTCCTTTGAGAGCCATTGAAAAATTGTTTAAAAGAACAGATATTTGTTTTCATATCTCCGAATTTTTGTAGGAGAAGATGCACTAATTTTGTGTACTATCTAATTAATGTATAGGGCACATTTTACTATTTGGGACTTTTTGTACGAGGGCCATGTAAAAAATAATAGTTTTTTTCTGTTAGATTTAATCGCTTTAAAAGTTTAATCTGTAGGTAATACAATCTTCGGACAAGTCTGTTATTTATTCTAAATTTGTGTATTTGTTTAAACCGCCAAAAAGAAATTACTGGTATAAAATATTCTAATAAAATTCGAGGAGTAGGCAGCAATGATATTTAAGGAATAAAACCTGGGTCAATGTTACTGGGACACATTTATATGCGTACATGAAATAACAAACCTTTCTATTACCTCTACAATTTTCATTTGTTTTTAAAAACACATTGAGTGTTAGCAAAAGGAGTCCTAAGATAATAAAATTTTAATACTTCGCTTCGGGGCAGAATATAATCGCATTTCCTCCACCTTCAATTCCTGAAAATTCGTAATACGAAAAGATGAAAAAGTTAGGTAACGGAACAATTGGTAAAGAAAAAGTACTTAATCTGATTTATATTTGAAGCCCATGCATAATTTTTAACTTAATCACCGGGAGTCACATAAGAAAAACAGTGATTATTTTGTTGTATATGAAAGAAAGTAACACTTCTGAACGATATTATGATAACACTAAATTATTAAAATTATGCTATCATCTTGTGGACGTAACGGAAAGAAGTTGCTTTTTGAGCGTGGTTGACGCGAAAGACAGGCTTCTGTGCTGACATTTTGGTCACACCCTTTTGCCAACTAAGAGTCACGTGACCAAGGGGCTGTGGGCATTTCGGATTAGGATGGCCACGCCCCTGGGTCACATGACTCAGTTGGCAAAAGGGAGTGACTAAAATGTCACCAGTCAATGTATTTTACCTCTCAACTTGCGGCTCCTTTAAGAGCAGACTGTTGATTTAAATGACGAATTGTTAGAATTATTGTGGGATGATGAAATTAATGAGTTTTCCTGTGGGTATTGAACTTGACTGACGCGAAACACAAGCTGCGGTGCTGGCATTTTGGTCATATACATTTGCCAACTAAAAGTCATGAGACCTGATTGTGGTCATCTTACTGTGGCTATCTCAGATTAAGATGGCGCCACCCCCTAGGTCACATGACTCTTAGTCTTCAAGAGGGTGTGACGAAAAAGTCAGCACCGCAGCCTTCCTTTCTCGTCAGCCAAATTTTTGAAGTGCTGTCCCAGCACTGACTGCAAGCATGGTAACGCTGACTGAAAATATAACCGCATTCCGCCAGAACGTGTGTGTTTGCTAGGCCATAGCTCTCACTGAATTTATTCATATTCATTTTAAATGCCAACATCGATTTAAAGAGTGCACAACAGCCGTTTTTGCTAAAAAGTTAACGAGTAACGCCCGATCTTGCTAAATAATAGAATATCTTCAGAGGGAAAAACAATGAAGAGGTAGACGTTTTCATACAAACGGTTCATATCGCTGCGATGCGGAAGTATTTTTATCTAAATATCTGTAGCATTTTGGATTGCTGTCTTTTGTTGCGCATGCCTGTAAATTTGATAGGATTCTCACAAGTAGTTTTTGTTGTACACCGTTCTAAAACAGGAATTTTAAATATTAATCTCTATATGTATTTGTTTATCAACCTCAGCAACATTCAAACTTCTCGAATATTCAATTAACGTTTGTCCTAAATAAAATGAAAATACACATTCGTTCTATTTTTGAATTAAAAGGGAAACTTAAGTGTACAGATAAAAATTTCAAAAATATTCCTCTTTTTCACTTAAAAAATGTCATTAAGCATATTTTTTATTCATGTTTTGTTTCATAATTTAGATGAAGAGTTTGGAAATAAGACCCTTTCAGTTTATATGCTGCTCTCAGCTGTACGCGATTTTAAATCGGTTGCTTAAATTGAATATAACTGAGGGATCACTCTATTCTGCGAAATAAGTTTTAATTTTGCTTACAATTCTACGTGGATTAATATTATTCAAAATCGGAAAAATTAAGGTATCGGCAAGATGATATAATATTACATTCCTTTGGGTACAAGACGCTGTTAAAACTCATTTTATTTTTAAAACAGTGGTCCTTCAATCTTACCTGAATATCTTTGTATCCTGTAAGAAAGAAAATATTTTGTAAACAGCTTTGCCATCTGTATTTACAATGTAGTTTTTCTTAAATACTAATTCATCATAAAAACGAAAGAATGAATAAGTAGCTCTTAGTTGATCGATTTTGGCGATACAGAGTAAATCAGAGTATCGAATAAAGGCAAAATAAACTGCAGGACAGTCTTTTGTTCCGAACATCTGTCAGTATGTACGATCAATTGCTCATCTAAGAGAAATAGAAACAAAAGATGGTTTCCGACCGAGAATGAGATGTTATAACTATGCGCTCCTCACATTTATTGATTCAATAATATGGTTAATGAATATCATGTAGGTTTTAAAGAGGGGGATATCTATGTATAATCGAAGAGACACAAAATTTCGCTCCTTTGTAGGATTGGTACTAAGTACCAATGAATAGAAAAGATTTTATTTTTTATTATTTCTTCTTTCCAACAGAAATACTATGTTTGCAAGTAGTATCTTCATAAAAATAAACCTTCGTAAATGGTTTTATATTTTGTAACCGTAAACTCTAGAAACTTTATAATACTTCTCGTATTTGAGGTTTTTCAGGGAGCATACTTTCAGTATTCTTCTCTGATACTGTGTCCTTCCAGTTTCCTTACAAATTTAAGCTCGCATCCTTTTGTATGGCGGAGCTGAAAATTTTCATTCACTTTTATAACTCCAATGACACCAAGTACTAGTTACTTTTTCTCTTAGGATCTTGTATCCATCGAACAATTTGACATATCCAAGCTGGGAAATTTTAATAACGTTAATCGTAAATCAGAAACAATAGAACCAGCCAGCAACATTATGCCACTCCATATACTTCATTCCCATCTTAATGTATCTGCTGTAATATATAATTCCCAATTTAATTTCTATCTAAATAAGCAAATCCTTGTATTCCAGCATTATTTTAGAGCTGTACAACGTTTTTCTTTCTTTCTTTCTTTCTCTCTCTTTTTTTTTTGATGTAGCGCAGTTAAATCAGTTATTTTAATTGCCTTAATCCCGTATTAATTGCATTTCATACCATAAGGATATCTAAAGTAAACAATTTGCTTTAGAAAAGCTCACATCTGCCATTGGTTTTAAATCTCAAAATCCTTATGAATAAGTGTGCAAATTTCAGTTCTAAGTTGAACAGGAAACTGTAATTTTAAAATTTTACTAGCGAAAATCTGCGCATATAACAACATAAACTCACACAGAAATCTAGAAAACTAAAGAAAATTAAGTATCCCGGTAAAATAGTATGGTGCTTATTTCTTAATAAATTTACCGACTCATTTGTAGATAGATTTTGTGTTAAAAAAAAGAGCAAGCCAAAATGCACAAAAGAAAAAATGCACAAAATTATTCTAAAATTTCATTTAATACCAGCAAATAAGTAGCAGTAAATAGTACAGTAATGCCTCTCATTATATTTGTTAACAGCTTTTCTGTGTTTTACCTTATAATTTCAGTTTCAATTTTACAATTTTTTTGGTCTCCATTATTTTTTCTTTCATAAGTTTTCATAATTTGTACTCTTTTTTTGTTTGCTTTTCTCCTGATACTATTTCTATAAATCCTTTTTGATAGAAATGTTTCCAGAATTAGAAACAGAATTTATTTTATAACTGTTTAGCATTTATTTTGTCACAGTTTTCATGGCAAAAAAAGCACTAAACTAAGAATTGGCGCTTATACCTGAAATTTAGCACAGATATGTAAAATAATATAGAATAAATCGTAGTCCACTTTAAAACTTTGAAAGTCCACCCGTTCCCGGAATTTAAGAGATTTTTTATGCTATTCACGCAAAAAGCTTTCCGTAATTGTAACCCCTGTAGTGAAAAAAGTGTGAAATAAGGATCGTGGTTGCCATGTGTGGCGATTTTGCCGAATAAAATGTTTTAAATTCTCAAAGTAAAAATAAAAGAATAATAATGATTTTTTTTGTTAGTTTATATTTGTAAGGTTATTTTTTTTTAAATTATAATATCGTGTGCATGGGAAATCAGAGCAGGAATGTAATGCTTTACACGCAAAACAATAAGAATTGAAGATTTCCGAGGCTAAATTATTTTAGTTTGGCGAAAAAATAAAATGGCTCAAATGCCGATTTTGTGAAAGTGAGTTCTAGCGGTTTGCACAGATTTCGGCTTGGCGCAATTTATTGAGAGCTTAAGGAAATAGATTTTTGAAAACAAGTGCAAAAGTTTTATTAGAATACAGCGTTAAATTTTAATGATCCGTGAAGAAATAATGCAGTTATTAAGGGATTTCAATTGATCTATCTCCAGAATTCTCGCCAAATGAGTACATTGATTTAAGTTGGGGGAATTCCGCCAAATTTCAGAAAATTGAAATCTTCTCATTTAGTACATCAGAATAATGATGAATAAAACACGTTATAGTTGATAATTTAAAAAAATTCGGCTGTATTAAGGGATTCAACTTTTCAAATAAAGGCTTGCTTTACTTTTTCGCGGTCGAACCATTTCCCATATATTATTGCTGCTAAGTCAATGCTTCGAATGATTTCCTGAAAAAACGCTTGCAAAATGGCGTATGTTGGCACTTGGCGAGGCTTAGATTTGAAACTGGATTTTATTTGAGACTGGGATATATAATGACACTGGTTATAGATAAAAATGAATGTTGGTATGAGTGTATGAGGTTGAAAAACTCCAGCACCGTTGAGCACCGTTGCAAAATAAAGGAAACAAGCCGTGTTTGTAAAAGTGGTTTGTAAAAGATGATCAGCAATTTAAAAGAAAAATTAGCGAACAAACGTAAACCACAAACAATTAAACTTTCATATTTATGTATTTGATTCAGATACAGGATTTCGGACTTCGATTGACGTCTTCTAAACGATAGTTCTAAATGTTAATTATTGTGTTGACAACTACGTTCCGTAACTATTTTTTAAAGCTTATTATTCTCAATAAAAATTAACAACAAAATTAATCTATAATGTATTCTTGATTGTTTTTTTAAAACTTCTTCTAAACGTTCAACAAGATTTTCAATGTTGGTAGAAATAATCCCGTTCGGACTCGAAATATGAAGACGGCCATAACAAGATGCAATTTGGATTTCAAAATTTCCACTTTTGCGCTTGCCGTACTAATCACGAGCGGTTCATTCAAGTATGGCAACCTCTCCATACACAGTATGATTTGCCAGGAGCAGCTCCTGCGGATTTAGAATCTTGCTTATAACAGAAGGCGAGAGAAAGGTGTCGAAAATGCTCATTTTTCTGGGCTTGACGTACCATTTTACTGATCTGAAAAGTGACCATAAATTAAGTTGGGGCAAAACAGACGAAGATTCCGGTAGAATAAAACATTTTATTTCAAATGATTTAAAACTTTATGACAGAAACAATGAATTATATGCTGAAAGTTAAAATTAAAAAATGAAAATCGTCAGAAAGTTGGTTGCCAACTTAATACAAATGTACAATTTTACAGTATTATTAAAATTAACACCAGCAGAAAATTTGTACTATATTATATTCGGTTAATGACATGAATCAACCCCTACATATAGAAGTCCTGAGAACAGAATCTTTCACGTGATCATTGGGTCTAGTAAATTGATGGCATCACTTTTACTTTCACATGCGGAAAAAATGTTAAATTGCCGAAAAAAATTTAAATACCTTTCTGATAGAAAAATGATTTATTATGATCTATTTCTATATCATATTACATAATTAGAGTCAGTTAAAATTTCCCAGTTGTCGTAAAATTAAATTTTCTATCTGAAATCATTAAAATGTTCTGTGAGGGAATAAATTCACCACAAACTTTGAATAGTTTTACTTTGTGAACATAAATCTGTGACTTCATTTGGGAGGTCCTAGTTATTACCTAAAGGTTTTTGCTCTCGGGTATTGTATATCTAAGAGGTGTTGCTTGAATCAAGCTACATAGTTACTTTAGGGGGAAAATGATAATTTGCATAGAAAAACTGAAAGTGTTGTTGCTCATAAGCACTTAATAAAGTTTATCAAACATTCAATTTATTACTGGGGAGACAACAGTAAAAATATTCTTTTATTTCCAGTCGGAATTCAAAATTGTACACAAAATTCAAGCCTCTAAATCTGAACATTTTCATATAAATTGTTATTTCTGCTTGAATTCTAAAACAAAATAAGTGACTGTTCTTTCAATGATAAATTTAATGAATAGTAAGCGTGCCAAAATGGCGATGAGATAACACAATCCTAATTTTTCGATGCAGATTCTGATTTTCTGTCTAACGTAACGTTCTGTCTAACGTAACTAACATCAGTTTTTTCGCCCATGTAGCACGACTCATTTCCTAAGGCAATCTATCATCTTGTTTTGAAGGTCAAATTCCTATATGAAAAAGGTAGGGACGTGTTTAGAATTTAGCGGACCTGGGCGGAAAAATTTAGCGGGCCTGGACAAAATTTAATTGAAGGTCTTTTAAGTTTGTCTACTTACTGGATTGTAGTAAAATCTCGCTGCTGTCACTGACTCTAATTAGGTAAATTTGATTAGTTAATTAAGATTTTAACGCGAGGCGATACTTTTCTACAATGTAAAATTTGCATTCTAGCTACTTACCTCTCTGTAAGTTTGAAAAAGAGAGCCGTTCTCGAAATTACAAATTCTGTATTTTCTCGCGACTGTCTTTACAGATGAGCAGCTTTCAGTTCTAAGTCAGGAAGGTTATTTGGCTACTTGATATCAACGAATTCAGCAGTCTTTTAGAGTCCCTAAACTTCAGCGGCCGTGGGCGGTTACCCAGTTTGCTACCCTCTAAGCCCGGCTCTGTGAAAAGAGCTTTAGGGCTCCCCAAAGTTGGAAGGGGTCATTTCATCTTCCAGCTTGTACAACTAATGTCACTGTCTTGGGCAGAATTTAAATGAATTCATCCATTTTACCGCAGGAAAATATTCCTTGAGGTTCTATATCAAAATACTTTGATGGAGGAAATGAGTACGAAAGCAAAATGCGTGCGTATTTCCATGCGGAAGGTTAGTTTTCATCAGAAATATTTCTGTCTTCCAGATAGTTTTGTAGTATAATGGTGACCTGAATTCAGTTATCTAAGATCATATTGAAAGAACTTAAAAACTATTAGGGCACACTTATTCAAGTGTTGAAATATTCGTTATATTATACGATTCTCGAAAGTACTGCGAGCAATTATTTAATAAGCTTTGTTTGACGTCTCGAAGGGCTAATTTTGAGTATCCGCCAGCTAATGCTATTCAAGGAAATTCATATAAAGAAATGTAAAGAAGATAATAACAATAATATGCGACAATCTCTTTCGCATTCGTATCTTATTTGACAGTTAAAATAGTGCAACGGGCTGAAACTTATTTCTTAGAGACTACTTATTTTCTTGTTCCTGCACTGATACAGTGTTACATTATTTTTTTTTTTTTGTCACTCTAATTCTAATTTTGTATATTTTTTTCGGGTGTCTAATTTTTGCTTCTTTTCATATACTCATCTTTCTCTCATATTTTTCCCCTTTGGTTTTCCTACAAATTTTATTTCTTTTTCCCACATTCTGTTTTTTCCGTATTTTGTTCCTCTTTTATTTACTTATTTTTCTCTTGGGTTGGTGTGGACCGGAAAGCACGTTATTACTGTATAAATGAGAGCAAATTGTATGTCTTAAAACGTGCGTAAGGTTTTTTAAATTAAATTTAGGCTTTTAACTTCATATTCATTTATTCTATTTAAGAATTTCATTCATTCAAGTTCAGGATTTGCATTTAATTAACATAACCGACGTTTGCTTAACCAAATACGAAACGATTTAAATCAAATTTTATTTCTATGTTTTGTTCAAAAAGTTTTCTGTTTTATTTAAGTTTTTAAAAAGTTACAGAGTTGGGCAAAATACATCGAAAATGTATTTTCGATACAAAATGCAAAATACATTGATTCAAGCACATTAAAAGACAAAACACAAAGTACTTCTTGAATTAAAAAAATGCAAGCTACAAAATACAAGTAAAATTTTTATGGGATATGAGCTGAGAAGAAGCTAAACTTTCCACCGAAAATCGCATTTTAAAATAAGTTTTAAAATGAATAACAAAAGCAAACTTAATAGTTGTGTTAACGAAAAAGTTCTATTTGTTTTTTAAAACCGTACCTTTCAGAATTTTACCATATAGAAATAAATCCCTACAGACCATTTCTGAGAAACTGCATCAATACTTAAAACGCAATGAAAACTATATAGTTTCAACATGGAAACAATGAATACAAGTTTAATTTAAATTAATTTATAAAAACTTTAATTTCCAAGTCAGAGTGCGTAAAATAAACCTCTACATATAAGATTTATTACACACGGATTTCAGTTGAATGTTTAACCATAAATACTCAGCTGAATCATAACCTATTCAAAAATTCAAGTTTTGACTTTAAATTATTTTTTGAAATTTATCGTCGATTTAAATGTTTTGCAAGATTTAAATATCTAAGTTTTCAGCTTTCATAATTGACATTGCGCACGGACTAGGTAAGTAGTGAGACGGAAAATTTATACTGCCGGTAAATCGGTAACGTATGCGATACTAACGAAAATCTTTCCGTACTAACGAAGTACTAAGAATGCATTTTCGAAATTTCCTTTCTGGAATTTGTACCGGCTAGGCAGCTAGTGTGACAGGAAACTTGTACTGTCCGTTTATCCGTAACGGATGCGGTACTAACGAAAATCTCTTGGTACCAAGCAGTTGTAACAAAGTACTAACGTTTGGCATACGTAAAATTTCCATTCTGAAATTTGTACGGGCTAAGTAGCAGTGTGACAGGAAACTCGTACAATCTGTATATCCGTAACGGATGCGGTATTAACAAAACTCCCTCGGTACCAAACACTTCTAACAAAGTACTAACGGATGACATATGCAAAATTTCAATTCTGCAATTTGTACGCGCTAGATAGCTGGTGTGACAGGAAACTTCTAATGCCCGTATATTCGTAACGGATGCGGTACTAACGAAAATCTCTCGGTACAAACCGGTATTAATGAATGACATATGCGAAATTTTTGATCTCCATGTTGTGCGGGCAGACCATTTCACTAGGTAGCAAATTTGAAGTGTCCATATATCCGTAACGGATGTGGTACTAACGAAAATCTCTCGGTTCTAAATGTTACTAATAAAGTACTAACGAATATTTTATGCTAAATTCCGGACTCCATGGTGTGCGGTCTGGCCATTTCAACAGCCTGCGAAACTGAAGTGTCCAGTAAACCCGTAAAGGATGCAATACTATCTGGCGCTAACGCAGAACTAAGGAATGGCATATGCGAAATTACACAACTGCATGGTGCGCCGCCTGGTGAAATGCACCTTAATAAGTCTTTCAAAAATCTGCACTTCATTTTAACAATGCATCTATAACTCACCAGAAGCTGCATTGATTGTATAAGTAAATTATAATTTACGAACACAAGTCCAATTTAAATAAACAAAAACAACCACAAAATTTATATAGAAAGTATTTATTTCATAATTAGAAATTTAACTTTGCTATGATCGCCCCATGTTCTGTTACGAATTAAATAAGTCAGTCGCGCTGTTTAAAATGGCAGTGGCTGTCGTGAAAGAACGGAAGATACGTTTACAAGTGAGGGTATTCTATCCCTCCAATTACAGAGACTAAATGTTGGAATAAATAGCACAGAGGCGCTCGAAAACTACAACATAATTTATTTTACCTCTGCTGAAAAGGTGCTTCATAAGAAGCATTAGAAAAGCAATAGCGAAAATTAGAAAAATGAATAGCGAAATGTTTCTTTTTTAGCACTTTTTATAAACCCACCATTTATTTTTTGCCTAAAGTAATTTATAAGCAGTAGGGTGCTACTTCATTCAATTCCAGGTTTTTGTAAATTGTTTTTCTAGACGGGTTTTATAGACGGTTTTTACAGACGGGTTTTGTAGATGTTTTTTGTAGACGTTTTTGTAGACGTTACTGTGGACGGTTTTTGTAGACAGGTTTTCTAGGCCGTTTTTGTACTTTTTGTTGACCATTGGAGGATTAATGCAAGTTTGTCGAGGGGGGGGGGTTAGTTAGAAGACTGACATATACATTCATTTTATGGAAGTAAAGTAGGATATTTTACATTAATTTCTTTCTCTCGGGGGAGGGGGCGGTCGTCCCCTCCGCCTCACCCCTTTAATCCGCCCTTGTTGTTGATAGATGTTGTAGATGGGTTATGTAGACATCAACTGTAACGGTGGAGATCTTTTCAAATTTGTGTGAAAGATAATGCAGAGGTAGGGGAGATTAAAATCTTTAGACGCAGAAGGTTTGCAATTTTCGATAATGGATCGCCAAGTTTGCTGCCTAAAAAGAACTTCGAAATCGAACCAAGCTTGGCGAAATATTCCGAGTTTGGCTAGAAACTAGGAAAGTATTGTTGAAATATGCCTGGCGGAGATTGTAAAATAGTGCCAGTAGGCGATTTTAATATACATTTCAATTCCGAATATGCGTTTTATGGAACAAGAAAGACAAACACGACACACTCATAGATTATGGTGCTCATACCAAATAGTATTGAAAATGGTGAAAGGCTGGTGAAGTTGGTCAGTAGTTCGAATATGTAAGTAGTTTCAAGTCAGTAAGTAGTGTCAAGTAAGTAGTCAGTAGTTCGAATATGTTTCGAAGATTGTAAAACATTTTCAGAAGGCGATTTTAAGATTTTTATGGAACAAGAAAGAGTTGCTTTTTACACTGTCTACCAAAAGTATTTGGACACCTATGCAAATGACGATATATGCGGTCCTGAGGTACGTCACGGCCTCCGCCGGTATATATCGTGTAGGAAACAGTGTCGGCACTAGTCACATGCAAGATGTCGCGCAGTTCGGAGCTCTCTGATTTCGAGAAAGGTATAATTATCGGGTATCACAAATGTGGCCGATCCTTAAGGGGCATATCTAGCGATCTGAAGTACCAAAATCGACAGTGGCCTATGTGATTAAGAAGTGGAAGGTGAGCGGTGATTGTCTGAATGTGCCCCGAGTCGGCAGACCAACGAAACTGGGAGATAGATCCTAGAGACGAACAAGTGCTGTCCAGAGAAATTCGGAAGAACTGCACCCAACCGATGGCCCTCATCCGCGAGGAGTTTCAACAGGCATCCGGGAGTACGGTTTCAATGAATGCCATCCGTAAGGAAGCACATCTGTTTGGTTTTCACAGTCGTGCTGCTGCCCATAAACCTTTGATCACAAAGTCCAACCGCGCTGCTCAGTTAATGTGGTGCAAAGCACATCGAAATTGGACCGTAGATCAGAGGAAACGGGTTCTTTGGAGCGACGAATCAAGGTTCACTCTTTACGGTTCGGATGGCAGGGTCTGGGTCTGGCGTCTGCCTGGAGAACGTCTCCTGCCAGAATGCATTGTGCCAACAGTTAAGTTCGGCGGAGGTGGAACTATAGTCTGGGGATGTTTCTCCTGGTATAGACTGGGACCGTTGGTCCCCATTCATAGTAAGCTCAACGCCGATGCCTACTGCACTATTTTGGATGACAATGTGCTTCCTACGTTGAGGCAGTTTTACAGGTTGGACACCTGTTACTTTCAGGACAACAGTGCCAGTTGTCATGTTTCGAGGTTAGCCAAGGCTTGGTATGGTGCCAATGGAGTTCATCGAATGGACTTGCCTGCCCAGAGCCCAGACCTGAATCCTATCGAGAACCTCTGGGACGAGTTGGATCGCCGAATTAAGGGGTGCATTACCCGTCCAAAATCGGTGAAGGAACTTCTGTCTACTCCAAGCCGAGTGGAAGACAATACCACTAGCTGTAATACAAAGACTTGTGGAAAGTATGCCCCGGAGGGTTCACGCTGTAATTGCCTCTCTTGGAGACTATTAATTTTATTGATTTTATTGATATTGCCAACTTTGATTTTGAATAAAGTTAGTTTATCTTTTCTATCACAGGTGTCACAATACATACTGGTGGACAGTGCATTTTATCGCCCCCACATTCGCCAACCTAAATAATCGTCGCTTTTGGAGAGCTTTGCAGTCATGGGTTTCTAGTAGTTATGCACAAGTTTCAACGCTTCTGAAAGGACTAGATGAAAACTAAAATGAACAAATTAGCGATAAACGCACCAATTTAGGAATTTGAAGAGGCTTGATTAAACTACTTTAATTGGCAACCCATAACATATAAGTAGTAGAATGCTGAACTTACATGTTGTTCCAAATCACCATTTAATTCTAAATTAAGTTTGCCACGTAAATACGTAATATTGTTGTGGTAACTGCGTATGTTTAGTTATCGCCACCTCGGGGCGTTTAAGTATAAACTAACCCGTGAAAGTCAAATACGGCACACTCATGGATTATGATGCACATTCCAAACAGTATTTAAAACGGCGAAGTACATTTGGAATATGCTTCGCGAAAATTGTACAACAGTTTTAGGAGGCGATATTAAGATGGATTTCGATTCCAAAGATGCGTTTCACGGAACAAGGGAGACAACTACGGCACACTCATAAGAAATGATACACTATCCAACTTAATATGGAATAAGGGAAGGAAATGGGGAAGACGCATGAAATATGATACGCTTTTAATAAATAGAACTTTAGTGCGTATTTGAAATCTGAAAGTGTATTATATTTTCCTACTTCTCAATTATTTTTTTTTCTGCGCGGGATATTATCAACTAAACTTAAAGTGCAAATAATGTACAGATAAATATCATTACCTGTCCTGCTCATTCTCCTTTCACTAATTAAAAGATAAATATCTCAATTAAAACTGCTGTTCCAATTCTCTGAATTTTCTTTTTAAGACAAATTTTCGTTAGAACAAGGTTAAGTTATTTCCTCAGTTTTCTTTCTCTTGTGGGCTTTTAGAGAAAAGGAGGGGTTCGGTCCCAGTACATCAGATTACAAAAAAATTACGAAAAAATTTTGAAAATGCTGAACAGGACTTTCTATCCCATATTTTGCAAGCTTCGTGAACAAAATATGGGATATTTTGGATGCCTATAGCTGAAATATCACTCAGTGTTTTAGATACCTCCAATACGTTCTCTTACAGATATAAAATTTACTAGAGGATAAAACCCATTGTGTGTTGGCAATTACAATGGGCAATAAAAGAAACGTTTGAGAAAAATATGTCTACACAAAGTATGTTTAATCTTTTCCCACTGAAAATAAATAAATTCATATTCAATTTTTATTAAATTCCGAAATCGGAATTGCATACCTTGCGGAAACTTTTCACATTCGAAAGATTTCGTTGCTTGTTTAGAACATCTAATATATCAATGCAGAGAAAATCATGTTATTTGTGAAAAAAGTTAAACTAGATAATTCAGTAAAACTATTTTACACGAATTGGAATTGTAATTTTCGTTTCAAAGCCTGATAACCGTATCTTCAATATTACTTGTGGCACCTCATTTTGTCAAGCAAACGATAAGCTCTCGAAAATAAAATGGAGCTGAAAATAGCGAACAGTCCTTACAGGCGGATCGTTATCGGAAAGGGTGGATTTTCAGATTTTTAAAGTAGCTCAGATTGTTTTTTTTTTTTTACATTTTTAAAAATAATTATGGGAATTTTCAAGTCAGTCAAAGAAATGGTGTGGGTTTTAAAATATTTTTACACAATAACTTTTTAATCTGTTTAAATTAATTACGATAAAAGCTTTGTTTTGGGTGATTGAACCAGAATTGTGACAGAGTCGATGAATCAGTATAAGTGAGTCAAGAATGAGCGTAACTATATAGTAGGATTTTTAATCTATTTAGAACTTGTTTCTTCAATACCGCATGATTTCAACTGTGCTTTACAATTCCTTATGAGAATTCCGTAGGGTTTTGCTATTTTAATGTTTATATCGACAGACACGCAGAGCTGCCAAGTCTCCGGCTTTTTTCGGGAGATTTCCCACCACTAATTTTTACTTACAAATTTATACTTATGTTAAGCCCAAATGCTTTATGTAAAAAAAAAAAAAAACTGTCCGAAAATTATGATGGGAAATCTCCGGCTTTTTTCGGGAGATTTCCCACCACTAATTTTTACTTACAAATTTATACTTATCTTAAGCCCAAATGTTTTATGTAAAAAAAAAACTGTCTGAAAATTATGATGGGAAATCTCCCGGAAAAAGCCGGAGACTTGGCAGCTCTGGACACGTAGCAAGTTTTTCTTTGATATGTGTTTTTCAAGCCTTTTCTCCCAATATCACTCTGAAACGTCTCGTAGCATTTTAGATTTTCTCTGAGTGTTATGTGTCAAAGCTGTCCAGATACTTTTAGGTTTCTTGTCAGGATTTCAATATCCACCTTTTATGTAACAAAAACAATTTAGGAAAACAGTTAAAGGAAATAGTTAAAAACGGCACAACTAACTTTATTGAAAAATATACAGGGTGATTCAGAACTCATGTAAAGTATTTTAGGGGTGGTAGAACAGCTCGTGTGAAGCAGAAATCAACAAAAAGTCCCTGGTCTACAACTGATTTCCGCTATCACGAACAGAAACGAAAAGTACAAACACTTTGTAAATCACGAATTTCTGAAGTTTCTAAACAAGATAAAACGCAGTCACGAAACAAGTTTTTCTTCGGCATCAGTTTTTGAGCCTTTTCTTCAAATATCACTCTGAAACGTCTCGTAGCATTTTAGATTTTCTCTGCGTATTTTGTGTCAAAGCTGTCCAGGCAGTTTAAGGTTCCTTCTGAGGATTTCAACGTACACTTTTTATCTTAACAAAAGCAACTTAACAAATGGAACAGTTAATAACGGCACAATTCCCTTTACTAAAAAATATACAGGGCGTTTCAGTACTCTTGTGAAATATTTCAGGTGGTGATGGAACAGCTCATGCAAAGCACAAATCAACATGGAACTCCTGGTCTATCTCCAACTGTTTTCCACTATCACGGATATAATTAAAAAGAAACTGAGTAAATTACTCACATTTTCTAAGTTTCCGAACACGCGAGACAAAAAGTCACCACATATTTAGAAAGAACATAGAACCTTCTACAAAATTACATCAACTGCAATTCTGTAGATTTGATTGCGAGTTGCAAAAAATGAAACAGTGGAGAAAAGCAGAATGAAGTATTTGCGAACATTTTAAAATGTTAATTCCTTAAATACCGTTCATGATAAAATTAATAAAATTTACAAAAAACTGGTCCATTTTGATACCTTTCGAGAAAACTTACATTAAACTATATCGGTTGACTTGTACAGAATAAATTTAAATTTTGCCAACTACGGATCACTAGTTCTACAGATTTCTAGTGCTTTGAAAAAGTGGCTACGCCCACCCGAATCTTATGCACCCCAGAGGTCAATTTTCGAAGCTCTAGTGTTTCTGATTTTATTTATTTTTGGTTTAAATCTCCCCAAAAAAATGCTTTGGAGCTTTTCTAGAACTTCTAAAGTAAACATTTTTGAAAGTTAGACCCAAAAACCAGTGAACGCAGCAACACCAGAAAAAACTGACTAGTTGTGTGGTCATGATTCAGGTGGCTTGCTACATATTTTTAGAAACTAAAAGTTAGTGTTAGTATCTAGAGCTAGACAAAATATGTCGAGAATCCATTTTCGGTAGAAAATACAGAACACGTTGTTTCAAACACACCAAAGTACAAAGTATTTCTTGAATTCAAATTAAAAATAAGTGTATTTTCAAAATGCACGAAAAAAATATATAAAAATTTTAAAGGATTTGAATTGAGAAGCTTACTTTTCCACCGAGGATCCCAGTTTATTTTTTTTAAATAAATTTTAAGGAGAATAAAAAAAGCAATCTTAATAGGTGTGTTTAGGTAAAGGCGCTATTTATTTTTTTCAATCGGTACCTTTCAAAATTTTATCTGTATAGCAATAAGACCCGAAGCAGTCCACATCTGAGAAACTGCATTAAACTCATAAAGCAATGAAAACTATATAGTTTCAACATATGAACAATGAATATTAGTTTGTTTTAAAATTGTTTATAAAAACTTAAATTTATGCCAATGCCTGTGGAAGAGCGAGAGGTGTCTTCAAAGTTGTTTAAACCTTTTCCATCGGGGGGGGGGAGGGGGGACTCCCTGCTTCCAAATTGTCTGGTTGGTTTGTTTAATATTTGTTTAAAATGTAATGAAACATCCCTTTTCTACTTTTAACTTCAATATATGTCACCCCCCCTCCCTGCCCCCACCCTCAAAAAAAAAAAAAAAAAAAAAAAAAAACGGACACTTTAAGTTTACATGACTGCGCGTTTTCATTTGAAGGGAAATAGAATGAAATAAAGTTAGGTCTGTGTTCATCACTTTTAATTAAGGATCCAGGAGCGGTACCAAGCGCTCCCACACAAAGGCTTAGTAGCTTTAAAGTAAGCAAAATAACATTTCGCTTTATTGCTGCAGATTTCGTTTAAAATATTTTTTTTTACCTTGTTTGTCGTTTAAAGGGAATGATTTTATTTTCTTTCATAACTCATAGAAATACAAAATAGGGTCTAAAGAAGTGGCGTAATTAGTGTTATTCACTACCGGGGCTGACCTCCATATTGCAGCCCCATCTTTCTAAAATTCTTGGACAGGGTCTTCTGCTGCCGCTCTCACATTTGCTTTTAGCTTGCCGCATGGAGCGGACCGCTCGCTCCGCCCTGCTCTGCTACGCCACTGGTCTAAAGAAGTTTACTTGCTTATCTGTTGCCTTTATAGCTCGTTATTTGCCTCAAACTTTTTTTTGTAAGCATTAACATAAAGTAAATGAGTGATTTTATCAAAAGTTTGTAAACCGATTCCAGACACCAGTTTAAGAAAAATGTGTACTATGGTAGGAGGAGAGGGGGTGGGGGGGAGAATTAATGTTGCGGGCAGAAAGTTTAGGGAAGGGTGCTCATAACGGTTTCAACTTTGATACTTCTTTGAGTAGTGGTAGTGGTGGATGTTGCGCTATTACGGCCAATTAACTGCAAGAAGGGTGGGGGGGCCCTCCGTTGGGGTCTTTGTAAGGAGTTGTAACCCGTATTTACGCTAAGTTTCAGAGGAAATCACGGAAAACTCCGGTCGGTGGAGGTGGAATTTAGCGTGTTTGCTTCGGTCTCGTACATACTACTTTTGTTTTTGTTGATATCGTTGTGTGAGAGGTATTTTTTCCGATGCCACGAGTAACCAGTGTGTTTTCTTTTGAAGGTAAATATGCAGAAATAAAGTAAGCTTCCTGTTCGTTACTTTTATTGTGTTTCTCCCTTTAATTTAATTACAAGGCTTAGTAGCTTTAAAGTATTATAAGCCCCCTAAGTATTTTTATTCACATTTATATTTTACACTTGTTCTTAATTCACCGTAAATATAGATACACATATGTAGTATATTAAATCAATTGGCATTAAATAACATTAAACTAAAATATTTATAAACTAGACACAGGCGGTTGGTTTTAAAGAAAGTATGTAATGTTACATAGACAGGGCCGCAACTGGAGATGGAAAACTGGACCGGTGCCCAAGGCGCCGCGCTAAAGATAGCGTCAAAATCAGTTTCCACAAGAAAGGAAGAGACGTTTTTATATTAAAATAAAAACTGGACAAAATTCATATTTTTTTTTCTCCAGGTTTTGTGTCTAAGTGTTGTCAGAACTTCTTGATATCTCTTTGGAGGTGGGGTGAGACTAATTAAGGTTTTCCCCACGTGATGTAATCTCTAGTTGCGGCTTTATATGCATGAGCATCAACATATAGGGCCAAAGAGTGGAGGGAGTTAGAATTAGTTCTAGGGTGAAGCGATGACAAATGGCAGTTTTTAACCATGACTAATTAGATAACATGATAAGTAAATAGATCATAAAGAATATTTTTTTATGAGAAAGGTATTTTAATTTTAATGTTGAATTTAAGATATTTTCCAATATAGGTAGAAATAAAACGCAGAAATTTTAAATACACGCTTAAATCTATTGATTAAAACTGACACTCCTTTATTGATTAAATTTCTTATCGGCTGATTTAAATCCTTTTACGCTAAAAAATACTCATTAAAGACAATAATTTGTTATCTCCTCAATTCCCCTCAATGCTCAGGATTGGCTAGATTCTATTATACTCCATTTTTCACAATATTTTTGTCTATTTGAGTATTCTCTCTCTTCTCCCCCACGGCCCATATCATATTACTATCACGTGACCACGCTTCAACGACTAACGTTTCATAGTCAAACGTGGCTCACGGCTTAGTTGTGTGTGTATACGCTTGTGATAATTTGTTTTTATATCGGAATACCAAATGCATCTTTTTCACATTCAGAGTTGTGAAATAAATTCAGCCTAGATATGGAGGAGATGCTTTAGGTAAGATTTCGCTTTATGACATAGTTTCTTACGATTGGATTATAAAAAGCTGTTGTAAAACAAATGAAGTTATGATATCTCCCCTCAAAGTAAGTAGTATTTTACCTTTTTCATGTCAATAAATTGGGTTGCTGCTTTAATTAAATCTCACAGCTAGTTTAACCATGATAGCATTTGTGTATTCTGACTGTACTGTGAATTCGTTTTATAACTAGAGAATATAGTGAAGTTATATTCTATTTATTAAAAAAATACTTTTTTATAGTGTAGTAAGATATATGTAATGTATTTGCCTTGATTTAAAATTTATTTTCTCGGGCTTATAATCATAGATTACAGCTCTGATAATAAAAAATGAAGAAAACGAATAATTCAATATATTAATCAAAAACAACAAATTTTAATAAAACACTCTTTTTATATAGCTTAAAATAATAATCTTAATTGAGTACAGATATATTAATTAAAAAAGGGCTGATTTTGTAAAAACGCTCATTCTATAGCTTAAATAATAATCATAATTGAGTATAGTTATATTAATCAAAAAGGGACAGACACTCCTCATTTTTGATTATTATTTAGCCTAAATGGAGCTGTTGTAGAATGCTCAAAAATTGAGAATTTTTCGCTCGATTGGTTTTTGTCGATTAGTGGAGCAAATTTTTCTCAATCGGGAGAATGGCTGTTTGAAGTCAAAAATTGAGTAAAAATATACTCCGTTTGATTATTATTTTACTCAATAGATTTAAGCGTGTAGTTTTACTTTCTGAAAATCAAACTGTGATGACGTCACTTTCGAAGGCCCAGTGATGACGTCAAACTCAAAGCTTCGTGATGTAAGAGATATAGGCTTTCTATGTCTAGGTGGCGTTGACTCTGCTCCTGAAGCATAGCTGCCAACTCTTCCGATTTTATAGGAAAATTTCCCACCACAATTCTAAAGCAGTTTTTTCTTTTATATTAAAATATTATTTTTTTATATTAAGACCTATTTATATTATATAAAATATATTTATATTAAAATTTTATATTAAACAAGCATCAGAATAGGGAACAGGAAAAAAGAGAATAACAGTAAAACATCTTCGTATATAATGGGAAAAGCTGGAAGCTTAGCTGAGGAATTTTACGTGCATTCCTTGAAGGAGAAAATAAACATACTCACACACAAAATGGAAATGCGCTATGGGGAGAAACGGGATATTCCTTAAACTATAAGACCAATGTAAGTCTTAAAGCTTACGTGAAGTTTTTATCATTGATTTTTTTATGCAGGTATTCAAAATTATTCATTCTGTTTAACAACTGTACCCATTCAAGTTTGCAGAGTGGATCATTTTGATCTCATAACCGCATTTTATACATCAAGTGCGAAACGATTTAAATAAGTTTTCTCCTTGAAACGATTTTGCTGGTACCTGAGGAAGTACATCAACATTTTTCTAAGAAAAATATGCTGAATGGAAATCAGTGACATGCAAAGATAGATATTAGCTTTAGAATTCACCATGTTGCGAAGAATAAGGCTGATCGGAACTCGATCAAATTCGGCCGAATTTCAGATGAAAGAGTAAGCTAAATTAGTATGTACGCATAATTATTTATTGGGGGTGGGAGAAGGGGAAGTGAATGGTAAAGAAGCAATCATATGTTTAGATGTGATCGAGTAACAAGACAAAATCTTTTCGTGATCTCGGAGCAATTTGGTTTAAGACATTATCACAGTGCGACAAACTGATCAGAAATTTCCTGGATAACCTTTCTAACGCTCCCAATGAACTCAGCCGAAGTGTCAAATTATAACTATGGGGTAGAGCAAAATGATAAAAGGCCCAAAGCAGTCTTTACTGATTAACTGCTTTTCTTCATTTACTGTACATACTGTTATATTTTAATTCATGTTTACCAACTGTGATTTTTTTAATATAATATTATTCCATTGTATATATACATATATTCATTTCTTACTTTTATTGTATTTACATCTGTTTTACCTGGTTTTACTTTACTATGCCGAACTAAAAGGAACCATGCAGTTAATGATTGAAGAAAAAAAGAAAGAAAAAGGTTTTAAAATCTTTAAATTAAAAATGTAGCCTTGAATAACTGCCTGTGTGTTCCTTATACTAAAATTTGAAATTTGTCATGTCAGGTAAGAAGTTAGTAATTTACAACAAGATTAAGTAAATATTTACTCTTTCCAGTACAATTAAAGAAGTAATAATATAACTACCAACTTGTACATTTTTTCCCCTTTGAAAATGACTAACCACTATTTTCTAAATGTTTTTTTATGTGCTGTAAAGTAAATTTTAACGAATTGGCAATCGTTGGAAACATTATGCTATGTAAATGGGGCCGAGCTTCAATACCTTATACACCTTTGAAATTTAGCCGTGAAAGGAAGATGAATCTCAATAGAATCTACAGGCATTTCAAAAGGAATCAAATTAACAGCCCTTTTCAAAAGGAAACATAAAATCTCGAGCAATAAATTCAATTTGGCTTTCGAGATCTATTGAATTTGCGAACTTCGTTTTAGAGATAACTCTATTTGAATCACTGCAAATGCAGAAAATATGGCCAAATCCCATTTCATTCTAAAGCATCGTAAATAATAGAATGTGACGACGCAATCTTTCCGAACACAGACCCGTAACAATTTGCCAAAAGTCAATGAAGGGCAAAGGCGGCATTTTTTGTTCTCGGAAAACAACGTTCAATTTGTCTCGCGTTTCCGACCAATTTCATTATCATCGCACAAAAGGTTTCCATTTCGAAAGGCGTACACGTGAAATTCCCCCCTAAATTCTAATATGATAATCAATAAAATTTCTAAAAATAACTCTACAGGTGTGTGTTGTGCGAAAAATCAATGCGCGAACAGCATTTCAAAAGGTAACCGCCTCTTTTAGTTCAGGATAATTTGTATCGCTTTTTGAAGTGTCGCTCTCTTTGCTCGGAGATGCAACGCGCGCACTCCACGATCCAACCAACCACAGCTGCGGAATAATTTAAAAGACTTCTCATTAGAAGAAATCCGATTTTGCCGGTGGGAGGGGAGAGAGGTAATTCGACTCTCTATTCTTTTGAACAACAAGGTAAGGCTGCTTAAAAATTAAATCGTAAGTCGCAGCTCACAAAACTGGTACAAGGCTTGACTTTTAACGTTGTACCAAAATCGAGGTGCGTGTACATATTTCTGGAATGCTATTCCGAAATTGAATGAAATATTTTCCTTAATTTAAAGCAAATGTTAAGATTATGTTCACGCCATCTTGTGGACACCATAATAAGCAACCTCACTCATGTCCTCCAAAAAATATTTGAACCTAATAAATATTTTGTTTTCTGTTGCAAGATATTAGGAAAAACATTGAAACTGCAATAAAAACTGCTATATTTTATTTATTTTATGAATTTTTATAACCTCGTCGACACCAGAAATAAAATTTTCTTGTTCTCTAATTATAACTGAACATGTTTATGAAATTATCAGTTGAGTATTGCTTCACTGGTGTCAAGCAACTGCTGTGCCCAACGTCCGTAGCACATAACGGTGTCATGTAGCGAGTTCGGAAAATGTAGATGCTCCCAGGCCCTTATTTTTTTCCTTATGATAGTTAGGGTGTCACTGTACAAATTATAAACTTCGCAGAGGTGACAAAAAACGGAGTATGGCTGTGTCGTGGACAAGGCCGTTCGTTTTACTTGATTACGAGTACATAACCAATATTTTCTTTCAGTTTCGTCGGGTTCAGCCAACACCTCCGGGATATACAATGCCTAAGAACAGAAACTTTACCTAATCATCAGGTCCACTAAAATGACGTCATTACTCATTTACTTTCACAAAGTAAAACTATTTCAAGGTCGTGGTGAATACTCCCTCTCAAAACATTTAAATGATTTAAGATAGAAAATTTAATTTTACGACAAATAGAAAATTATAACTGCAACTCATTATGTAATATGATATAGAAATAGATCATAATAAATTATTTTTCATCAAAAAAGTATTTCAATTTTTATGTTTAATTTAAGATATTTTCTGTATTTGTACCATCCACCAGAAATTTTAAATAGTTTTATTATGTCAAAGCAAAACTGTGATGATGTCATAGAAGATGTAGTGATGACGTAAAAGTTTCTGTTCTCGGGCCTTCTACATCTAGGAGGTGTTGGTGGAAAGCGTAACAACTGAAGCTTTGACGTCATCACAGTTTATTTTCAAAAAGCAAAACAATTTAAAATTCTGGAGGATGCTACAAATATTAGAAAATATCTTAAATGAAAGATAGAAATTAAAATACTTTTCTGATACAAAATAATTCATTGTGATTTACTTCTGTATGATATTATACAATTAGTGATGGTCAAAAATTATGATTTGTTGTAAAATTGATTTTCTATCTATCGGATTTTTCATTAAAAAGTTTTACGAGTCAGGAAATTCACCAGAAATTTAAAGTAGATAAAATTAGTGTTGAGAAATATCCGGAAGAAATCGTTAAGAATCGCAGCTGTGCGCTGTTATCTCATTTTATATATTTGTACATATTGCTGTTTTATTTTATACATAGTAAAAAAAAAAAGTTGTTTTTCTTGACGTGACCTTACCTCGTATGCTGGCCCAATTTATTTAATATTCCAACAAAAAAAAAAAGGATTGTAACTGGAAGGTGAAAATACGTCCTCGAAATTCGAGGACAGTCCCCAAATATAATATTTTTTTAATTTTGTCCTCAAGAATACTTTGATTGCTTGGGGACGCGAAAAGTTCTCAAATTTAGATTTGTACTTTTTCCCCTGAAAGTTTCCGTTTAGTTTATTTCTTTCAGAAAAAACTGAAGAAAAAGAAAATAAAGCTACTAAAAGCGCCTTCTACTCAGATAAACAATGAACTTTATCTCTGTAAACGTTGTTGTCATTGTGTGTGTTGCGTGTACAGACATTCAATAAGTATTCGACTATGAGCCAAATTTCCCATTTCAGTTTTGTTAATTATTAATCACTTTTCATGAAGAACCATACTTTAAATATGAAATTGACGTACGAAATTTTTCTTGCACTCGAATACTTTTTTTAGAGGGTGTACAAAGTTTTATGAAAAATTATCACAAAACGAGCCAATGTAAAAAGTAATGTCATCTGAAAATTACAAATACTATGTCAAGAATTAAATTTTGCATAAATTGCAATATTTCAACATTATGTTCCTTTCACCTTTCTGGTTTTAATAAGTACTTATAAATGAATAAAGTACTTCCATTAATTCATTAGAAATAAGAATATAAAATTGACATAGGAAGCTATTTGAGTTCATTTTTAAGTATCAAAATCAGTCAAGATTTATGGGTATACTAGTGTAGATGGTAATATTTGTGTCATCGAATAAGTTCCCAAAAATATTTTCTAGTGTCCTCAAGTTTTCCTTGGATTCGAGGGCAATGCTTGATTTGTCCCCAAAATACTGTTTAGAAATATTGTCGCCTTATCCAACTGAGAAACTGGAAATGTAGCCTTCAATGGTCTAGGTGTTTCAGGAAATAAAATTTTGTCGTGTCATGTTACAATGCTACCCTGGCAGTAAAGATTAAAAGCGTTCAAGTGGGCCGGTTTTATATATAATGGGTATTGTTGAGAGTTGATTGTCACTACACTCCAATTAGAATCACAACTGCATCATGCACAATGAGGGATGTGATGTCTATATTGATGTTTTGAATGTCTTTAAAGAAACATTTAAAAAACATTCTAATATTTTAAGCAATTATATTTTGAAAATATGTTTGTTTAAAATATTGCACTGAAAAACAGCAGACACAGAATGTAAGCCAAGAAAACATGTTTCATTGAAGAATTTTTATTCTTATTTTTTTTTTTTTGCTAAACATCGATATTTTTTCCGCTATCGATGTATGGCCGGTGTATTTCATTGGATTGCTGTCTTGGTAATAGTCTACATGTGAGATTTCGAGTCGTCTGAATGTAGCTAAAATCCCCCAAAACCTGGCAAAAAGTGGATGATGGTTGTGCTCCGTGTAAACCACTTGAGCCTTAACTGCACGCGCTGGTGTATAAAATGCATCATTTGCTGTAAACAAGGTGTAATTGACGTTTGAATTGACATCACAGATGAAATTTAATATGGTCAATGGTTAACACACACATTTTTTTATGTATTACATTGTATTTTGCTTTTATTCAAGCAATAATTATTAAAAGTTATGATTATTAAAACTTTCAGCATAAATATTTGTTTGCTTTTAACGATTTTTTTTTTCTTTTTTTTTTTTTTTTTATTTTTTTTTTTGGTTTACAAAATAAACTACGGGGCACTTGTGTTATGATATTAAGCACATGCAGTTAAAAGTTAACCGCTTATTATGAACAGTAATTTTGTACTTAGAAGTCATCCAGTCTAGCATGCATATCAATGCTTTCGGACATCAATGTTTGCGGTCGATGCCGCATACCTAAACCTATGAGAAATTTGTTATTTTGCTACCTGACTTAGGAGCCAGGTTGCGTTATATCGGTATTCCCATATTCAGAACATCTACGGTCCAAGCGAAATAAGTAATTTTACTTCAAATGAACTATTATTGTTTTGATATTAAATACAATGAACTTGAAAAAAGTGAACAAACATGAATTACAACACTATTAGTGGCGCACACTCAAGGGGATTTAGGTAATCGGAGATTACCAACTTTTTAAAATTATTTTTAAATGGCTCTGGAAACCTATTTACTATAAATATATATAGTACACATATAATGTAATAAAATCTATAAATTACTTCAAACGTTTTTCAATTATAGCTGAAACAAATCTGGGCATATCATTAACCACTTTTTGTAAACAATATATTTTCATGTACTCTTTTCTAATAAAGCAACCGGTTAATTTAAAAATTTCCATCAGACTTCTTTTTTCTAAAGCAAAAATTACTGCTTACGTAAAGTAGTTAATTATTGCCGGAATTGTTTCAGTTGTGTTCAATTCAAAGCATGTATCATCAAAATGCACTTTTAAAACGGTCACTTTCTTCGTTTGATTCTTCTCACCAATAGCTTCGGAAGCTAGCTGCTGCTGCTAACGCATCTTGAGTCATCTCAAAGCAGCGAGACACATGGACTCACAGAGCGTTTCGTCCAATAAGTCGGCACTTCAGAAACTATTGAAGTCTGCTGCGCACGTGTGGTATCTGGCTCCTTCAACATCCAGGGGAAGCTCTGTTCTGTAGATGACCTACTATTGCTAGAATAGTGTTCCGTTGCTGAAAAGGCAAATCAATACGATTCCTTGCGATTTCGAAACTTTCCAGTGTTTCATCACTACTGAAATCTCAATTCTACCGATTAAGATAAATTAGAATTTATTTTTAATTTTATAATTTTGTGTAAATTAAATGATACTTCAGTATAATGTGTTGTGTGTTTATTAGATGTATTATTTCTTTTGTGCTTTATTGGATATTTTATTAAACACAATCTGAATTAAATTTTAGTTTTAAAAGTGTGAAAAAAAAGTAAAATCATACCGTTTAAAAATTTCTATAAGAATACTGCGTCCACTCGGGTAATAGTCGCCCTCGCATAATAGTCCTATCCCCGTTTTGAAGCAGAAAAAAATAGCTTTAGACTTACAGTATCATGTAGTAGATTTTCGCCGCATAATAGTCTCCCCTATACTTTCACCATGAAAAACTACCAAAAAAAAAGGCGAATATTACACGAGTAAGCGCGGTAATTAAAGTGTTCTTCAAAAATCAAAATTCTCTTCAAAATTACTACGAATGCTCCTCAAATGGTTCCACCTATTTGCAGCCATGAAACACGTGTGTATATACGGGTACAGATGTGGAAAGAGAGGTACGAGAGTAGTGAACAATCCAAAAACTGTGCGAGATTACCCTATGCTTGAGATGCCACTGAGCACTACGAATTGTATGAAAATTGAAACAGAAATTAGTATTTCAGTGCAAATGAAAATTCAATAATAATACATGTAATCATATATCATAATAATAGAATGTTATATGATTACATGTGTTCAATATTTGAACTATAATATGCAATCAAGCTGATTTAGGACATTCTATTAGCCAGCTAGTTAGATCTACATAATCGAAGAACTAATAAGGATAATTGTTGGTCAATTCTTTCAACTTTAAATGAACTAGTAATCACAGATATTTTTTTCTTTCAAAATGAATTAAAATGTTTGGGAAGAATTATAAGCCATGAAAATTGCACTGTCTGAAAATCCGAGAGCATAACACAACCAGTTTGTTAACCTTAAGAGGTATATTGTGAATATTGTAATTTTTTAAAAATTGTATTTGACAAATTCTCTTTTCATTTATGTGGCTGTTTGCTTGGCTTAGATAGCAATTCGCGGTATTCGTTAAGTATTTATCTCCAAATTATTTTCGGACTTAAGAATTCTGTGTAGCTACTAACCTTTCCAATTTCTTTGGTAAATTTCCCACCACTAATTTTTACCTATCGACTCACATTCAATAGAAAGCCAAAATGTTGGAACTAAAATAAAGCTGTTTAAAAATGGTGGTGGAAAATCTCCCAAAGAAATCGGGAAGGTTGGCAGCTATGATTCTGTAACATAAAAATGAATTCATGGTATCCTTACTTTCATATTTATTGCAATTGTTAAGAAAACTGCATAAAGAACAACAGAAGCAGGTGCTGGCTGCATATAAATTTGTAATACAAGTTTAATTGTGCACAATATTGAATACCGCACTTTTTTCGGAGGCATTATACTAAAGAGAGATAGCTAAATATAAAAAGATTAACACTTTAGTTAAATAATCGGTAATTGAACGAAGTAGGGTGCAGACATGTCTTGTTTATGCAAATGGCTCCCTACTAACCAATACTTCCCACACCGCAGTAGATCGGACACATAAGAAAAACATTGTTTATCTTGCAATAATCAAGAGAAATAGCTGAAGATAAAAGGAGTATCAGTTAATGAGAGAACGAATGAATGTTATCTTTTACGATAAATGTTCCGACCACTCACTCTTGTTGTGGTTACTTACATTTTGTCTTTACAGTATTTTCTCTGATGGGAAGGGTAAAGTAGAAAAGTGGAGAGAATACATTCTGACAATAAAGTACTCCTGAAATTATCAGATGCAGATAATCTAAAGGTGCTAAATTTAATTGCGAGAATCCTTCTTTATTGCATGTGTTTAGTGAAATTACTTAGTATATCCATTTCATCTTCAAGCAAAAACAATAAACTTAAGATATTTTGTTTGATTATTAGTCCAATTGACATCTCTTTTGTTTAAGAATTGCGATTGCAAATAAAGTCAACTTTTTTTTACATATTACTGAGTAGTTAATGAATGTATAGTGTTTACTTATTTATACCTGACAAGTTTTTCGATTATTTTTAACAATCGCGTTGATAATTGCGTTGTAATAAACAAATGGTCGCAATAAAATATCTATGAAAGAATGTTTTCGTATTTTAATGAGTTGTTTAGTTTTATTCGATAATTCATGCTGGAACAACTTTTACTGAAATACTATACTGAACGTTTAATTAGGCTAGTTCTACGTTTCCAAATAAATAACTGAGTACATCACAAGTTTCTATTAAATAGTATTTTTTACTCCAATAAAACTCCCCATTTCTTTCAACATATACATGAAATAATGTGCATAAGAATTAGACAGAAATAAGAGAAAGCCTTTGAAAGTTTATGAAGAAAATAAATATTTTGAAAAGAAATAATATTTCTTTATAGCTCCGTTCATATCCAAATTATTACAAATGATGCCTAAAATAAAAATGAAACTGGACACACACACGCACACACACACACACACACACACACACATATATATATATATCATTTTAATTTGACATGTGAGTGAAAAAAAATCTCAAAATAACGAGGTTTTTTTTTTTTTTTTTGAGGATTTAGGAAAGCATTCTGTTTCTATCAGAAATTCTTTTTTCTATCCTAGACATTTTCTGTAAAAGTTTCATTATTGTTTCGCTTTTTCTCTCATTGGTGGTGTTCAAGCTTACAACATTAAATATTTCGTGTCAAAAACGTGGCCTTCAATTCTTTCCTTAATATTGTCTCCCTTTGTGATTCTCATCTTTTTATAGTTTCTCATTTATTTCTTTTTATTGTTATTAAATTACCCTACGGGGTAATTACTTATTATTGCGATACAGATAATCTCAAGTGATCATTAGCTAAGCTCATGTGAAGAATTAATTGACATACAGGGGCGGCCTTAGGGTACGTGGAGCCCCCAGCAAACGTAAAAAACACACACCCTTTTATACTTTTTTCAAGCTTTTGAGATCAAAATGACGCCCTTTCGAAATCGGCGCCTTAATGCGATGCTTATCTTCACGCTTTATTCTAAGGAGCGAAAATAGCGATCAAAGACGGAGTGAAATGAAAAATTATCGGTTTCGACCTTTTTACATCGAAGCCCACAGTATTAACGAAAAAAAATTTTTAAGTACTATTTTTCCCAGAAATCCACGCTTCCTCTGTACCAAAATACTGATAACGTTCTTCCCTAATATTTCGCTCCGCTCTGTGATCGAAAAACGCTCCTAAAGGAGAGGTGCACTTTCAAGTACGAAAAGGATCGAAAATTCACTCCGACTGATCGAATTTCGCTCGTTTGAATTTAGCGTGTTGCTTACCGTGTCGGGCCGCCTCTTTTGACATAGTCCGATCACAAACAGTGTGGAAGCTCTCCCGATTACGGATAGAACAGAAAATCTCTGAATACTTCAGTATCGCTCTGTGAAGATGAAGTTTGGTTATGCTATTTTATAATTATTAAACTGCGTTCTGAAGGATTAATCCTGTTTCTATACACTTAGTTGCAGCATAAGATAAGGACATTAGAATACTTCAAACGGTTTTATTTAAAAGAAACTGTTGAAGCATAAACTTATTACAACGGCTGTTTGTGGCTCAGTGAAATAAAAATACATCCTATAAGGACGATGAAAATAAGATGGAATGATTTGAAAACTACGCCAGCACAGAATTACGCACTGACGAGGACAAAAACTTGGCTGAGATAATAAAAGCGCCAATGCAAGAGCAACCCTAAAACTTAATCCAAAAAAAAATAAAATAACGGAATCCCGAGGAAATAATTTTAAAGTGTCGCAGGGCAGCAAAAAATAAATAAATAAAATAACTCGCCAACACGATGCTAAAGAGGAAAAATGAAAAACCCGTTACGATATCAAACCGATGTAATGTAATCTATTTTTAGCTAAGATGGCGCACGCGTTCTCATGAGGAGAAATAAACAATGAAGAACAATGCATACGGGGAAAAAGCGAATGTACAGATTTAAAAGCCGAAGTGAGAAAAATGAAAAAAAAAATAATAATCCTGAAAACATGATCCTGAATAGATTAAATTTAAGAAACACAAAGTATATGATTATTAAAATTAGATATGTGATCTACATCACATATATACTCCCCTCATCCAGGAAAAAAATTAAAAGAATTGTTTTTTTTTATTAGTTAAAAATGAATATCTTAAATAAAAAATAAATTAAATGCTCTGGTTGACTAGCTTGAACAATTAAAAAAAACATAAACATATACAAAATTAAACTGAAAAATTACCGATGACCACAACCTAAAAATGTTTACAGAGAAAAATATCTCATGACTCAAATAAAAATAATGAGTGCTAGCAATAAAATTAAATGTCGAAAAAATCAAAAAGGAGCATTTAGCTTACAATACTAATAAAAGGAATTTCCGAACCCCCTTTTCTTATAAATAAGGGGCATTTCAGCGCACAATTTTCTCTTTAATTGAGCATTTCAAGCTCATGTGCACCGCTAAAAATTACAGCGAGTACTCAAAATTATTACTATAAACCAGCACTGATGAATAGTTTGCATGTATAACGATAAGGCCTTAAAGTATCAGAATTATACATCAAAAATACTTCACTAATTTGACAAAATGAAACAATATATTCAAATTATAATAATGTGATACTCAAAAAAAAAAATTTTTTTTTTGTTTCTTGGTAATTTTTCACACAGTTATGTAGTATCACAATTATAATACCTAAAGAGTCTCATCTTGCCATACAAATATGTATACATATAAATCGTGAGAAAGGTAACACATATTCACAATAGCAGATAAACACATAATTACACAAAAGTGAATTCCAAGAACTAACCAATGATATGATATTTTTTAAAGATATCAAATTTCAATGTATATAAAGATCAATAAAAAATGTGTAAAAAATGGTCTCAGATAAAGGTAAAAGTGGTATTGGACATTAAACCATGCTTTTTTTTATTTATTTAAGTTAGAGGTAATACTAAGTCATTCTATATTTTATTATCATTTTATTAATTTATTAGTTGCAATTATTCATTGTAAAAGTCATCACTACTGCTAAGTGTTAAGCTTTAAAAACGTTAATGGAGAAATGATATATTGATGGTCATAGCACCAGTACCATATATTCATGTAGCCCCTGCTGGACCAGCCAGACAGCACACAAAAACAATCATACCGCCAAGCTTCTGGGCGCCTCACAAACAAAGAAAAGGGCATTCAACGCATGCACCCAACGGTATATCACTGAGTGTCAAATAAATGAGTTATTAACTATGAGAAGGTAATAGAAAATTTACCTAAAATGAGAACAGTTAATTTTGCAAGTCTTGAAAATCTAGGTTTAAGCTTGTTACGAAATTTAAGCAAGTATAATCTTAATTATAGCTTAAAAATAAAATTGATGGCAATTGTGGTTATACTGTAGAAAAATAAACTAGATTAATCTTTTTTTAGAAGTTCAAGAGAAGAAATGTTGTGTCACGTCACCACATTAAAATTTTCGAAAGTGACAAAATTGGGAAAGAATAAAAGACAAAAGTACAAAAAAAAAAAGAAAAATCACTAAAAATCCCAATGCAAAACAACACAATATTACTGATACTTTGATATATATATATCATAAAACTTTCACTTATTAAAAGTCTTAAGTGTTAATGTGATTAATGCATAAATTTTATTAAGAAATGACTTAATAACAATAGCTCATAAAAATCACTACGAATAAACAAAAATAAATCAAATAATCAGTTAACTGTAAGCGATCAGAAAATATCAAGTGTCAAAAGGTTGAGAATCATAACCAAGTGTCAGCAAAGTAAATGAAAAACAACATGAAAAATGCAAGTAAATGTGAAAAATCGATGTAAATGTGGACAAACACATACTTCAAAGTTCTGGGACGCAATTCATTTATGAATTTTACTTGAAGTACAAGAAACAATGTTCCATATTGCGTATTTATGAAAAGGAAAAAGAACGAAATAAAATGAATACCACTGTACCCTTGCAAAGGATATATGTATTAAACAGAGGCACATCGATGGCAGAAAAAAAACAACAAACAATTACAGTGTATCTAAAAAAATGTAAAAATGTGGGAATTGTACAACTTATGTTAAACATGTGAAAATTACATTATTAAAAAAGCTAAAAAAATGGAGTGAAACACAAAAATAAAAAAAAAATGTATCCTTTAAAACCAAGTGTTCAAAACAAATAATGTGTAAAAAAAAATCAGTCAGCATGCTGCCTGTAAATTGTAGCATGTTCAATAAAAATTGTGTAAGAATATATGACAAAAATAGAAAAATATATTTTGAGGGAAAAAGAAAAAACTAAAAGGACATGTATATTGCGCCATGGACATAAAAGTATGCAAAAATGCAGACTGTAAAAAGTGAATACCTCAGAAAGGCATTGCAATGGACTTTAAATATGCAAAAATCAGGAAAGAAAGACAAATGTGATTGGAGGCTTTATCCAGGTTATCAAATTACAATAAGGAGTAAGTGAAATAAAACAAGGTGTGTCTACCTCAGAGAGGCTGTACAATAAACATAAAATGTAAAATGCAGTGCGAGAAAAAGTTCAAATATTATTTAAAGATCACTAGGGGGAATATGTAAGCAAATAGAAAATTAAACAAATAAAAAGGTATGTACACAAAACATATAAAGCAATTAGTAAAATTGATATTCATCTTAAAATAAATTCAATATATTCATGTTAGTGTAGTTCTTTAAAAAAATGTGGAAAATCTGGTCGACAAAAAATTCGTAAAAATCAAAGCACCAGGAGAAGTTCTGAAGAGAGCATAATTATTAAAATCAAAAATATTAATAGAGCACATTATAAGTTTGCAAAAATACGAAATTTTTGGCATAATATTTTACAAAAATGAATAGGCAGTCGAAAGTAACACCATGTACATAAATGTCAAATAACGCTACAATTACTCTATTTAATACTTAAGAAATATGCACATTATATATAAAGTACTTAACTTTCATAATTTTAGTATCAATGTATATACCATAATAATAAGGTTATTAATTATTAAAAATTGTTAGGAAACCATAAAATTATGTAGAATTGCTTTACACATTATGCATAAATACGCATAAATAAAACAGTGAAATGCTCTTTTTTAAACCAAAATAACACCATTAAAACTATAAAAATGAAAATATTTGTTGAAAAAAATGAATTAATCAGGGCTCCTTAAGAGCTCTATTATTACAATTTTGTGAAGTCTCAACAAAAACACTTTTACCTTTAAATGAAATGTTGATCTTTAATCAAAAATAAAGAAAACAATATTAGATTGTTAAAATAGCTATCCCTGATGTTAAATCAACACACATGCTTCTATTTCTATTTTTGTGTCACATTTTACGCAGATGACCAATGTCCGATCAGCTAAACTCCTTCATTTGCAGTGACACACAAGAAGGTGAAGGTGAAGTATGAGCGAGCAGAACACTGAGAAACAAAACAAAACGCCAAGCAGAGAGGTGTGGGATGACACTCTTTCTCTCACGTTCATTCCAGTGCACGGAGACACGCTCAGTATCCGTAGAAAATAACATGACATAGTAAGACACATGCCGGGGCGAACTAATAGTTTTTAAAGTACCGAGTTCGGCCACCGCCTTCTACGAACACTGCCTGTCAGATTGGGAAGAATTCAATGGGAGAGGTGAACCGCTAGGTGGCGCCACTTACGTACCGTATTTATCCAAGGTATAAATTAATATTTTTTTATTACAAGAACTCTTAACAAACATTCGTGTTGGAATGTAAAATTAATAAAAACTTAGTATAATAAAACATACATATATTAACACTTTTCAAATGAAGATCCGGATCTACTAAATTTAGAATTCGTGATAAGGGTGCATGAAAAAATTAAAATGATGCTTCCCTTTTAAACAAAATATATTGGAAATGCTAATGCCCATATTTTTATGGTAAGCGTATAAAATAACCTGATGTATTCAAAGTCACCTGTTAATTTATAATGAGTTTTAGGTAAATTTAATAGCTTTTTGAAAACAAACTATTTTCAAAATAGAGTGATTAGTTTTTTTTAGATTATTTTTTAAGCGATCTAGAAGAGGAAAACATATGAAACATCTATAAATGGTATTTATTAACAATGTATGTTATACAAAGTTTTCAGCAATTTTACATTCCGACACCAGTATTTGTTAAGAGTTCTTGTACTAAAAATATTAATCTTGGATACCTACACTACGCAAATGACTCAGCTCTCCCATTAAATTCATCCCAATCTGACAAGCAGTAATTCTAGAAGGCGGTGGTTCGGCTTCCGTCAAAACAGTCTCCCAAGCTAAGAATACGGGGCAGTAATATATCCGGCGCCATACGTTTCATTCTCACCCCTAGGAGACGAAAATCGACGAAGTGTTGAAAAAAACTGCACAATTCCATAAAAGTGACGCACAATTGGGATTCGGGATATGAGTCATTCGAAACCCATAGGCAGCCGTGACCTACGTTACGGCAAGCGAAGATGAAGCACAGCGAGCTGAGGCAACGCCTCCTAGATACAGAAAGCCTTACAACACCTACATCATCACGCTTTGACGTGATCACTACGCCTTCAATGGTGATGTCATCACAGATTTAAATTAATAAAATATAACTATTTAAAATTTCTAGTAAATGCTGCAACCATTACATATCTTAAACATTATCATTAGGGAATCTTTCTCATACTATATTATTTATTATGATTTATTTCCTTATCATATTATCTAATCAATTCTGGTGAAAAACTGACATTTGTCGTAAATTTATATTTATATGGCAAATAATTAAATATTGTTCATAGATAAAAACATCAGAAAATTTTTAATAGTTTTATTTGATGAAAATTGAACTTTGATTGCAGGCCCTGCTGATGATGATAGAGCTTAATGACATAAAAGTTGTAAGGCTTTGTATACGTGGGGGGCATTGACAGAGGACCATAGCGTTATCCACCAGTAGTAAGTCCAAGAAAACGTGTCATACTAGCTTGAACGTATGGAACATCGCTGAACTTAAATGCCTGACCAAGAAAAATTGCAGAGCGTGGAAACGTAATTACAAGCTGGATCTTCCCTGGCCTTTACTGGCTTGGGATGGCCAAGATGATTCCACAGATCATTTGCCAAGCCACCACCGGAAAAATGAAACTTAAGTGCCTGGATAGGCAGCATTTAATGCGTAGATGTAGTTTGGTTAGGCTATTTTATAATTATTAAACTGCGTTAGACAGAAAAATAATTCCAATAGATTAAATTTATGAAACACAAAGTAAATGATTATTAAAATTAGATATCTGATCACACACTTATTTGTTAATTTACTAAAAAATGAATACAAATAAGGATATATTGAGTAAGAACGATAAAATCCTACAGAACAGCATAAATTGTACTGCAATATCTAAATTTAATCATGAGATGCAAGTGCGGAATATTTGAAAAAATACAAAATCAAACTTTCGTCAAAACATTTAATTTCTGATTCTGGAAACACTCTGGCTGACGAGATATAACGGCTGCGGTGAAGACAAATAACATCACATGCACGTAAAAATTTTTCGGTTCTTTCATATCTCCAGGAGGAGTCCTGGCGGTTACCTGAAACCTAAACACGACATCTCAGAAGGAATAACGTCCTTTCGCTTGAACTGTGGTTGACGAGAAAGACAGGCTGTTGTGCTGACATTTTGGTGACCAAATTGGTGATATATTCGTTAACTTTTGATGAGAGAATTTTAAATAAGTGTGTTAAATATATATCACTTATAAACCTTTTTTGTTCCGTGACCTAATTTACAAAAGTATGGTGTTGAAATGTGGGGAGGGAAGAAAGAGTTATTTGTTGAATAGCGTGAAATCATACTTGGATCACGTAATGAAAGAAAGTATCACTATAGATTTTCAAAACGTAGGGGAAAATATGCGGAAATGGGAAATTTTGCGGGGAAAACCTGGAGATCATTGCAAGCGGGTAATAACGCATAGGAAAACATACAATGCTTCCATTCTAAAGTTTCAGTATTTATTTTAAGGTAATTCAAACAATTTTTAGGAATTTAAACCTAAAGCCAAACGAGACTTTTAGGTTGTGCTCCATTTTGTTGAAAGGCGTAAATGATAAGAAAAAAAGTTTGTGCTTTGCTCTGTGCTTTAATGAATTAATTATATTAATAGTTAATAATACACATATTAGTAAATCTTATGATATAAGAAATAAAAATAATAGAATGTGAATACACACGTATGTACGCGCGAGTTTAAATATATATCAAATGCATATTCATTGATTCTTTAAATGCAATATTTTGTATATAATTGTTTTTTAAATTGGACAAAATTGAAAGCATTGTACTGTTGAACGTAATTTTTGCTATAGAAATATGTACATTAAGTAAATAAAATAATCATTAATTTATCTCCTGTACTTTCTCAATTACTTATTTATTTATTTTTCAAAAGAAAATAATAGCATTTCCTAAATTCATTTTGTTCTTCTTTTGAGTTTTTTTGTCTTGAACTTCAACGATTTGAATTGAAAGATTTATTGGAGAAGTTAATTAAAATACATTTTTAAAAAATCAAGCACTCTACGAATGTCTTTCTTTATTCACGTTCCGTATGAATATTTTTTTCGGTTTTACTGAAAATTAATTCAAGGGTTTTCAAAGAAATGCACATAAATCTTTTTTCAATTGAACAATAGTTTAAGAATGTTTAAGAATGTTGATGTTTTGTAGGATACGTTTACATATAAAAATAATTTTTTTATTTTGGCTGTTGACTGGTGTTATTTAACGAAATACAACCTGAAGAAGTACTTTTCCAATTTCTCTGGAATCCTCTAAAAAAGATACAAAATGGAATGAGTTTGAATAACAAAAATGTATTCAACATACAAATAATTTTTAGATCACAATAAGAAATTAAATGACAGAAATTCAGAGAAGGTCTAAATTGTAGATCACCGTACATTTTTTTATTTGAAATCTAATGGATTTGTCTGGGCATCTATAAGTCAGTTAGGGCATATTCGTTTTATATAGAGATGTAATGTAATTGAGTTCACGCATTTGTGAAAGCTTTGTTAGGGTTTATCAGTGCTGGGTCAATCAGATATTTTTTAAAAAGGAATTGCGTCATTTCGTTTTTTTTTTTAATCATGGATTTTCTATTTTAACCGATTTATAAATTAGTCAGTCCAAGGTACATTATAAGAAACGAAAAGTTCACGCAATACATAGTACTATTACATCTCACTTGTGCCTCCGAACTTCTTTTCTCTTACGTTAGCCTAGCTACCAACTGTTGATTTTATCAAGAGAAATATTACTGCTAACCTACACTGAACTTTGATGATTAATTTAGCACCCCAGCGATAGCTTTATCTCAAGTTGGCAGCAATTAATTATGTGGCACTATCTTGAGGTACATATTTACACTACCCAATTTCGTGTTCGGTAAATAACTATTAATTTAATTTTATTATTTTATTTAATTAAAATAAAATTGTGGTGAATAATCTTCCGAAAAAAGCCTGGAAGTTGGCAGCCATCCATTGGCATAAAAGTTAGAGAATATTTTGGACACGTTCAAAAAGAAAAATTCTTAGAACTTAACCCTTTCATTCTTTCTTTTAAATGGCAGCAAGCTGACATAGCACAAGGCTGCATTTCTGCCACTTTTTGCAAAGTTCCAAAATGATCTAGAACATATCTAATTTTTGCAAACAGTATTTTTGAATAAAAATATTACACACGAATGCGCTTAAGCTAATCTCGCCAAAATTACCCAAATTTAAAAATTGTTAAAGAGTATACAGTTTTAAAAAAGTGGCTTATTGTAAACTGGAACTGTTGGCGATTTTGCCTTTTGTTACGTTCACTGGCATTAAGAAGTCACAAAATGATCTTTTATGTAGTATAAATTCTGTAAAACTAAAAGTTTTGTTCTGTGTGGGGAAAAACTTAAATCATTTCCAACTTATTTTTCCAAAGGATATTGCATATGAGAAGTATTAATTCAAGGGATCGACCGATAATATCGGCGCCGATACCTCCAATGTTTTTAGGTATCGGTATTGGTTCTTTTGATTCTAAAAGTATCGGGAAAGTATCGGTTTCTGTTGCTTTAATCCATTTTCACCGATACTTCGCTTTTCAGAAGAAACCACTCAGTCGCAACACCATTCTAGAATTTTTATTTTGGTAATGAGATGAGAGGCGTCGTTTCATTGGCACATTTGTTTGTGCGAGTGTTTTCGAACTGTTTTTTTTTTTTTTAAATTCTAACCATCGCTAAATGGATGTCTTATCACCAAGTGTGGTCGAAATTATGGACGAAGAATCGTTAGATGACAGTTTAACGGGACAATCGTCTATTTTTCTAAATTATTTTGAATTGCTGCCCAACACTAAATATGCTATCTGCAAGGATTGCAAAACACAAATGTCGAGAGGTAGGCTATAATTTTACTTCAGTTTTATAAACGTATATTTTCTCACTGTTTTGACTCGAAAAAGAGATCATTCATAATTCATATATTTATATCCACAATTGAATCTGCCTATAACGAACTCGCTCTGTTCCAGTTAAAAAATTCGCTATAGATAAAATTTTGTTGTACAGAGATTAGAGATTTTTGCAGTTATTTTAGCAAATATTACAAACTTTTTAGTTAATTCGATGTTTAAAAGTATTAAATTGACTTTCAAATAAAAATAAATAGGTATTTATTATAAATTTGTTAAACTTTACGGTTTCTTACTTTTCATTATATAAATGAAATGTTCAAAAGTAAAGACAATCCACGAATTTAAAGAATAAAATATGTAATGCACTTACGTTTATTTTACTTCAAAATTTCGTTTTTTTACATTGTTTTGCATTCTGTGATTTTAAATTTTAATAAAAATATTCACATTTTAAAATTCCTCTGAAAATAGAGTGAGGCACATTTTATTCCATTTGGAAACCTCTTTTTAATGGTTTTGAACGGTTGAAGCATTAAAGTTTGATGTGGTTTTGGTGGTGAAGCACAGGACCTTATTATTAGATGGGCAAATCGGGACTTTGCCCAGGGCCCCCAACTTGAAAGGCCCCCAATTTTAAATGTTTTTTCTGAAAAATTCTTTTTTATATCAAAATTTTATGAAAAATATTACAAATTTCATTGTTTAGGGACCCCCAAATCTATCAATGCCCGTTGCCTCAGTTGGTCATAATCGGGCGCTGATGAAGTGTCTTCATTATCGGAGTCAGTATCACTTTCCTGGCCTCCATTTTTTATCATCTGTTACTCTTCCACTAAGTGGTCTGTTCAAAAATTAAAATTTTCTTCAAAACTAATCAAAAAAAAAAAGTCAAAGGTAAATCAGAAATATTCGCTATGGGAAGATAAGCTCTTCGTTATATGCAGAGTGTTTATAGTGTTATTTAAGCCTTAAAGTTACGTTTCCATGAAAAATTTCGTTATAGGGAATAATTCTTTGTAAGGAGACTTCGTTATAGGGATTTTCTGCTGTATATATAGGCTTTTGATATCGTTGGAGAATGTCTAGCTCTTGATATAGATTTCACGCTTAAGACACATGCTTTACATTTTTATTTAAAAAAATTGGCGCAAGGACATCTGTATTCGGCTTGGGTATGATATAGATATCAAAATTGATGGGGGAGACGGTCCCTGACATCGTTTGATATTTCAGGGGATAACGACCTTAAAGTGTTAAAGCAGGTATGGGCTTCACCTTTGAAAAGTTGTGGGCCAAACTTTAGGATATTAGCGAAGTCGCGGACCAAACTTGCGGATTTTAGCGAAGTGGCGGGCCATATTCTGGTTGCAAATCTTCCTTCGTTAAAATTTAGTAGTGCTGATATATATTTTGATTTATTTTTGATTATGATTAAATATTATACTAAACATTTGTTTAGAAATTGTGATTGCAGCTCTAATATATATATTTATACAATTTTTACAGTTGATTTACTTAAACAATGATCAATCAGGTAAAATGATGATAAGCAGCCAGAATTCAAATTTTGATTTTACGCATAATACACAAAGGATAATTGGAACGTCCAGCCAGTAGACGTTATTTGTAAACGTACGGTTCCACAAAGACTGCCACGAAGATAATGACCCTACATTTTACGGCATCCTCTGTGTTTCATAATTACCTGGATATAATAAATAACCAGGTTTCAAGAATCATATTAAATAATATCCGAAACCGGAACTTGCTGAAAATTTAAAAGTTCATTTTAAATTAAACTATAGAAATTTTCTGGTGGTTGACAGAAGCACAATCATTGTACCTTACATAATAAAAGTCTAACTCATTTCAAATAGTACTAAAATAGTATTTTTAAAATAGATATGTAATAATAAATTAGGTGTCAAGTACATTTAAACGACATATTGTGTGACGTAAGCTATCTTTACCTTGCAAACATGAAAAAAAAGAAACTGGATTTAGAATGCTAAACGTGTGAAATTTAGCAGTTTAGAAGTTAGTTGTTTAGAAAAACAAAAAATAACCCATTATACAGAGAACTATCTAGGGATTGTGTCAAAACCTGTTTCTATGATAAATTTTCGAAACTGCCTCACGATAGGCTTCATTTCGTCAATCAGAAATTTCTTGTATTGATTCAGATTCTTGCATCATCATACAACACGCAAAAAAAGAAAAATAATTCCAGCTACTCTCCTAATGTTGTCTTCTGTATTTAAATGAATAACATGTTTCTATGAAACTCCTCCGGTGGTAAAATTTGTTTTCTTTTTTATGATTAATTCAAACAAAGCAACACACTTAAGCTTCGAAGCTTCGGATTAGAAATTGTTCATAAGCAATGCATAAGACATCATGAATCGTTCTTGATAAACATGTAATAAAGCTCCAGTTTAATGGGATAATTGAAATAACCCGACTATACGAATTCGATTTTACATGTGACTTATATGACATTAAAATTTCATTCATGAGGTAGAATTAATTAGATTTTTCAGAACATATCAAGACCAGTGTCTCGTCAGTACTTTTCCTAACATGATAATTAAGTTAATGTATTGTATACTCAGAATCGACGCTCCTAAATCAGAGGCTCATTACGCTCAAGTTTCAATACGAGTTCATTTCCAACATTAGACACATTACTAATGCGCATGAGATGTATTTTTGAATAAGGAATTTAGAGGATTGTAGGATTGGATACAGAGATATGCAAATGAAAGAAACAATTGATGCTTAATATTAATAAAAGTAATAAAATTGATGCTTACAGAAATTTTTTAATAGAGGGTTAGACAACTCAGCATGACAACGTAACTGCCAACTTCTTTGTTTTTTTTTTTGAGGGGGGGTGTGAAGATAGGGATCATTTATTTATATCCTGTCTACTAATCCACAACTTTATAAATCAAAATTTTCAATATAAAATGAAACTGTTTGAAAATTGTGGTCGGTAATCCCCCGAAGAGGAAAATAAAAGTTTATGAGCTGCGACATTTTGGTCACACAATTTTGCCCTCAAAGGGCCATGTGACCAAGGAGGTGTGGCAGGGGCGTAGCCAGAAATTTTTCATGGGGGGGGTTACGACTACTACAACTCATATATATGTATACGTGTGTGTGATAATTTAGTGAAGAATTTTGTATGGAAAAACTTTCTCATGGGGGGGTTATGACCCCCTAACCCCCCCCCTTGGGTACGCCCCTGAGTGTGGCCCTCTTAGTCCGATATAGCCCCGGTAAGATAGCCCCACGCCCTGGGTCACATGGCTCTTTGTGGAAAAAGGGTGTGACCAAAATGTCACCCGCGCAGCCTGTCTTTCTTGTCAGCCACAAAGATATAGAACGTTGTGGATGCAATTACAACGAGCGCTAGAACAAAATATTTAACAAAATTAAGAATTTTTTAAAATAAAATTTCTATTCTAATGATCTGCACTCAGCATAATTATTGTATCTCAAAAGAAGTAATGAAGAACTTCAATATTTGCCACCAATTTCCATGTTTTATTCTAGTGGGATTTTTTAGCGATTTACACATGCACATAACCGATAATCATTTGTCTTCTTCGTTTTCATTAAAACAGTTCTCCATATAAACATTCATATGCACATTGGTTGAAGCAGATTGGCGTTTTAAACATCCTGAAATATTTCACCACGTTACGGAGGCAAATATCCTTAAGTTAAACTTAAATTCAAGGGAGCATGTAAACGAAAATGAGTATGATTTTCAGAGGCTATTTCAAACTCACTGAAATTTCAAAATTGCGAATCATTATGTTTGAATGCAAAACTTTGACGGTGAGAATGTTTTTAATTTTTCTGCCAAATAATAACAATACTAATAATAAAATTGTGAAGTAAAAAATTGTTATCAGATTGTTTGAAGTTTTCCTCCAAATCTTCTTGAAAAACTAACTTCTAACTCTATAGATAACTGTTGAGTGGTTAATCACTGATCTTCTTCCACAAGCTCTCGCAGGTTGGCCTCATCAACACCAATAGACCAGCCAGAGCTCTCTGCTTCTTGAATATCATAGTCCTTGTTTTTGAACTTTCGGTACCGAACCTGCACAGTGTCACATGATACTACAATAGTACTTAAAGCTGTTCATATAATTCGTTGATATTCTGTAGCTGACTTTTTGCAACAGAACTGGAAGTAAATGATGGTTCTAATCCAATAGAGTGATAGTTTCATTTGAGACACCTTGTACTTAATGATAACTATATTTTTTACAGATTTCACAACACAGTGTTAATAAGTAAGTATCTTTCTTTCAAATACCAAAAATCGTTTGACAAAATATGAGTAAATATGCTGACGATGGTGCGGTGGCAAGAAACTTTCGTTACAGTATAATATAAATCAGAGGAAGCGTCCGTTTTCAATTGTTTAGAGTAGGGCAGATTTTCTCTTTACTTTATTAAAACAATACGGTAAATTTCAAGCGTACCAATCGTATCGGATTTTATAACGTTCTATTAGGATAACTCCTGTCCTTTTTTAACCTACCCGACGCTTTAGACCAGGTATGGGCAACCTTTGAAAAGTTGTGGGCCAAAATTTAGGATGTTAGTGAAGTTGCGGGCCAAACTTCAGGATATTAGCGAAATCACGGACCATACAAATGGAAATTATATGGAATTTTGAATATTTAATTTGGGTTTTATACGGGGTTTTCATATCTTCTACGGGCCGGATCAAAAGCCGTAGAGGGCCACATCGGGCCCGCGGTTGCTCATATGTGCTTTAGACCAACACTTCCCAGATATAGAAATCCTTCCAACTTTTACGTTATCAATCTTTACGTTTTCATTTGGTCTACTGACTGACTGACTGACTGATAGAGGGAAATTACGGGAGCACCTACGCGAAGCGCTTATCTCCAATGCGTAATGTGAGCGTTGTCATTTGGTATCGTGTAGTAGAAGGCCCGTTAGTTTGGGCAAAAAGACCATTCAAGTCAGTTAAGTGAAGGAAAAAGAGTGCATGCAAAGATGAAAGGTGGGGGTTGTCAGATATGGGTGTCGACCCTTTCCTCACCCCCAGAAGCGAACTTCAACGGAAGGGTTGCTCGACTATCTGACAAAGTTGGTTAGGGTCCAGAGTAGTCCTGGGCCGTTTCTTGTGAGTAGGGTCAGTGTGGTCATAGTCCGGGTTTTCTGCCAGGATCTCGTCTGGCAGTTTGTGGAAGTTGCTGTAAAAGTTGGACTCGATAGCAAAGAGATGTTCTTGCATTGATAAAATGTCGTTTGGTACGTGTGTAAAAGTTTTATTTTGGTAGAATAAAACTATTAAAGTTTCTGGTGAATTTACCCATGAATAGCCATATTTTAATCATTTGAGATAAAATGTATAATTTTACGACAAATGGCAGTTTTAATCACAGTTAATGGCAGTCGTGCATAATTAGATAATACGATGAGGAAATATATAGTACTGAATAACTTGTTTCGCTCCTCACAACCTTGCATCTGTTAACACTTCTAAAAGAGAAGAGAAAATTCATCCTGCAATAAAAGCACCGATCGGAAGACTTTGATAGTTAGAATTCTGTTAGACAAGAAATATCTCGTGAGTTAAAGATCATTCCTGGGAAGCCAGTTACCAGTCAACTCAGGTTTTTCCTCACAGTACTGAAACTGAAGACACCAATTAGGATGAAAAGTCTTAAGTAGAGAAGATGAAATGTCACATTCTTCTAATCTCTAACTATTCATCTAATGGAAAATCTAACATATTCGAAACGAATAGGGCTCCCGAGACAATAATCCAACAGTCTTTGAGAAATTCTGTGTAGAGGAAGATGAGCTGAAAACTAGTAATATAGCGAAGGGAATGTCTCCTAGATAAAGAAACCTACAGAATTGAAGCTTTCACCTCATCACTAAGCTTCCGATAAGCGTCAGGTCGACCATGCATTGCACAAGGCAAATTTCTAGTAAATTTACTCGTGCATAACACCATTTTAATGATTTGAAATAGAAAATTTAATTTTACGACAAAAAGCAAGTTTTTAACTGCAACTAATGATGTAATGTAATAAGGATTTTTTTTTTTTTTTTTTTTTCTAACGGGCGGGTACTTTGCCGATTAGGCATTTTCCCAGACAACGGCCGAAGGTGTTGGCCACTTTATTATGGGGGCACCTAGTAGGTGGGCCAACGTCGCCCCCTATGAAGGTGCGGGCATGACAACCACGCCCAGTCTGGGATCGAACCCCGGCCGGGGTGAGATCATCCCGAAACCGGAGTACGGTGCTTTACCCACCAAACAACTCGGTCGGCTGTAATAAAGAAATAGATCATAATGAATAGTTTTGTATCACAAAAGTATTTTTTACGCACCACTATTTTTTATTATGTAGTTAGGAGTTACCATAAATACAATTTTTAATTGATATGACACTCATTAAATATTGTGGTAGGTAATACTTCAAAAAATCTGTAAAAGTTAGTTACAGTGGAGGAATGTAGAAAAAATGTGTAGTGATACACGCGCGATGGGAGGGTACTTGACTGGGTGCAGTCAACACCTCTTACATATAAAGAGCCCAACTAAAACTTTGACGTCATCACTAAGCCTTCTAACAGTGATGTTATCAGAGTTTAATTTTCACAAGGTAAAACTTTAAAATTTCTGGTAAATCTTACAAATATTGGAAAATATCTTAAATAAAAAATTAATATTAAAAGAACTTTCTCATACAAAATTATTCACTGGGATCTATTTCCTTATCATATTATCTAATTAATCATGGTTAAAAACGTGATTCGAATCTTGAATCAATAAAACAACTAAAGAAATTTTCCCTTTCTCTGCGCCGAAAACCGTACTATTTAAACACCCTTCACCCATTCATCGGGTTTCTTCTCCGCTGAATTCTCGGGCAGCTAGCATCTCTCTCTTCTTGCTCGAGTAATACTAGTGTTTAAACTGCCCGAAATGAAAATACAGGGGAGCTTCGTATGACCACCTGGGCCTGTAAGATTACAAGGTTAAGTTTGGTGTCAAAGTATTCGAAATTTTATGTATCGATAGGGGTGTTTGTCTAGGGGGGGGGATCGAGAATCAATAAAAACGCGCTCCGATGGATAGTTTCAGAGATATACGTTAATTAATTATGGTAATTAGACTAATTAACCATGATTGAGGCTTAAAAGGACTGCAAACATGTAGAAATTGGCTCAGCGATGGTTTCCAGACTTTGGAGATGCCGCCGGAGGAGGCTAGTGTTTAAAATGCCCAAATTGAAAATATAGGGGAGCTTCGTATGACCCCCTGGGCCTGTAAGATTAAAAGGTTAAGTTTGGTGTCAAAGCATTCGAAATTTTAAGTATTGGTGGGGTGTTGAGTCTTGGGGGTCGAGAATCAATAAAAACGCGCTCCGGTGGATAGTTTCCGAGATATACGTTAATTAATTATGGTAATTAGACTAATAAACCATGGAGCTGTTTTTTCCGCGATCCGGCATCGACATCAACGGAGAGAAAGCAGTAGCAAAAGCATCACAAGCTGGTATTGATCTCAGGATTTTCTTATCGCCGGCCTCAGAGGCGTAGCGAAGGGGGGGGTTAGGGGGGGTCATAACCCCCCTGAGGATTTTTTGCCTTACAAAATGTATATTCTTCACTACATTATCACACACGTATACATATGTATGATTTGCAGTATTCATAACCCCCCCCATGAAAAATTTCTGGCTACGCCCCTGGCCGGCCTGTATTTTTGACCTTTATCGAATTCGAGATTTCACTGAAATGAAAATGGGAATATCGGATATTTGATGTTGAAATAAAACCGATATATCGATATTTATCGATTTTTGGCCCAGTACTACTGAGGGGCTGCTGCCCCCCCCAAAAAAAATGGGATCCTTTACTTAGCTTACAATTGAACTTTATCTTTAAATTTGATACCCAGCCCACCCCGAAATAAAATCCTGGCTACGCCACTGTCAATAACACTAACTACGCTACTGCTTTAGACCTTATTTTGTATTTCTCTGAATTACGAAAGAAAATAAAATCATTCCCCTTAAACGGCAAACAAGGTAAAAAAAATATCTTAAACGAAATCTGCAGCAATAAAGCGAAATGTTATTTTGCTTACTACAAAGTCCTTTTGTGAGAGCGCTTAATACCGCCCCTGTATCCTTCATTAAAAGTGACAAGCACAATCCTAACTTTATTTCATTCTATTTCCCTTCACATGAAAACCCGCCACCATGTAAACTTAACGTTCCGTTTTTTTTTTTTTTGGAGGGTGGGGGCAGGGGTACATATATTGAAGTTAAAAGTGGAAAAGAGATGTTTCATTAAATTTTAAACAAATATTAAACCAGCCAGACAAGTTGGAAGGAGGGAGTCCCCCCGACGGAAAAAGGTTTAAACAACTTTCAGACACCCCCCCCGCTCTTCCACGAGCATTGGCGTAAATTGGCATGTAATATTTGGATGGGGTGACAAAATATTTCCGATTGGAGAAAATATCATTATTATAAATAGCTCCGATACTTGAATTTTCTTAATTTTTTTTTTCGGGGGGGGGGATTGACCCCTCTTGCCCTTAGGAAGTAACGCCTATGCCCCCCGCCAAAAGCAAACGATGTTCGACCCACTCCACACCCACACACAGATAAAACTTTAAATCCGACCTCCAACCAAGAAATGAAACACCAAAGATTCGAAAAAAAAACTTCAATTAAATGAAACATCCTTTCAACTCTTTTCGACTCTGAGTCGATAGAAGGTTCGAAAAACTAACCAATCTCAACGATCGTATACAATCACCGAAACAGAGCGAAACACTGAATCAGTAAAGATTCGTTGCTGCACCAACTCACCCACACCCACTCATTTGCTGTTTCAAATCATCTATCGACTCAGAGTCGTAGAGTCGAAAAGAGTTGAAAGAGTAAGGGAAAATCTCTGGGAACGGCAAAGGGAAAATAAGTTTTCCTTCCCTTTGCACTTGGAATGTATTTCCCCACAGTTGAGGGCTTGAGATTCGAATGAGTAGAGTGAGTGTAAAGACTGAGCCACTCAGTACCAAGATTCGAATCACTGATTCGACTCATCGAATCATTGGCCATCTCTATTACCTTAATGTATAACGAAGCACTTATTATTAAAAATCACTTACATAAGTTTGAGGCAAGGATTTTGTATAATTATTTAACAAAGTAAAATGTGTAAAATTTCTGGTTGGTTCTTAAAACATGAACATTGCTGATAAAATTGTAACTAATAAAAACTAATCTGTTTTCAGGTCTAATCTAGGATGAATGTTTAACACTTAATCCTAGGCTTGGAATTTCATTTCGTCATGCAGAATTTTTTTGTATTTATTCAGATTTACAAGTCACAGAATGTCAAAAAAAAAAAAAAAAAATTCTGGCTATGATCCTGATGTTCTCTCTGTATTTAAATGAATCTGTTTCTAAGGAATTGCTTCAGTGAAAATACAACTATAAGCAACATTTAATCCTTTTCTTTAATGATTAATTAGAAGAAAGCAACAAATCTAAGCTTTGAATTGGAAATTTATTCATATGCGATGCACAAGACATTATAATCCATCTTGATAAACATGCAATAAAGTTGCATGAGTTAATTGAAATAACCCGACCATACGAAACCGATTTTATATTCTGTAACTTATGCAACAATCAAATTGCATTCAGAAATTACGAGAGGGAATTAATTAGTTTCTCCAGAACATATCATTACTTGACCTTAGATGGTAATTGAGTTAAAGTATTGTATCGGGACTGCTGGCGTCCATTATGGCTTACTATATAGAGGGATTCTAAATTTCAGAATTTACTCAGAATCCACTCTCGTAATTCAGAGGCTGATTACGTTCAAATATCAATAAGGGACCATTTCGAACATTAGACACATTTCTTATGCACATGGCGTGTATTTGTGAAAACGGAGTTTAGCGGATTGTATTATTAGTTAAATACATATGAAAGAAACATTTCAGATGATTGTCTCTATAATTTGCTTGTAATAGTGGGTTGGATATCACGGTAATAGCATAGCTGCCAACATTCGCATTTTTATGGGAAGACACTTATTAATATGTTAACCGGAAGCTGCTTTAAATACTTACTTTTAAAACTATTTAGAAATTATGGTAAATAATCTTCCGAGGAGTGAGGGAGAAACCCTTTAACATTGGTGCAAAGTATTACAGAACGTAACTACATTAATTTCCTATTCAAAACATAAGAAATTTTTTTAATTAGATATGGTGAGAGACTACTCTTTTGAAAAAATATTCAAAAAATTTACGGTTTACAAAAAGTAGTTAGGTATTCCGTAATACTTGGCAGCTATGCGTAAAAGTTCATAGTAATGCAAGTAGCAAATATAGCACGCTCTGGATGCAATTATACGGGCTCCAGAAAAAGAAATACTTAACAAAAAACCTACTCTGTCGATCTACACTCAATACAACTATCTTTGTCTACTTAGAACCAATAGAAAAGAGTTTGAGAATTTGCCATCAATTCCAATGTCTCATTCTCAGGTTATATTTTAGGGATTTACACATGCAAATCCCTTACTATCCCTAATAGATAAACATTTGCCATTATGGTTACCATTAAAACAGTTCTCCATATATTCTTATGCAGATCGGCGTTTCTAACACCGCGAAATATTTCATCTCTCTCAGGAGGCAAACATCCAAGATATGCCTTTAAATTAATTTTAAATTCAAGGCAACATACAAGCGTAAAAGTGTGTCATTTTGATAAGTTATTTCAAACGCACTGAAATCCCGAACGAATCCCTTACTATCAGCAGGCGAAACACTAGGTTTGAATGCAAAACTGTGACGTAGATGAAACCTTTTTAATTAAAAAAAAATCTCACAGTTATGAAACTGCTGAAAATTAGAGAGCGGGTCGCTTTTTGGATTTTGTTTTTCTATTTTTTAAACAATCACGGAAATTTTCAACACGATCTTACCATCGGTGTAGATTTTATTAAGTCATTTTTAGAATAGCTTTCTAATCTTTATGAAACATTGGCAGTAAAAGTTTTGCATTGGAGAGGTTCATCCCCGATTGTTAAACTTGGAATTTTCTAAAAAGGCCTTCTTATATTAATGGAACACTTACAAATTGCTGAAGTTACATGAAATACATTTTGCACTGGTATGTGATTAAGCTAAATTTTGAAAACGCTTTGAACACAACTTTGATTTCCTAAGTACCAGACACCTGCAAAATGTTTTTCAACTGATGAAACATTTACTGAAACTTACAAGACCTTGTAAGTAGTGGGTGCATTCGTAAACGACAAACTTGTTGCACGAGTTTTCGCAAGAAACCTGGAATGCGTGTGTTTAGTGCTGTCAGTGGTTATCAGTTTCTTTTGACTTCTTTTTTAGAACGAACAACTTCTAACAACTTCAATTTTTTAGTTTCGTCGACTAACAACTTCAGTTTTTTAGTTTCGTCGCCTAGGAGACGCGTTTGTCTACAATACGCCAATGCGTTAATTTTGCTGAGGAGAGTTTCTGGTACATACTCAATATAAAATCAACAGGATTTTTAAAAGAAAGAGTGGCCATAATTGAAGTTTGAAATTTAGATTAAAATTTAGAAATTTCAACTTAAAATTCATTTTTTCAAAAGTATTTAGCAAGAGAAGTTCAAATTTCGATAATAACGGTTTAAATCAACTTCATTCTTAACACAAAATCATGCATTACTAAAATTAAAAATACAATAATAAAAAATTGTACGTTTGTAGCAATTTTTAACGTATACATGAATTTCCTCCTCGAAAAAATAATAGTTGCAGCTTTATCAAACGTGAAATACTTTTCAGAACAACATACTTTTCAATAACAACAGACGCCATTCGAAAACAGCAACATAGTGCAGCAAGTTTATCTTCTGAACAACTGAACGGACCTAATCCCCTTTACGAATGCGGCTAACATGTTGTACAATATTCCTGTATTCATTTTCCGGTGTTTAAATCGGAACATGTATTCAAAGTGGGATAGATCCTCACTTTGCTCCACTTACGAAGCTATTTCCTTTTATATGGTCTGATTGAAAACCAGCTCTACGGTGTTTGCGCTGAGTTCTTGCATGAGACTATTCCGTTTAGCTGAAAAAAGATGTGGATGTAATGCTAGCGCTATGAAATAGTAACAAAGTCATTATTATTACTATTA